>CM076581.1:1017288511-1017630279 GCA_034641835.2 Pinus albicaulis | reverse complement strand
AATCAAAGAAAATTTCAATTAAAACTCCTAAAGTCACTAAGGAAACAATCAAGTGATCAAACACTTATAAAATCTAGGAGATCAAACCACACACAAACAGTAGATTCCCACACTAAAAACACTAGTTGGTGATGAAATCCAACATCGTAGTAATTTAATGCAAAAATGGCAGTTGAAACAATTACCCTGACAACCTGCTTAATGAAATAGACTAGTGCAAGTTTCTCCACTTAAACCATCTCGAGTGAATATAACCCTCCGGAGAGTCCAAGTGATTTTAGTCGACGTCTGCTCCAGGTACAGTGGGATCTTTCCTCCACCGTCACCTTAGGAAAAAATCTTAAAGTTTATGACCACTATGCTCATCAACAGGAACAAATATACCCGGGGGAACAGTCTACGATCTGATATACGCACAAGGGCAGAGTAACAAAGCTCAATCCCCTTGAAGGCTCCTTGACATAATCCAAGGTATACCGACAAGTGACCCCAGGCTCCTTGATAATGGTCAATCCGAGGTTTACCGTTGTTAATACGCGCACATCTTCTATCGTTCCCAATGAGTTGGAATTGATCACCTCACTGGTTCAGATATGATCTCGTGCTTGACTCCTTTAAGAGAAGCTTCCCAGAGCATACAAGCTACTATTGGATTTTTCCTACTGCACGATTGACTACTTGTTTGTTTTAATTGTCTTGGAGAGTTAATTACTCACTACTCCAAGACATTAGCCTAAGCTATGTTGGTGAAAAGAGTCCTAGAAATATAAAATTACTAGATTGATTTTAATTTAAGCGTTGCTTTTAATAGGATGTTTCTTAAGACAATGGGTGCGAAAGTGAAACTTTGATAATATGTAGTGACCCGACTCAAAACACTAAAAATGCATCTATTATGAGAAACAACTCATTTCCTTTCAATGAATTCTATCTAAAAGAAAGAGTTGAGAGATGCAATATTTTAAAACAATTATTTCCTTCAAAACAAGAATATATGAAAATAAATCTTATTTCACGAGAACACAATATGACCAATTGCTCAAAAACAAATCCCTTTATTATTCAAGATCGAAACTATAATCAAACATTCTACAAAAGAAAACTACAATTCTAGAAATCTAGAAATAACACTCAAAACTAAAAACACTACTTTCGAGATCTAAAAATTCTAAGAATTAAATCTGAAATCAAAACTTTAAATATTTTGAGGACGTTTCGCTTAGTTTGTAATCTAACTAAGAAATAGGTGGACTACCCATTTGAGCACATTCTTCCACGGGACAAGCAGATTGCTCATAATCTCAGATTTAAGTTTTAGGAACTTCCTAGCATCCTTGAAAAAGCAGCGAACTAACTCAAATGAGGTTTATGAAACTATAAAGTAAACAACACACGAAACCAAGTGAATCGATTAGTGCCATGATACATGTAACAAGTATTCACACAACTGAGATTTCTATTACCATAGAATGCATTGAGTTTGACAAATTTAAGATCCAAATAGATCTGCTCTGTATTGAATTCAGGAAACTCTTAAAAGAATAGGATGTGTAATTATCCCCATGTAGGATATAGGATTTTCCTTTGATGGGTGCACTAAGTTTTCCCTAATTGAAACAATTGGTACTATGATTGTATTACTGAGTTGATCATATGTTGATGTATTTCTATAAGCCTTGTAAAAGTGATTGTGAGAGTATTGTTGTTCATTGTTCATGGTTGATGATGTTAATGTGTTGATGGTTTGCTCTCATATTTATATGCTGCTCATGTAATTATGTATATAGATCTGATAATTGATTGTTGAGCTGCTGGTTAATTAACGCATGATTTAGTTAATTGTAAAGAAAAGGAAAAATGGTGGAAAAGTTGATCCATTGGGCCACAATACTCCATTGGAAGTTTTCCCTAATTGAAACAGTTGGTACTATGATTGATCAGTAATACAATCAGGAGGAGTCTTTTGTTTGACGAGATGGAGCATGATAGGACAGCTTCGGGACTGGCTCCTCCGGTGACCCCACAGATTTCTGGGTAGGAAGTGGACCTTGCACCCTTGCCTCCATCACCTCCCTTCCTTCGCCACTTCCCCCTCCGCCAACCCGCACAACCGCAATTTAAAATTTGAATTTTCATTTTCCCGCTTTCATTCACCCGCCTACAACAGTCTGGATAGCAGTAAAGTTTCTTAAGAAACAATACTGATAAAGCTTCTGAAGGTGATGCGATTCCAACTTCTTTAGAAACGAATTCAACCATGGAATCTCGCCTTCATTCACCCGCCTGTAGCAGTCTAGATAGCAGTAAAGCTTCTTAAGAAACAATATTGATAAAGCTTCTAAAGGCGATGCGATTCCAGCTTCTCAGAAACGAATTCAACCATAGAATCTGTACATTCTGATGCTGGAGATGCTATTTCTCAGGATATGCCAAAAGAAAATGAAATGGGTGATCATACAGATCTCAGCTTCATATAAATATACACTTATTTCGCTGTGTATATATATTCGGAAGGCCCATGGTGATGCATAAAAGGACTAGTGTTAACTTTTCAGTGCTTGGCCATTAAAATAAGTTGATATTTTACAGTTTATTGAACTCTGCTCCACTTGTATGTATTATAAGTGGAGCGGTTGTATCTTGCTACTTGTATGCTCTTGGTCTTGGTCTTCAAACACGTATTAGCTCCATGAATATTTTAGTTTTTAGTTTTTTTGTCATTTCGTTCTTGTAAAATTTCATGGAGATCTGAAGAAATGTAGTGCTCTCTCATTTTTCTAGGATTGGTAATTCTTGACCCTTAGCAAAATCTCTATTTTTTCCTCGAAACATTCTCCAATCTATGCCTTTCTTAAATTCCACTTCATATTTTCTACATGTTAAGGTTTTGGGTCCATGCAATGGAACCAACTGTTGGTTATACTTTCTTACATGGGTTTGATGCAATGCCAATAAGAGTTGTAGCCTAGATTTTAATCTGAGTGGATACTGGCATATCACTGTAAAAAAGATAGAGTTTCACCTGATGTATTCCATTAAGGGTGTGGACCTAAGAAGATATTTGCAAAGAGATTTAAAATCATAGGAATCCACACAAATCATCAATTATGTGGGATAGATAAAGAGGAAATATGAAAACATGCACTCACACAACCTTTCTCCATCAAACATTATGACAATTAACAAGCAAGCAAAAACTTTTGTTCATTTGAAAAAACAAATCATATGAGTGGGAATAATTATGTATCAAAATTGATTCTGTCATGATCCTATTTATACAAATGACATCATGCAATACATCTTCGAACAAAGGATCAGAGGAGATACGGATATTGGAAATGGATATAAAATTTTTTTCCTGTAAACAAATTTTGTAATCAAATTAAGAAACAATTTATAAAAAATTTAAAAGTTATTCCAAAATGTTGGAATTTTTTTCCTGTAGGCGCTGGAAAAATCATTTTCGAGCGCCTACAGGAAAAAAATTCCAACATTTTGGAATAACTTTTAAATTTTTTATAAATTGTTTCTTAATTTGATTACAAAATTTGTTTTTTAATAGTTAATTCACCAATTTAATTTTCAATGAGGAATTTTTCCTTTTTCTTTTTCTTTTCACATGCTTTTCCTATTTATTAAAATGGTACCAAAGCTAAATTGGATTTTCTAAAAGTTCAAAACTTTGTCATGTCATTATAAAAGCAAAACTTCACCATACTATTTAGACTAAACTCAATTAACATCTTAATAAGAAACTATAAAAAATTGTACAGAAAGATTAAACAAAATTAAGATAAAAAACAAAAAATAAGCCACAAATAATTTTTTTATAAAAAACTATACAGACTATAAACAAAATTAAATAAAAATAAAAAAATAATCCATAAATAATAAACCTTATACTTACCTTCTATAACTAAAACACAACTAAACTAATAATAAAACTTAAGTTCTCTAACTAAAACACAACTAAACTAGTAATAAAACTTACCTTCTCTAACTAAAACACAACTAAACTAGTAATAAAATAAGTAATTAATTTATGATGTAAAATCTAATAATTTTTAACTCTTGATTCCCAAAAACTAACATCCATGCCCCTATTATTTCCATCCCAGTGAATAATAGATTCTGTTATGACTGATTTGTTATGGAAAACTAAAATTTATAAGCTATATTTTTGGCAAGATCTTTCTATCTGGGAATAAAAATTTTAGTGTTTCACCTCTAAAATAGTTTTCAAGTTCTGTAGATCCATTAAATAATAAACATTGCTGATGACCTATTTTTATTAGTTTTCAAGTTTTCTTAGAAGATCCATTGAAATTCAATGAAAATAAAAAACATTGTTGATGTATAATAAATGGTTTTTAATTAAAAAAGGTTGTTGGAACCAATTAAGAGTTTGTAATATAAGAATTACAACCAAATATATTGATCCAATATAAGCACAAAATAAATCACTCTCAAATTTATGAAATTCCATTTGTCAAAAGTCCAAATTTAAGCTTTTTCCTGATATCTTAACATAAAAATAAATAAAAACAATGGTGACAAATCCTACTTCACCATTTTCTGGTCTACATGTATGCCGGATCTTCACAGAACTGGTATTAATGCCATCATCTAAAAATTCTATATCATAATTGACAAAAGCAACGTATCATCATCTCCCAAATTTCCCGTGTCTGTCTGGAATTTACATTCACTAAGATACCAATATCATTATGACAAAATGCTGAATCAATATTAATAGAAGTAATATATCATCATCTCCCACATTTTCTTTTTGTCATGTATATTCACTAAGATAACAATTTGTCTGGCAAGTACATTCACTAAGATATGGAGCTACTGACAAGCAACATATCATCATATCCCAAATTTTCTGTCTATCTGGAATTTACATTCACTAAGATACCAATATCATCATGAAAAAATGTTGAATCAATATTAATAAAAGTAATATATCGTCATCTCCCAAATTTTATAATAATCTGTCTGTCATGTACATTCACTAAGATAACAATTTGTCTAGCAAGTACATTCACTAAGATATGGAGCTACTGGTAATTCACGTATATTACCACAACTAGAATCAAAATGTGAAAAGCTAGAGTCATAGAAGAGCACCATAAAATCAAATCCATATTATTAAAAGGACAATCCAGAGGTGAAAGAGTTTCTGTATGTTGTGTATTTGGAGGCACAACATTAAAAAAATCTCTTACTATCAATTGGAATCTAAAATATTGATCAATATAATCTCAAAACAAGAGAAACATAGATTCCACTAATAGAATCAAAATCTGGAGAATGTACCAATCTATTAGCAAAATCATAGAGAACAGGACATGGAAATAGATCAGATTCAACTATAAACTTGATAATGAGAGTTAAGAACAGTCCGTGGGGATGCCAAAAACACCAGAATGGAGCCCTCCACGTGCAAAAGAGAACATAAACAATAAAGGGCAGAGATTCCTTCAACATCTGTATCTAGTATGAATGAAGCTGAAATATATGCAAATGCATTTGCAAATAAATACCAATGCATGTTGATGCTAACAACGAAGAAATGAAGCAAGGCCTCTATAAGAAGAGACAAAATTATGCAAAATCTAGAGCATCTTTAACATGTACATCTGAAAGGAAATTGGCTTCAATGTGAGTATTGACCTTTGAGAAATGTTCTGAAAGAAGCAAATAAAGTATTGCGCACCAAAAATAAAATGTCCTTCCTCTATCAAGATCTCTGTTGTATAACCAAAGCAAGCTATCAACATTTCTGAAAATTTAGTTGAAAGGTCTTATATATTTCTCTATAAATTCATAGAGATGGATAAGGAGGACAATAACTTGTTGTAATCATAATCATAATCATAATTCAATAAAGTACTAAATCCAAGGGACCAGTTCAACTGGTTGTTGCAATTTTGTTGTGCATTTGGCTAGTTCTATGCTAGCACATGCCCAGTTCAAATTCTCTTGGGTTAGGAACACTAATTTACACCAATGGGTTAACTAAGAATGCCATCCAACAAATATGGGAAACATCCTTTAGATTTCCCCATTATATTTTCTTTAAAATAAAATATGTAATAAAGATTAGGAATATAAATGCTCTTTCATTACTTCTGCATAGTTAGAGTGAAATACTAGACTCATTCAGTACTTGCATAGTTAGAGTGCAACACTAGAAGATCTCAGATTGTCATAGTGGGAATCCATAATTTCTATTAATTTATCTGTACATTCAAAATGAACAAATGCAACTATCAACTCTGGTTCAAAATAAAGTATTAGCACAAACATCTACTCTTAAACAAGAATTGGTTTTAATAGTCAATATGGGAGATGCAACTGGAAACTCTGATTCAGAATAGAATATTACCAAACAAACTTCTATTTTTAAATAGGAATTGTTTTTACTAATCAATCTGGGAGATGCAACTATCAACTCTAATTCAGAACACAAAAGCATCTCCTCTTAAACAGAATCTTGTTTGCCAATTTCTTTATTATTTTCCATTTTTGTTCCTTCTTCAGTGAAATATTACTAAGTGATTTATCATATTTTGTTTTATCTTAAAAATATAAAACTTCCACACCATGAGATGATTGAAAACCACTTTTATTCTTCAGGAAGAGGTCTCCAATGCTCTTAATTTCACTTTAGGGCTGAATGTGATAAGGATGTTGGAATGGTGGTAGAGGTTGCAAATGTGCCTCCTATTTTTTAAACCATGAACAGAACTTTGTAGCAAATATATTTTTCTCAACTAAAAGAGTTTCTCACAATTATCAAGCATACTGGGTTTAAATTGTGGACAACCATTTTTTTTTTTAAGACTACAAATTTTCAACTGCGGGATTATAAATTTTAACATAATAACAATGTATTTTATTTTGGGGCTTTGCTTATATGAAATAGGTTTCGTAATTGAATCCATGGAGGGTTTGAGAGCCTTGGGGCTCTTGTGTTAATTTCTTCTCAGGGTATAATTTAGTTTGGACTATACAGAATTAGCATGATATAATTACTAATTATGCAATACATAAATACATAAATCAAATACAAAAATATCCTCTGAAATACAATGTATTTTATTAAGAACATTGTGCAATTAAAATCAAGCATAACATAACATCCAACAAATAACAGGTGCATAACATCAATAGCATCGTCGCATAATCAACCTCCCTAGTTTCCTCGATCAGTAAGGATAATTTTGTTGCTCGTTGATGCTCCTCCCTGGCAACTGAGGCACGACCGAGAAACTGAAACACACGACTGAGAAACTGAAAACGAAAACTCCCTTGCGCGGAATTATCCATCAAATTTGTGCAGCATTGATGGAGGTAGATGGCCGGGGGTCGTGGGGGTGGCAGGTGGGGGAGGAGCGGCGCCAGGGGGAGGGGTGGCGAAGGAGGCGCTCCGGGTGGGGTCCACGCTAACATCCTTCGGGAGCCATCTCTGTCTGATGCTGTTGGGAGCTGGAGAGGCAGGGTCCACATCACGCCGGAGAAGGGTTAGGTCGCCAGAGCAGGGGGATCGGGAGCTGTCACATCAGCTCCCGATTCGTCGATTAAAAGACTCCTCCAATGGATTTGTTATGTATGATATAATTCTACAAGGATATTCAAATGAGTTGGTGGCATTTAATTTTTACGGTCTCGAAATCCACATCACTTGGACACTTGCCTCTCCCACCATCCCAGACATGAGGGATTTGGCTTGAACCGAAGAAGAAAGATTGAACTATTTTATTCATATTATGGGTGCTCATACATTGAATTAATGGAAATATCCTATTAAGTTCATGGATATTAGTTGACGTTACATTGCATCATTTCCCACAAATTACATGAAACCACAATGCGTTGAGAACTTGAAAATATAAGCCTGCAGATTGTTTATGTTATCACATGTATTAGTGAGTGTATGTATTATTGAGGGTGTATATTTTATTCTCATGAAGTATCATTTTTATTAAACAATGATTTTTTCATATTATTTCTTGTAACAACTTTTTTTCTTAAACTAAAGAAGGTTGACATCATATATAAACATATAGTAGGACCCTCTCTGATATATTATGTCGTGTTCATATTACTTTATGGCTGCAATATACATATATGATGATGTTGAGTAATGTGACTTAAGGATGAGAACCTATATTCACATCTTGAGGCGGGATACACTTGCAAATTGATCATAATTACAGTGGTGATATTGATCGCAATCCTCTTTATCATTGAATAGAGAAGCGAATGGACTTCTTATATGTGACAATGTTACATGTTCTAACTATGAAATTTGTTGGGAGAACGTATGTTGAAGTTGCCAACTCAACGAGTAGCTTTGTATATATTTTCATTTTCCAACAATGCTTTTATAGATTGGAAGCATTTTATGGTTATTGACAGTGAAAATATAGCATTCATATTATTCGACAACATCAACATTAATACGAGTAGAAAATAATTATGCATTGTGGATGGGTAGATTCCATGGGTGGATGAATATCATGGGTGGATAAATATCATGGGTGAATGAATACCATGGGTATATGCCATTTTCCATTTGGATCGGGGAGAGAGAGAGAGAGAGAGGTTATAGAGAGAGGGAGGGAAGAACAAAGACACCGAGAGATAGAGGTCAAGAGAGAGACAAGGGAGAGATGGAGAGATAGTGGGGGAGAGAGAAGAGGAGGGAAGAGAGAGAGAAGGAGAGGAGAGGGGAGGGGTGGCAGAAGGAGAAGATAGATAAATGGAGATAAAAATATGGAGGGGGAACAGAAGGAGTGAGGGAGGGATATAGTGACAGAGTTGGAGAGAGATAAAGAGAGAGAGAGTGATGGGGGAGAGAGAGAGAAAGGTGGGAAAGAAAGGGAGAGAGAGTACTTGAGATAAATAAGGAGAGAGGGATGGTGAGAGAGGACTTGAGAGAAATAAGGAGAGAGAGATGGATTTGGAGGGGGAGAGAAAGGGGCAGAAGAAGAAAAACATAGAGAGAAAGGTGGAGAGAGATAGGGAGTGACAAGGGGGATATGGAGAGAGAGTGAGGGAGAGAGAAGAGTGGAATGGAAGAGAGAGAGAGGGAGAGAAGGGGAAGAGAGAAAGAGAGAGATGGATAGGAAGAGGTAAGGAGAGATAGATAGATAGATATGGAGAGAGAGTGTGTACGTTTGGGGGGTTGAAGGAGAGACAAAGGGAGATAAAGATATATATGGAGGGGGGATAGAGGTAAGAAGAGAGAGATAGAGAGAGGGAGGGAGGGAGAGATAGATAGATATGGAGAGAGATATTGTGTGTGTTTGGGGGGGGTGAGATAGATAGAAAAAGAAGAGAGATGTGGGATATATAGATATATATTGCAGGAGGAGATAAAGGGAAGAAGAGAGAAACAGAGAGAGGGAGGGAGGGGCAAAGAGAGAGAGATATAGGGGATAGAGGGAGGGGCAAAGAGAGAGATAGATATGGGGAATAGATGGAGGGGCAGATAGAGAGTGATGGGGGAGAGAGGGAGGGAGGAGAGATAAGAAGCTAGGGATGGAAATAGACATAAAGATGGAGGTGGGAGAGATAGGTAAAAAGAAAGATACACAGAAAGACAAATACAAATATTACATAGTATTATATAATATTGAACATTATTAACCATAGAGGAAGAGAAGTCAAGCTTTTACTAAAGGTAAAAGAAGTTGGATTTAGAAAGCCATGAATATTTTGGTTTTTCACTGAAATAGATGCATTGATTTCATGTAGATGTTGATTCCTAATCCTATTTGATTGATTGCATTGGATGCATTGGTTTCATTGTAATTTTTTATTTCTAATCTTATTTGATTGTTTTCACTAGATGCATTGATTTTAGTGTAAATGTCAATTTATGATTTGTTGTAACTAGGTGTATGGTGTACATTAATTTCAAAGTAATTAGATTAATAGAGTGCATTGATTTCAGTGTAATAAAAAAAAAATATTGACAATGTGCATTTATTTTCTTGTTACAGTAATTCAACCATAAATAAAATATTTGGATTTTCATCTTAAATAAAATGTTCACTTACCTGACACGTTTTGTTCTTAGAATTATAAACTATTTTTAATTATCATAGAGGGTTAGCTTAGTTGGTCGAGTCCCCTTCATTAAAGACCCTATGTTATTGAGAGGTCATGAGTTCAATCCTCTCAACACTCTCGGGGTCAATCTCTGTGGTTGAGCCGGTAGGAAGTGATCCTTTCAAGTAGAAATGTCTGGTAAAAATATTTCGTGGACATAGAAGTAACCAATATCTGGGGACCATGAAACACATAGAAAAAATAAAATATTTGTGACTCGCTACATTCTCATCATTTCCATTTTCCATCATTCAACATTTTTATTCACTTGCATTCAAATAAGGTAATAGAAAACAACTACCAATGAAATTACTTTGGGTTTAACACTCCATAAGTCACAATGATTGACTTTGGAGAAAGTTATTATTAATATTGGAGAGAAAGAGAGACAAGGTATGACATTTACTACAATAGCTCGAGTTAAATATTTGAATGGTTTGTTGAGTTAAATTATAGACTTAGAATTTTCTAACATAAATTATCAACCCAGGGTAAGTAAGCTTGTGAGATGTTGTGCAAAGTATATGTAGGCTTAATACCTCAAGTTCTTCCTAAATAAATCATTCATGCATACACAGAACTAATGTCTCTTTTATGCATCAACACTTGGCAAAAAAGGCTATGGAGTGGATTCAAACATCCCTCTGCAACTCTTGGTATTGTTGATGTTGATCAGAAAAGATAAAGATCAAACTCAAAGCCATAAAATAATCAATCTAACATTTCAAAATTAAAATATGATTAAATGAATTTAACACATTAACACAGAAACTTAATCATTTAATCATTTAACATCTATTTCTAAAACTTCGGAAAGAGAACACTAGTTGTGAAAATAAAATATTACTACATAAAAATAATTAAAAACACACATTACTGCAACTAATGGAGTTGTGAGAAAAGGGGGCCCTCCCTTACTCACAACCCCTTCAATATTAAAATGGTTTACTCAGTAGAATGGACAGAACATATAATATTATATTAATCTGGAAAATGTTATAGCAAAGTGCAAATCTGATATATCTGATCAGCAAACCAACCCAAACCCTTACAAAATGAACATAGTAGAATTTATACAAGTTTGAAGGCCCATGATTTTCCTAAATAAGAAAAACTACCATACTAAACTATTAGCCATAAATATTAGAACATAATGTCAAAAATAGCTCTAATAAGTCTAATCCATGATTGAAAGCATGGATTAGACTAATTTCCTTACATGCTAGAGATTTTCCTCATACGTCCAACGATAATAAGTTTGAATATATGGGTGGTTTCGATGATGAATCTGAAACAACCAATAGGACAATGTCCATGTAGGTGGATTTCCCCACAAAACCCATGTTCTCATTTGTTTTGACATTAAGTGGAACATAGCCAACCATTGATTCTACTGCAAGAAATCTGGGTGGTTGCAGGAAATCCTCATCTACAGGAATTCATGGAGCGTCTAGAGGAAATTGGCGACCGTGAGCTATATATAGGAAATTACAGAGTTGCTTCGAATCAAGACAAATATGCATAATAATTTAAATCAGTTGACTTGATAATTCAATAAGGAAACAGTTAGCTTAAGAAATACTTAAGAACAAGGTAAAATGACACTTTTTAAGTTAATTTGCATACCTTAACCACATAGCACCCTTTTGGCCAAAACTTAGGTAATATAATTGAAATAAGTGAAATTAGGGTCAAGGAGAGTTAAAAATGGGAGAATCAAGGTCTTATAAGGTTGTCGAAATTGAGAAAAATTGGGACTCAACATCTCCCCACACCTAGCTTTTTGTGTGTCCCTTATGAAAGAAAAAATGTTGCACCCTTAGAAGAAAAATCAGTCCTTGCCCTGAGTTGCAGCTACTGCAGCCAAATGGTCTAATTGGGCCCTGCTAGACTCTGCCTGAACCTAACTCCTATATGCTTTATTCTTTTTCTTCAAATGATCAATCCGAGCCTGTTTCTTCTTCATAATTTAGGCTTCCTTCTAATGTCATTCACCATGCTCTTTTTGCATGTGTAAGCTATTTTCTCTCAGGGTTTCACTCTCCTTTCACAAAGCTCGCTCTGAAATAATAATTTCAGTGATTATTTCCTCCAATTCCTGTCGAGACCACTTTTCCTGGGGAGTTCCTTCCCCCTCATGTTTTCCCTGGGAGGACTGGGTCAAACTAGGATCCTTCTACCCTTGCTGGTATTTTATTGTCTTATTCCATCTTTCCTGCAACAGTGGATCTTGGAAGGAAATTTCTTCTCTTTCGATGAATTCATTTGTCTCCACCATCCCTTTTCCTTTGGACAGGTCGTGGGGTTTTTCTTTCTTTTTATCAAGTCTACTTGGTGGTACCCCCCCTTTTGCAATTTCCTTTTTTTCCATCTTTGCAACATGGCTCCTTGTAAATCTCTTAGCGAGGGTGGAATTGCCCTTCAATTTGGGCTTTTTCCCTGTGGTTTCCCCAGTCACCACTACCTCTTCATCTTTTATGTCCTCCTTTATTAGTGGACCATGGGTTCGTGGCTTTTTCCTCGGTTTTTCTACTGATTTTTCTTCCTTGGCTTTTGAAGGACTGGAGTGCTTCTCATCCTCGACGAAACAATTTTCTGATAGGAAATATTCCCACGTTTTCTTCTTCTTTTGCAGAACCTCTATTAGGATTATTTTTATCAAAACATGGTGATAGAGGTTCTCCACTAGGTGGGTTTCCCTTTCCTTAGTAGAAATGACCATTTTCATCAAGGAAATTCTCAAATAATAAGGCAAATTCAAAGGCCTATCTCGAAAGTGGCCGAGAAGGCGAATATGAAACAAAAATGCAAGCCCAAAACGGCCTTCACATGTTATGTATTTCTACAGGAAAAACAACAAGTGTCGATACTTACTTCGTAGGTATTCTTATGGGATCCCTTTACTCCAATCAGGTTTTTCATGTTCTTCTGGAGGAAGGATGCACAATTCCCTTGTCGAACCGTTGATTCTTGAACTAACACTCCCCGTCCTATGGGATGTCGCATGCTCGAAACACTAGATCCTTTGTCAATCAAAATTTGACATTACCCATGTGTATTGTCACCATTTAAATTCAGAGCTAAGGACTTTGTTACCTTTGAATTAAGCCCACTGAATTTCTGAAACAGTGGTAGCCACCCTACTCTTTCCAGTCTCGCCTTACTGTGAGGGTCAGAGTCTAACAACGCAAGGCCTTGCGGTTAAAATCAAACAGGGGAACACATCCTCGACATGGCTAGGAGTGGGAGAGACAGAGTTGATTCAGCTCACAAAGACCCCTTCAAGAATTTGCAAAAAAACTCGATAGCGAAAGTTTAAATTGGAAGTATTAGGGAATATGGAAATTTTCAAAAATGCAGGTCGTCATCATGATCTGACGTGTGGAATGGATATCAAAAATATAACCAAAGAACGTGTCAGAGTTATGATGGTCAAGCATGGAACTCAGTTTATGAAATAACAGCTCACAATGGAATTTTTCCGCAAGGGTTACCATGACTTACATTCATGCAAATTTTAAAAAATTAAAGCATCATCACCTTTCACCTTAAGCATCATGTCACCAACCGTACCTTATCGATCTTGCCTTCCAATGATCCAGTCCTTGGATGATGACTGCCTTTTTCTTGAAATGATAACCCACTTTGAAATTACATCAGATGCATAATTTTATAGTTCATGATCTCAACCAATAATAAAAATGTCATTACATTATTAGATTAATTTAAGCTAATTTTCTATCTGCAATTTTGTTCTTCAGGAAACCAGTGGCGTTGCTATAGGAAATGGAACCACAACTGTTGAGCATTCTACAAGAAAAACTGTTTCTTCCCCTTTTTTTATAGTTCATTTCACATGAATGGAGGTGTTGATGTCAAATTTGCAATGATGTCATTGGATTACTAGCCATTGAAGTCAATTTTTAACCACTATGAGGCCCATCACCATTAATGATAGTGAGGACCAAGGTACTCTAATGCATCCTATCAGATGTGAATTTATGAGCTATTGTCGAACCCCCAGTAGGATCCAACAGCCAAGGATCCATAATGATTCCCCATTTATACTGGTGAGATAGCCTGTCATTAGGGCATACAAGTTTCAAGGAATCACAAGGATCTGATCTTGTAGCCAGATAATTTGATGATGTTGATGGGCCAAGATTGTTGGAAGAAGGGCCTTAAGGAATCCCACATCAGCCCAACATGAGAAATCCAAAAATTAACTGAAAAACAAAATTTATTGAGAGGATCCCAAAGGATCTACTGACCTGTGTTTATAACGAGCCAAAGGCAGTCCATGATCACTGGATTTCAATTTTAGAGAGTCTGAAATACTAAAAAAGAAGACTCCAAGGGGGCTCATTTTCCGTAACTAGTCCAATGGGCCTAGAAAAAGGAATAAAATTGTACCCAATATAATTTCCTCTCATGGTTTACTGAGCACGAGGAGGAACAAAGTGAGCTCAATGCGTCAACAGAAAATCAAGAAGAGGTAGTGATAGGAATGACTCCCTCTCCCACCATTTCCAGCTCCCTTTTCTTCACAAATTCTTCCACAAATTCCTTCTTATATTGGGATTTCTAATATAGCATGAGTCTGTGCCCATTCACCAAGGAGGTAACATTACCATCATCAATATTTTTAATCCAAGAAAATCCATTATCAAAAACTTGGTCAATTTCATAGGGAACCAACCAATGTGTGTTGAATTTCCCTTTCAAGTCCTTAAATTTTGAATCATACAACAATGTCCAGTCTCCCTCTTTGAATTTCTTCTTCTTAATGTATCTATCATTCCATTTAGCTCATTTTTGTTGTATCACATCAGTATGCTGAAAATAATCATGCCTAATCTCATCCAACTCATTGAGTTGCAAGATTCTTTGTTGTTGTGCCTCATCAATGTCTATACCCAAATCGGCTACCATATTGAAAGTTCTGATATGAAATTAAATAGGCAATAAAACTTGTTTTCCATAAACTAATTCATATGGGGAGAAGCCAGTGGTTTTTCTCCATGTGATCCTGTAAGCCCACAGTGCCTCAAGAAGTCGATCAGACCAATCCTTCTTATGTAGTTGCATTGTCTTTGTAAGGATTGTCTCCAACACCTTATTTGTTGATTCCACATGTCCATTGGCCTATGAATGGTAAGGGTTTGACTTCCGATGAGTAATCTGATATTTATGTACAATTACTTGAACAATCTTTGACACAAACCACATTGGTACCCCAAATCTTACAAAAATATCAAAAAAAACAAAAACAAGAAATAAAAAACAAAAAAACAAAAACAAGAAACCAAAAACAAAAACAAAAAAACAAAACAAACAACAAACAACAAAAACAAAAAAACAAAAAAAAATCTACCATTGCTTTCTTCGTTGCTCTAGGTAGTGCTCTTGCTTCCACCCACTTCGTAACATAATCACTGCAAACTAAAATATACTTCTTACCTTTGGATATAGGATTAATGGGACCTACAAAATCAAGATCCCACCTCTCCAATGGTTCTATGATAACTTATGGCTGCAAAGGCATTTCATCTTATTGAACAGGCCACCTTATTCTCTAGCATTTATCATATTTCTGGACATACTCCTTTGCATCTTTGAAAAGACTTGGCCAATAGTAACCTGCGTGGAGGATCTTGTAGGTTGCCTGCTTATCTGCAAAGTGTCCTCCACAAGGTTCATCGTGACAACCTCTCAATATATCATATATCTCATCCTCTCTGACACACCTGCGAATAATAAAATCAAGTCCAGTGAAAAATAGGTCTCCCATAATCTAAGAGTAATCAGCGCTTTTCCTAACAATTCTCTTTTTCTAATTAGATGAAAATTAGAGTGGAAACTTTCTTGTAGCAAGGTAGTTGGGAATGTCTGAAAACCAAGGCATTTTGACTAAAATGGCAAACAGATTCTCATCAGGAAATCTATCATTAACGGGAACATCCTCACCTGTATCGTTGAGCCTAGATAGGAAATCAACTACCTGATTTTCTTTTCATGGCATGTCCAATACTATGATGTCAAATTCCTGCAACAACAAAATCCACCTAGTGATCCTGCCATTAGTGACTGGTTTTTTCATGATATATCGGATGGTAGAATAATTAGTGTGTATAAAAACTTCATAGCCAGTGATGCAATGTCTAAACTTATTAATATCATAAATCACAGCAAGGAATTCTTTTTCAGTTACCGTGTAATTCAGTTCTGTGGGAGTTAATTTTTACTAACAAAATAAATATCATGGGTTATGGGATCTTCCTTTTGACCCAATACTACTCCTATGGCTGAATCAGAGGCATCAGCGAAAATGTGAAAGGGAAATTTCCAATCTCGTCCTCTCAAGACAGGCATTGAAGAAAGCTTTTCCTTGAGTGTATCAAATGCAGCTTGGCACTCATCATTCCAATGAAATTCAATTTTTTTGGTCAATAATTTAAAAAATGGAGAGGCTACCTTTGTAAAATTTTCAACAAACCTTCTATAATAGCCTTCATGTCCAAGAAAAATTCGAACGCCTTTTTGACTAGTTGGTCGGGTCAACTTTACAATAACTTCAATCTTTGCGGAACAACTTTAATTCCTACAGCAGTAACATGATGACCCAAAACAATACCCTCGGTCATAATCATAAAACACTTTTCATTAGTTAATGAAAGATTAGTTTCTCTACATCTCTGCAAAACTTTCTCAAGATTATGTAAAGATTCTTCAAAAGTATCACCCATTACTGTAAAGTCATCCATATAGACCTCTACGCAATCATGCAAAAGGTCAGAGAAAATACCAAGGACCGCCCATTGAAATGTGGTAGGTGAATTTCATAGACCAAATGGTAGTACCTTGTATGCATAGGTACCCTAGGGACATGTAAATGTTATCTTCTCTTGTTCCTATGGAGCTATCCCATGATTGTACCCACTAAACCCATCTAGGAAGGAAAAATAGTTTTTCCCTACTAGAGTGTCCAGTACTTGGTCTATAAAAGGCAAGGGTAAGTGATATTTTAATGTAGATTTTTTTAATTCCGTGTAATCTACACACACTCGTCATTTACAATTCTTTTTAGGGACAATAACAAGTGGAGATATCCACTAGCTATTGAAGATAGGATAAATGAACCCTACATTTAACAATGTCTGCAATTCATCTTTCACAATTTCTCTTAAGGCGGGGTTCATCCTCCTTTGTGGCTGTCTCACAGGCCTATAATTTTCTTCTATATAGATATGATGAATGCATGTATATGGGTGAATGCCCCTCATGTCTGTATATTGCCAAGAAAATGTATCTGAAATTTTTTTCAGTGCTTGAATTAATTGTTTCTCTTGTTCAGCAGCTAAGGCAGAATTGATGTTTAAAGTCTTCCAGGAAAAATGTCAACTACCTTACCCCCCCCATTCAGTCATTGAATGTGCAGGGAATGTGGATAAGAGGGTTTAATCTAGTTCAGTTTTTGTACTGTGTTCATAAAAATCCTGCAGATTAGTAATGATATCTAAATTATGACTAGACTGCCCTTCCAAATGCTATAGAAAATCAGGATTAGAAATACAACAATTTATCAAATTTTCTTCTGAATTTTCTTAAGGTTCATGGCTTGGGAAATTGTTAAAACTGGTTGGGTACATTTTGAATCATACTCCTCTTCTTCAAGCCAATGAGTATTTTCTGATCTTAAGAGGGGTTTATCAAGGAGATACAAATGATATGCTTTGTTTCAGCTCCATGAGTGATGTTCATGTTTCCAAACCTACACCCTATGTAAGCATATGTCATGGATAACCAAGGCCTCCCCAATATCAAAGCATTCCCTCCCAAGTTTTTTTTAGGTTGAATATCATAAGAGTCTGCAAGATACTCCCAAGAATCCAATTAGATGACAATGTCTTCTAATACCCCCTTTGGCTTTACCTTAGACCTATCTATTAATTCTAACATGGTAGGAGTAGGAAGTAAGTAAAAGGATCCTATATGAGATAAAGTCTCCATAGTCATCAAATTGATGGTTGCACCTAAATCAATTAGATTGTTCTTTATGGCATACCCATTGATAAAGGTGGTAACCATGGGGATTCCAAGGTCTGCATATTTCTCAGTAACAAAAATCGGTGGAAATTAGACTTACAAGTTTTCCACCTACTTGAATTGTGGAGGGTTCTTTCTTTTGTCTTCTTGGTTTCTTGGTACATACATCCCTCACTGTTTTCGCATATATAGGAATATCCTTAAGTGCTTACAACAACGGGATCTTGATGCACACATTTCTCATTTTAGACACAAGATCAAACTCGGGTTGTTTTATTTTCATTTCCAACCTCTCTGGAAAAGGAGGCTGGACAGTATGGGATGAGGATGGTTCTTGTGATATTTAAGCGGTTTTTCCTGTTGGTTCAGGTGTGTTTTCAACTTCAGGTATTTCCATAGTGTCTTCCTCTACAATGTCTTTAATTATTTCGCATTGATTCACCACTTTTCTTGATCTGAGTTTGATTTAATACGACGACATAGGAAATTCCTACAGCACAGGAACAAAAATTTCCTACAGAGGCTATGGCATAATAAAATAAGTAGTAAAAGTGGGATAAGTGACCACATCAATATTGTGAGTATATTTTGTTGTGAAACCAGCTCCAAAAAGAGAAGAAAAGAGATATCAATGCCTTATAAATAAGCCACTTTGAGGGGGCAACCTCCAATACATTACATGAATGAAAAATTCTTGGATGATACAATTTACAAAACCTCCTTTCTATATATAGGAGTCCATGTGGCCATAATGTAATCCTAGTGGGCCACAATGTAATCCTAGCCGACCTAACAATAATAATTTAATGGCACAATAATAACAAAATGGGGGTTACAAGGGTACAATAATAACAATAAGGGGGTTACACTAACAATAATAAGGGACTATACTAGTGATATAGGGACCTAACATACCCCTCTCCTTCAAAAAAGTGTTGTCCTCAACGCTTGAGTAGCTCTGAGTGCTTCTGTATAAAATTCTCATCCTCCCATGTAGAATCTTCAGTGGGTAAGTTCTTCCACTTGATGAGATACTCTGAAATTGATCGATTCCGTAGCTGTCGAGTTCTTGTTTCCATGACCGCTTCAGGTTCCAATATGATTTTTCCTTCCTCATGAAGTTCTGGCAATATTGTTTGAACTGGAATATTTTCACCTATAACCTTCTTTAAGCATGAAACATGGAAAACTGGATGTACTCGCGAAGAAGCAGGAAGCTCCAATTTGTATGCCATAGTACCAATCTTTTGCAACACCTTGTAAGGACCATAGTACTTTGACGATAATTTATTATCCTTCTTAGCTTGCTTGAGGGACATTTGTTTGTATGGTTGTAGCCGTAAAAAAACCTAGTCTCCTACATCAAAACTTCTCTCGCTGCGATGTTGATCTGCCTATTGTTTCATTCGATTTTGTGCCAAATTCAGGTTTTCCTTTAAGAGTTGGAGAACTTATTTTTGATGCTCGATGTGATCTTCCACTACTTGAACCTTCGAATTTTCTCTTAAAGATGATGTGATGGATGGTGGATGATATCCATAAAGTGCCATAAATGGGATCATTTTTGCTGCAATATGGAAGGAAGTGTTATACCACCATTCAGCTAGAGGTAACCACTTGACCCATTGTGTTTGTTTATCAGATACAAAACAATGAAGATATCCTTCCAAACATTTATTTACTATCTTAGTTTAACCATCGAATTGAGGATGATAAGATGAGCTATGAGCTAATTGAGTACCCAAATAAGAAAATAAATCTGTCCAAAAATTTCCAGTAAAAATGGGATCTTTGTCGCTCACAATAACCCTTGGGTTTCCATGTAGCTTTTGAATTGTGTCCATAAATGTAGTAGCAATTGTACTTGCTTTAAATGGATGAGATAATGCACAAAAGTGTGCATACTTGGTACGTCTATAAACTACCACCATCATGACACTCTTTCCTTCAGATTTAGGTAAACCTATGATAAAATCCATTGAAATATCCTCCAAACGTTGACTTGGAATGGGTAAAGGTTGTATAAGACCCGGGGTCTTAATTGTCTCAACTTTATTCTGCTGGAAAACCAAAAATTCTGCCACAAACTTTTGAATATCATATTTAAGGCCATCTCAAAAAAAAAATTCTCCACCCTGTGGTAAGTTTTTAAAAATCCTGAGTGTCCTCCTAAAGGAGAAGTGTGCAATTCCAAAAGAATATTTTGTTTTAGCTGGGAATTCTTACAAAGATATAAGCGATCTTTGTACCATAAAGAATCATTTTTCCAACTAAATGTATCAGATGTACTAGGATCTTGCTGCAAATTTTGAATGAGTGTCCACACGTCTTCGTCCTTCTTCCATTCATCTCTTGCTTCGGTTATCCAATCTGGTTGGATAATAGAAATGGCACAAAGAAATGCTTCCACCTCTTCATTCTTTCTTGAGAGTGCATCTGCAACAACATTAAGCTTTCCTTTTTTGTAGATTATTTCAAAGTCATAACCCAACATCTTTATGACCCATTTTTGCTGCTCTTCTGAAGATAGTCTTTGTTCCAAAAAGTGTTTAAGACTATCATGATCAGTTTTTACCTTGAAGTGTCTTCCCATTAGGTAAGTTCACCATTTCTTTAGTGCATGCGGTATTGCTAACATTTCCTTCTCATAAATAGGTTTCTGTAAATACTTTCCTTTGATTGGACGACTTTCAAAAGCAATGGGTCTTCCTTTCTGCATTAAAACTGCACCAATTCCATTTCCTGAGGCATCACATTCCACAATAAAGGTTTTTGTGAAGTCTGGCATAGCTAAGACCGGTGCTAGGCACATTGCCTCTTTAAGATGTTCAAAGGCCTTATTTGCTTCAGGAGTCCATGAAAATGCATCTTTATTCAATAATGTTGTTAGAGGTGCTGCTATTCTCCCATAATTCTTAACAAACTTTCGATAATACCCTGTTAACCCTTGAAATCCTCGCAACTGCTTTATGGTTGTGGGGACTTTCCATTCCTTAATGGCTTTAATTTTGTTAGGGTCTACCTTAACACCCTCTTGAGATACAATATGACCCCGATATTCCACCTCTTGTACTCCAAAGAAACATTTGGATGTTTTTGCATATAATTGTGTCTCCTGTCAATAGTTTGAGCACCCTGTCAACATGTTGAACATGATCCTTCCAAGACCTGCTGTAGATTAGTATATCATCAAAAAATACTAGCACAAATTTTCTAAGGAAGGGTTTGAAAATGGAATTCATCAGCCCTTGAAATGTAGAAGGTGCATTGGTAAGGCCAAAAGGCATGACCAAAAATTCATAATGACCCTCATGAGTTAAAAATGTTGTTTTTGGAATATCTTCAGTCTTCATTCTAATTTGATGATATCCTGAACGAAGATCCAACTTGGTAAAATAAATTGCTCCATGTAATTGATCCAATAATTCATCAATCACAGGAATGGGAAATTTGTCTTTAATGGTGAGCTTATTTAGCTCCCTATAATCCAGACACATTCACCATGATCCATCCTTCTTGTGTACCAATACTACAGGAGCAGAGAAAGAACTTTGACTAGGTTGAATTATACCCTCCTCTAACATTTCTGCAATCATACGTTCAATTTCGCTCTTTTGGAAGTAAGGATATCTATAAGGCCTGATGTTTGGAGGAACACTTCCTGGAATCAAATGAATAGCATGATCATGATCACGAATAGGTGGGAGTCCTTTTGGAGTTTCAAAAACCTTGGAATGATTGTCCAATACTTTTTGGAGATCTGCAGAAATAGATGGTTTTGATGTTGGAACTTCTAGTGAGCATAATTGTGCAATTATTCCTCGTTGTTATTTCTTTAGAAGATTTTTCATGAAATTAGAGCTTATTATCTTTCCCAGATCCCCTGCAATAACTCGTAATTCGACTTCCTTTCCTTCTGAAAAAAAATTCAAGAAAATTTCTTGAAAATTAAAAGCTATCGTCCCTAAAGATTGTAACCTTTGTACTCCTAGTACAACATCAGCACCTCCCATAGGAATGGAAAGCATTGGAATATTCAATACATATTCCCCCATGGTTAGCTTGATATTATGGCATTTCCCAGAGCAATTTATAGTTCCTCAATTTGCAAACATCACTTGACATTTTGGTGTTGGGTATAGGAAACAATTCAATTCCTTGGCTACCTTACAATGAATAAAATTATGGGTACTACCTGAATCAATCAACACTATTACCTTTTTATTCTTGATATTTCCTTCTATCTTGAGAGTTTGAGGAGTGGTAATTCCTGCCAATGCATTACATGATATGGTCGGACTTGTTTCTTCCTCTTCTTGGGTTGATTCCTGGTGTATATCCTCTTCTTGTTCATTTTTTTCTTTCTCTTCACAATCTATGTAAAATAATTTCTTCTCAGCACACTTATGACCTTTAGTGTATTTTCTATCACAACTGTAGCAAAGCCCTTTTGCTCTTTTTTCTTCCAATTGTTGTGGTGTCAACCTTATAGGTTGTGGAAATCTAGGAGTAGCGACACTTCCCTCTTTATAGAAGTGAGTGGCAAGCTTCCTTGTCGCCATAATTTTACATTCAATTTTTCTTGCCAACCTGAATGCCTTCTCCAATGAATCAAGTTCCAAGACGCGAACTTCATGTTGGATGTTATTTTTGAAAGTACCTATGAAGAGATCAATCCTGTGTTCCTCTGGAATATCAGTTACCCTTATATTCAATTTTTGGAATTCCTCAATGTGCTCCCCCATTAAACCCTTTTGTTTGAGATTTATCAATTGGCTAAAGAAGGTGTTGCTCTTTGTATCCTCATAATGTGCTATCATTTCCTCCGTAAAATTGACCAAGTGAATTTTTTTTTACGGGAGCAAAGCCATCGATACCATACAAATGTATTTTGTTCTAAATGTAAAGTTGCAATGCGTACCTTTTGTGTGTTTTGCACATTATGGAGATTAAAATATTGCTCCATCTGTAGTATCCATGTTACAGGATCCTTTCCATCAAACTTCCTCATATCCATTTTTGGAATATGGTGGTTCTTCCCGCCAACATTAGATTTTATGAAATCACGATTAACATTTATTTTGTTCTCATCATGAGTTTCATCTACTATCTTTTCACCGTTAGGAAACATTTCTTGTATCAACTTTGTCAAACCTTCCATGTCTGCTTTTGGATCATTCTTCATGTTTTCCATTTTCTCATCGATCTTAGCTTCCATGTCATCCATCTTGGATTCCATGCCAGCTTCCATGCCATCTATCTTAGATTCCATGCCATTCTTCAAACTATCCATGCCTTTCTTCAAACCATCCATCTTAGTTTCCACGCCTTTCTTCAAAACTTCCATGTCATTTTTTGTTGCTCTTTGCGAGAGCGAAATTTTTTGCACTTGCTCTTGTAATTTTGATATGTCATGTTGCCATTCTTCGTCTTCATGAGTCATAGTAGATCTTTCTAAAGGCTTAATGGGTGTTGAATTCTTTTTAGGGGCCATTTTAGAATCCAATACTGATATCTATTATATAATATGCCCTTGGAATCAATTCAACTTGATTCTTCAAACAAGACTTATGCAATTAGAAAAAAAAACAAAAAAAAACAAAACAAAAAACAAAAAAAACAAAAAAAAACAAAAAACAAAAAATAAAATAAAATAAAATAAAATAAAATAAATAAATAAATAAATAAAAAATAAAATAAAATAAAATAAAATACACACCTTTTACTTGCTTTTGAGGAGCTTGATATTGAAATTGATTTATATCTATAATTGTGGATCCTCGATGTCTGAAATTCAGCCCTGTAGTAGCCCTTTGAAGCTTCTTTCAAATTCCATAGGTTTGATCTGATTTGGATTCTTCAAGGCAAAGTTATGTCCAATCTCCCACAATGACCCAATTTTGGACTGGTTCAGTAGAGCGAACTTGTACGACTTGCCACGTGTCATTGTTTCCTCCTTTGGCTCTGAAATTGATAGACCGAAAACTAAAGTATGTGTACTTGCTGCCACTTTTTACATCATTCCAATCCGATGCTGAGAGAGAGAGCTATGAAGATTTTCCCACAATCACCTCTTTGAGATGAAATTCAGAAGCCTCAAAAAGCCCTAAATCCCACAGATCATATCTCTGAAACTATTGCGAACCAATATCTAAAATTTTGCGATGATGTTCTTCAGGATTGTGGCTTCGCACTTTAAACATTTTAGCTTCAGAACCTTCGTAGAAAAAAAGTTATTACTAAAATACCACGATGACCTGTTTAGGTTAAATTCAGGAGCCTGCAAAATGACCTAACTTTCACAGATCATATCTCCGAAAATATTGTGAACTAAGCTCTAAAATTTTGCGAAGATGTTCCTCGGTATTTTGGCTTTGCACTCTAAAAATTTCAGATTTTGAACCTTCATAGAAAAAAATTTATAGAGAAAATTCCACGATGACCTGTTTGGAGCAGCGAAACCTTAGAATCTCAAACCTCTAATACCAAATGTTGTGAAACCAGCTCCAAAAAGAGAATAAAAGAGATATCAACGCCTTAGAAATAAGCCACTTAGAGGGGGAAACCTCCAGTACATTACATGAATGAACAATTATTGGATGATTCAAAATACAAAACCTCCTTTCTATATATAGGATTCCATGGGGCCACAATGTAATCCTAGCTGACCTAACAATAATAATTTAAGGGAAAAATAATAACAATATGGCGGTTACAAGGGTACAATAATAACAATAAGGGGATTACATTAACAACAATAAGGGGATATACTAGTAATATAGGCACCTAGTAGATTGGATGGTTTTATTGTTTGGGTTAGATACTGGCTGAGCAGTAAGTTGTGTGGGACGAGGTTGATTTGGTGGGGTAGGCAACGAAAGTTGATGTTTTTGTGGTTGTATCATTTGTTGTGGTATGGATTGTGGTGGATAAAAATTTTGAGATGGAAAATTATGTGTAGCAGGGTAAGAAATGTTCCCCTACCAAGGTTGTTGTGGAGGCCAATGCTGCCACGGCATTTGAATATTCCACATCTAATTATGAGCATAAGGAATTTGAAAATGTGATTGCGACATACCTGTAGGACGTGGTTTCCATGGCCTTTGAGGTGCCAGTACATAAATTGCATTGAAAACTCCCTGATTTACTTTATATGCTGCCTTAATCTTAGGAAGAGAAGAACATTGATTAATAGAATGCTCATCTTCACAAATTCGGCATACCTCTATGACGTCTTCATGGCATTCCATTAGAGAATGTTTCTTCCTGCATTTGGAGCAGAACACGGCCAATGCTTTCTCCAATTCCTCATGTTTATTCTTAGCCTATAAAACATCCAATTGTGAAGACAAAGTACTAAGATTATTATTTTTAAAATTTTCTAATAAATTACCCATTTCAGCTCAGCTTACTCCAGCTCTGGAAACTGATTTGACAAGCCTGGAAGAAATATCTCTTGATCCACCTCCAACGTTAGAATTTCCCCTTGAATATCTTTGACCAAGTTCACACACATCATCATAAGTCTGCTTTGATGCATCACCTGCTCCCATTAAGTTTAAAATCTCCAGAAATTCTGGCATGATTTCCCTGAGAAAAATTGTCCTCTTGGTTTCTTTGCTCAGTTGATTCATCTTGGATCTTTGCATATTGTATTAAAATATCTCCACCAAGTCCTCAAGACTCTCCCCTTCCTTCTGATTCATGCAAAAAAATTCTTCTTTGAGGTCTTTAGTCTTACAATAATCTTGATACTTCTTCAGGAATACCTTCTTCATTTAATCCCAATTGGAAATGGAGTTTTCACTCAAACCCATAAACCACTAGAGAGCTGCATCCTTCAATGTGGTAGGAAAAAATTTCAGCTTCTAAGCATTGGAAGAATAGTCATAGCATTTTCATAACACATTTAATTCGAATAGGAAGGCATCAAGATCTTCACTAGAGACACCACGAAAATTAGGCAAGGCTGAAGGAGGAATGTTTTTCATTTGAGTAGCTCCACCGGACTCCCTGATAGGAAATTCAAATGTGACCAGTTCCTCTTCCTTCTCATTATGGTCCCCATCTGTGTTACTAGCACCCTCTAGATGGTCCATATCAGACCAAGAGAGAGTAGGACCTTTGTAAAGTAAATATTCTTCAAAGTGAATGGTCTGGAACCCTAGTTCTTGAATAGGATTAATGAGGAACTCCTCTTCAAGCTGACCATTGAGTAGAGATGTTGACTTCCTTGCAAGAGGAGGTTCTAAATGGGAAACAATAGAGGATTTTCCAACAGAAGATTCTGCAGTAGAAATAATGATCTACTTAGGGTCAACAACCAAGCTCTTTTCAAGACTACATACCTCCTGCTTAGATTCTTCTTCCTTTGTTGCCTTTTTTCTTGCTGCATTCCTTGTTCTTGAAATTTTATTAGTAAATGAAGTGGATCTCACACCACCACCAAAAATATGTGAAAATATTGGACCATATTCATCTATTATGCAAACAAATTCAAAAAATTATACTTACCAAGCAATCAGGACATGGCTTTCGCGAATTTGGATCTATGCAGGTGTGTAGGCCTTACCCTACGTCTCACCACTTCGACTTTCCCAATCCTGGAAAATATAAAATAATAGAAACCATACTAAAACAATTTTAGTATCATCCCTTAGCACCTCCCCGGCAATGGTGCCAAAATGTTGAGTTAAATTATAGACTTAGAATTTTCCAACATAAATTATCAAGCCAGGGCAGGTAAGCTTGTGATATGTTGTGCAAATTATATGCATGCTTAATACCTCAAGTGCTCCCTAATTAAATAAGTAATGCATACACAAATTTAATGTCTCTTTTATGTATCAACACTTGGCGGAAAAGGCTATGGAGTGGATTCAAACATCCCTCTGCAGCTCTTGGTATTTTTCATGTTGATCAGAAAAGATAAAAGATCAAACTCACAACCATAAAAGAATCAATCTGACATTTCAAAATTAAAATCTGATTAAATGAATTTAACACATTAACATAGAAACTTAATCATTTAATAATTTTTCATTTGTTGCTAAAACTTCAGAAAGAGAACACTAGCTGTGTAAATAAATTATCACTACATAAAAATAATTAAAAACACACATTGTTGCAACTAATGGAGTTGTGAGAAAAGGGGGCCCTCCCTTACTCACAACCCCTTCAATATTAAAAGGGTTTACTCAGTAGAATGGACAGAACATATAATATTATATTAATCTGTAAAATGTTACAGTTAAGTACAAATCTGATATATCTGATCAACAAACCAACCTAACCCCTTACAAAATGAAACATAATGGAATTTATACAAGTTTGAAGGCCCATGCTTTGCCTAAATAAGGAAAAAATATTGTACTGAACTATTAGCCATCAATACTGGAACAGAAATTTAAAAATATCTCTAATGAGTCTAATCCATGACTGAAAGCGTGGATTAGACTAATTTCGTTACATGGGTGGAGCGTTTCCTCATACATCAAATGAGAAGAAGTTTGAAGTTATGGGTGGTTTCAATGATGAATCTGAAACTGCCAATAGGACAGCGCCCATGTAGGTGTATTTCTCCACAAAACCCATGTTCTCATTTTTTTATATATTAAGTGGAACATAGCCAATTGTTGGTTCTGCTGCAGGAAATATGGGTGGTTACAAGAAATCCACATCAACACAAATTCACAGACCGTCTGCAAGAAATTGGTGACCACGAGCTTTCTACAGGAAATTACGGAGCTACTTCAAATCAAGATAAATCTGCATAAGACTTTAAATTAGTTGACTTGATAATTCAATCAGGAAATAGTTAGCTTAAGGAATACTTAAGAATAAGGTAAAATTGCACTTTTTAAGTTAATTTTGGCCAAAACTTAGGTAATATAATCAAAATAAGTGTAATTAGGGGTCAAGGAAGCTCAAAATGAGAGAAGCAAGGTCTTAGAAGGCTGTCAAAATTGAGCAAAATTGGGACTCAACATGGTCTATGATTTCAGTCACCCTTTTCACATGATCGATATGAAAATATGGAAAATATAACAATTGTGACAATAATAAAATTAGATGAAAATAGTTTTAGAATGATCTTAAAGAAGACTATTTGTAATTGACTACATTCTTATTATTTACATTTTCTATCATTCAACACTATTACATTGTCACTTTGAATTCAAAATTTGTATTTTATCATTTTTCATCATTCAAGTTATTTATAGTCTCTATCATCTCAACAAATTGAGGTAACTAAGAAAAGTTAAAATTAAAATTAAAATGACCAGATTAATCTTAGACATATTTAGCATATCCAACATGATCAGAATAATTATATTTTCAACAAATTTTGTATGATTGTGCACTACTAAAACAATCTTAGATCCATCTTAACCTCAGATCTATCAAGCGTTGAGAGGGATCAAATCTCTTAAGGTGCAAACCTTTCGTCAAGTTTTTCACTCAAAAAAGAGGTTTGCACCTCAAGATATTTGATCCCTCTCGATGCTTGACAGATTTTGGGTTAAGATGGATCTAGGCTGGTCAGATCCACAATTATTCTTATAATTCTCAACTTTACCACATTGTGGACATTTCCTTAAATATTGTCCCAGAAAATTATATATAACTAAAAAACACTTTTTTTAAATTTCTAATTACAAGGAAACCTCTTATATACAATGCATCCTTAGTCTAAGTATCCATTTTTTTCACCTCATTTCTTCTAATAACAAGTAAGAAACCACCCCCGGAAGCAGATGAAATGCCTAAGACGAGTGGATATCACATCGCACCCCACCCGGACTATGGAAATCTCCAACGCAATTCTTCACCTGTGGTGGATCCAATTACCGTTAACTCCTCGAAAAACCATAGATGGTGCCGAGCGGACAAGCATTGTGTCACCTGACCCTGAACATCACCTCGGTCATACCACCCTTAATTTCAATAATGAATAATCAGCATCGCAGCCACTCCTCCTCCCCTGCGCTTGCTCAACTGCTCGAGCTCCACACGCAGTTTTGTGCGAAGATCACTCATTGCCACCCTTACAGATTTCATCCTCACCCCTATATAACCCCTAGAATTCTGACCCTTTTCTCACTCATTTGGTCACCTCTGACTTACGCTCTCCTCCTTCTAATATGGCTTCTCACTGATTCCAATCAGTTGTGAAGCCTATTCCCAGAGTGGCGCTGCGCAGACTCCCTCTGCTTTTCCCTCTTCATCCTGCGAACCTACCCCCCATTCTTTGCAACCCCTTCAACCCCAGTGTCACTCCTGCCTCTCCTCCTAGGTGCACAATGGCTCCCAAACTGCGCCAACGCACTATTCGTGGTAGTCAGGGAGGGGTCCTCCCGGGTCGTTACCATCGCAGTGAGGATAATCGCCTTGAATCGATTGACGGCTCCTCGTCCAGCACCCTAGCAAGCCATAAATTTGATCCTGAGCAGCAAGAATAATCCTCCAGGAAATCGGTGCAAAGAGGTAGTCGAGGCGCGAGAAGGTCCACCTCCCCTCCCAGAGCTCACTCTCTGCATCACACGCCAGCTCCCCCGACCATTCCGACGCAGGATGTTGTGGATATGGACATCTGGATCACAGATTCTGGCGGCGTTTGGATGAATGTTCCTGATGGAGTAGACCCGGACTCCCCCATCCTCTGCACTCCTGCAAGTTTCCCCAAGAGAACTGCTACTAACGTGGAAGCTGTTGTGGAAGATGTTGTTGCGCAGGCTCCTGCCTGTCCTATTGAAGAGGAGAATCCTAATAGCAGTGATGATGATGATGAATAACATCTTGCAGCTACACAATTTTACTATGTTTTTTGTCATATGTGCCCACAGGGCTTTTCTATTATTATCTACTCTTTAGCTTTTAGATGCATCAGTGCTACTGTGCACAATGGAAGGCTTGTTTTCAAGTTTTGTTTGGGTATGCCTCCTCCCCTGAGGCAGCCTAGAAACAACATTACAAAGGTAGGGATTAGTTAAGAGCAGCTTACCAACCCTACCTATAACATATGTAATATTATGTTCCGAAATTAATATATTAGCTCAAATTACCCAAAAAAAAAAAAAAAAGTAAGAAACCACATCACCAAGATTTAACGGAGTTGCATAACTCCCAATAGTTACAACTAGAGTATCCCATGACTCTAGAAAAGAAAATAGTAGACTAATACCCTAACATTCATCTTAAAATTTTAAAATCAATGAACGAATACAAAGTCATTGAAGTATTAAATGAATTAAGATGTTTTATCATGGAGTCATTTTCATGAATCCTTAAAAGGTATAGCTTCCTTTGAAGAAAACATTTGTTTACCAGGGACATAGTCTATATAAAGTCCCTAATTTATCCCATAATTTCTTTGTTGTGACTTCACTCGAGGCATTTAATAACAAAAAATTCGAAAGAAATAACCTACTCATACTCTTTTCCTTCATATCCAACTTCATATAGCTTGTCAGTGTCGTACCCACAAGTGTAATGCTAGGGCCCATAAAGACCCATTGTTCTTCATCTGTAAGAATTTCTTCCATCTTCGACTCCCATAACTCAATTTTTTTATTGTTAAAGCTATCAATCTTCATTTTATAATTACTCATTATCTTATTTCATACAAGAATCATCAATGTAGAGCTCTCACTAAATTTAGGTTTACCATCGACCCATGATATACTTTCTCTATCAATATAAATTTAAACTATTACCAAAAAAGGTATCCCCCTAAATCCAATAACCTCTCTTTGATACTAGTTGTAAATTTTAAACATTTTCAAGTGAAGCAATGCATACAGGTGTTTAAGAAAATATAAAGGAAGCAATGGTGCACACACACACACAATACATAGAGACTTACAATGGAAACCCTTAACTAGGAAAACCATAAAAACATAGAGTTGCAACTCTCTCTTCTTCATTGTAATAAATCCACCATTCACAAAAATATAATATTTAGGTATTTTTTCACATCCAAAACCCTAAACTCTTAACCCAAATTAGATTACAAACATATTCCTTTAACCAAGATTATATCACAATGGGTTGAAACCATTGTTCGAAATAGCACATAATGGACCAATTTTTTTTACCTTACAGACTTGTTGCCACCCCATCACCCCTTGGAGAGTGGTGGGTTTCCCCCAAATAAAGCATACAACATATATCCAACATGTATGAGAATCCAAGGCTTCAACAGTGATTGATATATCTCAACAATAACATAACCAAATTTGTGCACTAAAGCAAAACTTCATTAGTTGTTAAATTAATCCCATTGTTATAATAGTATTTTTTTCATATTATTATGCCCTCGTCCTCTAGAATATAGGTAAGACTGAGATATCCCTGCTTAAAAATTATGCTCAGGAGGAGCCTTAATCAACAATCGGATCATGAATATGGAATATGTCACAAGTGGGATTTTGAACTGTGTGAGGAGAATAACAACTTCTCCTATCTACCACTTGAGGTAGACCCAATTAAAGTTTTATATTGTTTGTATATTTTCCAACCCAAATAAAAAATTATCTCATGAAGAGCCCTAATCAATAATAATCTAATGAAAAGTAGACATGTCACAAGTGGGATTTGAACCCAAGTAGGGAGGATAATAACTTGTCCTCTCCACCACTTGAGCTATATTCCATTGACCTCATTATTATTTTAGTCTAATTAAATTCATATATAAATATATGGATTCTCTAGAAATACCTTACTATTGTCATTTTCCTTGTCAACTTCAATTGCATCATTTATATCTGAATATGGTAGTGTGATTTGTTTGTAAAAATAACATGGAAACTTTGTTATAAAACCTTCTCACAACAAAAAAATGGTTCCACCCTATAAATTATAACTTGAAAGGTTAAAATTGGATATTCTAAGCAAATAAGCCAACTTCATTATCATCTAGGGGTTTTAGGAAATCCCATTCATTCAAGAGATCATCTTCTTTTGTTTGATTCCTTACGTAACCTAGTGTATGCAAATAGGAAGAATCAAACTTTGATAATACAACAAAGAAATAATTAGGTTCCAAAATAAAAGCATTCAAATATTAAAATAACTATTGATGTGGAAATGCCAACCTTTGAGTGCATCATTCTCCAATTGCTCTTTACATGTAGGACATCATTAAGATGTCACATTCCTTACACCCATATTGTATACCATTCCCTATTTACAAGCTAGGGGGTGTAGGGATAGAATGCCTTAATCTACCACATAAGAAAAAGAAATTAGTTGTTTTAGAATATTCTTACACAACATTACTTATTCAAAGAGATAAATAAGAAATTCATAAGTGCTTACATATTTTTCCTCCACTCCAATTCTCCCCCCCCCCCTTAAATCTATGAGATGCATGCATCATTTTCTTTATTACCTACAAAAGATTAGCATGATCAACAAAGTTTATCATTGTAAAACTATTTATTTTATTGTGTTATTAGTCAATTCATTATAAATACCTAACCAATTTACATCCATCATTCTTTGTTGCAAGGCCAACACATATCTTGAAGCTTAAGAATTCAACAAAGGAAACCAATGCTCCATAATATTTCTCACGGTATTTTGGGGATCATGCATCCACCCTTTTCCTCTATGAATTAGGCATTTTCATATTCTCCCCAATGTAATAATCCTTTGTCCACTTATTCCTTTACCTAACCAATTTATTTAATCATAGAAAATCAAATAAAGCATTTGGATAAAAAGAAAATATATATTTCACAACCTTGTTGATATTTATTTCTTGACAATAATCCAATCCTTCTTATAACTGTTCATAAAGTGTCATTTTCATATTCCACTCCAATCCTTGTGAAAATTCCTACCTAACGATTAAAAATTCATATTCATTATGAATGTTTTCTATGAAAAAACCATTATTCTCGTTTAATTTCCCTTGAAGGGAAGAACTAGCACATACAGTTTCCATCTCTATAGGGAGCCAATTTATTTGTATTAAGACAAAGAATGCAGTTTAGTAATTTAAATAAATTGAAAAAGGAAATTTAATATAAAAAAATAAGGAGAAATAATATTTTGGGTAGCTTAATTGACAATTGTCGTCAAAATAAAGTGTTATGAGATTTGAGTTTCAAATCCCCTCAACTTATCCATGTCTGCAGAAGAGACAATTTTTTGATTTCTCGAGTCAAATAAAAAATTGAAAAAGAAAAGTATAAATGTTATTTCTTCTTACCTATTACTTGAACTAGAACCAGAGAGTAATGAACAAGAACAGGAAGCCTGTTAAGGCGCAGGAAGAAATTCAAAAATAAAAATTGGATTGACATTTTTTTGGGGAAAACGTGGTAAGATTGAAAAATAGGTTTCTGGTGGGCCAATGGGAGTTTGCAACATATAATGGAGCCCAAATGAAACAATGGTATCAAAAAATTTGGTGTTCCCTCCTTGGTTATAGACCAATAGTAAGCGCTCTGTTGAATGGTTGGTTTGGCTTCCATTTCTTAACAAAAGAGGACGCCAATAAAATAATGGAAATGCCATGGGTTAGGGGGTAGTTTTTTAATATTGTACAAATGGAAATTTGGGTTTAAACCTATAATGGATTGTCCCAAAAGAAATTTTGGGTGGGCTAAGTTCCATGGTTTACCTCTAGAACTATGGTCTAAGAAGGTTATTTTGGTGATTTCCTACAGGATAGGTAAATTTTACTTTGTGGACGAAGGATGCATTGGAAGCTAGATAAAAGGGCTGCATGGGTCTTGGTAGAGACCATGCCTTGGTAGAGGTGTATCTAGAAGGCGTGCTTTCACAGGCTATCAATCAATTCTAGGGATTTATTTCAATCAAGCAACATGTGGACTATTGGGGAATTCCCTTCAGATGTAATGGATGCAATAAAACAGAGAATTTAATGGCTAAAAGGTGGCATTGATGATGCACCCCATAAGGTAACATTGATGATGTTCTCTGACATGTAGCAAAAAAATATAGTTTCCTTCCACATTCTCAACTATTCCTTTCGCCATTCCTTTGCACCTCTGAGTACAATTGCTAGTTTTTACCCATTTTCCATACACAAGCTAAATTGCTTCAAATTCAATAGGTGTTGAACTTCCAATGATTAGAAACAATTACAATATATACATAACAAAATATGAATAAAAAAATGGTAAACTTTGTATCAAGATGTACGAGAATTTTCTTAATAACTACTAAATAAAATATAATTATTTTTCTTTCATGTCAGATGAGTTTTAGTAAACTAAGTAGGCATGGCATTTATTCTTTGGTTCAATCTTAGGGAGAATTTTGTATAGATTAGTGTAAATAGTGCTTCAACATCAGATCCTATGTGTTAACTTCATGTTCAAATGGATAAAACAAATAGGAATAGTATGTAAAAATTTTAATGTGACATCATCATTTTTTATCACTTTAAAATGGTTAATTAAGAGAAATAGGTCAAGTTCATATGCGCCTAATTGGTTCATTAAGGATAAAAAATCAAAATATTGTTTTCATTTAAATTATTTGGGAAATATAAAGAATGTTTTTAATTCAATTTAATAAAGGGGATAGTTATTTCCTATAGGAAAAGGTCACCCTCATTTCTAACTAATTTTGGTTTAATCATTGGTGGTGCAGTTATTGTGTTATTACTTAAATTTGTTGAGAATTTGAAAATAAAAAATAATCAAGCATTTTTTTTTTGAATTGCAACATTATCTTATTTTTCATCCATCTTGATGCTTTCAAAGTGGAAAAAGTTGAGGAATCAGCGCACATGACCATTTTTACCGGCATTCCTAATTTGGAAAATTTTAGGTCAAAAACTCCATGAGAATTTTTTGAGGCCTTAAATGAACACTTTACATGGTTATAGCTTTCCAACAATGCAAGAATCACCTCAATCAGAGCTTGTATCAGAAAGGTATGCCTCCCAGAATTTGACCTATCAAAATTGACCACCATAAATCGAGATGATGTTATGTTAGCCCCCATCACTCGTGGAAAATGTGTTATCCATGTGATCGTGATGAAGAAGACTCTAGAAGAGTCAATATTATAACTTTAGTGAAGATTTGAAGGACACAAACCTAACCACTAGTAAGCTATCAAGCTATGTTATAGTCTCACCACTAGGAGGAAAAGGGGTTCCATTATATTCAATTGCATTTTGTTCCATAGATAAGTAGAGTAGCCGACAGTAGACAAGGAGAGAAAAAATATGGGGGGTTTGTGCATTATAGTAGCCCATATGCCACAATCCTTACTTATTTGTACTTGCATCCATTTCCATTCCAAGATAGAGAGAGTGGAGAAGCCTCACCTTCCATTTGGGTTTTCTCTCAAAAGGGTTTTCCAAGTCATGTTTTTTGTTATTATTAATTATGAGTAATTGTTCTGTTTGTTCTATGTTTCTTTCATATTATGTTTTTCATGCACAAGTAATAAATAATAATTGACATATACATAAATCTAAGGATAAATAACCCTCATAGTGTAGATTTCATATTTCTAATATATTTTAGTAGATATTTTGTGACAAATTGTCCAATGGAATATATCCATGATACTTTATGAATCAATTTTACTAGGATCCATTTCTATGAAAGTTGGGTTTCTCTCACTCTCATGATTTATTATGATAGAAGGAGCAATGTGGTATTTTTTAAATAGTTCTTTCAATGATTAAATACTTGCCTATATAGGTGAATTACATATTTAATTTTAACTAACTTACATAGTGCTAGTAAAACATGTTTTAAAATATAAGGGGAGGAAGGAGTGGGAGCGGTTATGATCTAGAGATAAAAAATAGGCTCAAAAATGAAAGCGGTCAGAATCTCCTAAAACCAGTGTTAAGTTGTAGTGTTTGTCGTCCTAATTCCAACAATGCTTGAATCGCCTAAATCTGACATCATATGAAGAAGTTATGACGTTCTAAATTTTTTGACCAATAGCTAAAAAGATTGCAGATGGGTTGACTTGGCAGTTTGTACTACTGACGTCATGTTGACATCAGCATTCCAACTAGGTCCCATGGGAGTCCATATGACCACAGTGGAGGAGGCTATGCTGGAGGGTTTGTGTGGATAAGCCTCGGCCCTTGATCTTATCATCGTCCACATGACCTAATCCCATAGAGGAGTGGAAGCCTAGCCAGTGGGGGAAGGTGGCTAGCTCAGGCCCCTAGCCACATGGACACAATGTGACCACGCCCTGATGGAAAAGGAGAAAAATTCAGCGAGGGCAGACCATTCTCCCCATCCCCTGCCCTTATGGGCGTTATGTGGCCCTAATCTTGCACATATGGTTATTGGTGAAATTAACGAGGCAACAAATTTCCCATTTTTAGGCAAGAATCGTGTCGGTCCTAGGAGAAATTGTCGCTCAACAGATTTTGTAAAGGGCGAATTTGCAAGACGGTTAGCAGGTTGGGCCAAATTATAGGAAAGGTAGTAGAGCTTGGCTTCGAGAAGCATAACTTGCTCAATTTTTAACCTTTTTGAGCTCAAGAAGACCCTAGATGGGTTTTTTGAGTGTCTTGAGCTCAATTGCAGCCTCAATTTTCTTATTTGAGCCTTTAGAAGTCGAGAATGTTCTATGCTAAGAGCAGTTTTACTTTTCTCACAGCAATCATACAAATAGTTAAGCAAAAATGCAGATAGAACATATAAGTAGATCTTACAGAAGACAAATCGAAACAGAAAATGTAGAAACGCACACACACAACAGATGCTTCAACGAAGAAAGTTCTGTCACCAAATCAAAGATGTCACAACAGTCCTCCAATCAGCAAACGAGTCAACTCAAGTCAACTCCACAAAAGTCAACGCTGTCCTGAAAAAGTCAACGCAGGGCAGCAAGCTAAAAGTCAACGCAGCAGCAAAATGGTCAACCCTTAGACCTCGATTTCTGTGCCAAGTAGTACGGCCTTCATAAATCGAACTTCCCACAAGTTTTCAGCTTGATTGGACCATGCGTCGACCAAAGTCAACGCCGGGCAGAAACCTTTCTCGCGAAACCCTAGCCGCAAAAGTCGTACTTCAGCTCAGCCGTACGGTCTGTCCTCTTTCTCCTTCCCACGTGTGGCTGAAACTCGTCCTCCAGGTAGCTCGTATTATTTCAGATGAGAGAGGAAGATGTGAGTTGTGTTGTGATGAAATTCTCTCCAACTTCTCCTGTATTTATATCCATCATCGGGGCGTGTGACACATTTGCTGGGGGTGTAAAACCTTAAGGTCGACCTGCACATATTTGAAATTATTAAAAATAAATTCAAAATAAATGTTCTGCTCATCAGATTAAGATCAATTTTATATCGATCTTACACCTCTCCGAAAGAGAAACCCAATAAAAATATTGGTATCTTCATCTGAGCATCACAACATGGAGTTTGAACCTAATTGTCCAATTTTAACACTCCCTCTCAACTAGGGAGAACTTCATCCACCTGTGCAATCAAACATCGTGCATCATCCCGCCGTAACTTGCTTTGTCGGCCTCTTTATTTCAGAACAGAAGTGGGTCAGTCACAAAGACATCATTCCCCGGCTGACAGATTCAGCCCAGAGGTCTGAAACCTCTATCAGACTCACAAAGAGTCTCATACCAACCCGACGTTGGTTTACCTGACCCGAAGTCAGTTGGAGGTCCAAAACCTCACTATACTTGATCCCAGATCAAGTGGTTGGACCGTGCCATCCTAGATAGAGAGTACGGCAATCTCGATGCGTCCATACTCGCCCTTGTTAATAGTCTCTAGCTTTTCCCACCTCATCGCTCGCCAAATGAGAGGTACTTCCCATGAGCCCTGAACTCAATGGGTAGGATGCATACGGGGCACAGATAAATGAGTGGTGAACCAGCTCAATGATCACAAATGTGGGGCAGAAGCATTATGAGTGCTTATAGCTCCGAGAAGCTATCCCCAAAGCCCCCCAGAGCTCCCAGAGCTCATCATCCAACAGGACCCACATCATAGGGTCTTTCCACGACTCCAAGATTCTCACGGAAGGTTAGGAACTTGACCTTCCCCGTGGGCTAGTGAGGTCATCCGCGACTCCGCTCATCGCTCCTACATTCGAGCCTTACGGCACCTTGCTATACCATATCCTGGATATAGTGGTACCTAATATCAATATGCTTGGATCGATCGTGGAACACTGGATTCTCGGACAAGCGAATCTCACTTTGGTTATCAAAGAGTATCACGGTGGTATCTAGCACATGTCCAAAAAACTCACTAAAGAGATTTTGCAACCAAACTGCTTCACAATAGGCCATACTTGCTGCAATGTATTCGACCTCTGCGGTGCTCAAAGCCATCGATTTCTGCTTCCTGCTCATCCATGAGATCGATGCAGAACCAAGATTGAAGAAGCATCCCGATGTGCTCTTACGATCCACCACACCGCCAGCCCAATCAACTTCAGTATATCCAAGGAGTGTCACGCTCCCGGTAGTGTATCTCAGCCCATGGTTTATCGTGCCTCGAAGGTATCTCAGAAGATTCCTGGCACCAACCCAGTGAAAGTGATGAGGCTCAACCATCTGTTGACTCAAAGTGTTCACTGCAAAACATATGTCCGGACGGGTGTTCACTAAGAACATCAAAGCTCCTATGAGTTGACGATACTCAGTAGGATTGGCCAAGATAGGCCCAGCAGCACTGCCACTCAACTTCTTAAAGTTGAGTTCCATTGGTGTCGACACGGACTTACAGTCCACCATCCCAAATCTTTCCAGAAGCTTCACAATATATTTTCCTTGAGAAAGGAAAATCTCTCCAGGTCTCTGCCAGACCTCTAGGCCTAGGAAATAGTGCATCAGTCCGAGGTCCTTCATCTCGAACTCAGCAGCGAGCTCCCTCTTACATTGATGAATGAGAGGGTCATCTCCTGTTAGGAAGAGGTCGTCTACGTACAACACTAGAATGAGAGGCTTCCCCTGCACAACCTTGAAGTAAAGGTTCGGATCAGCATTACTTCGAGTGAAGCCCAGCTTCATCAAGTAACTATCCATCCTCTCGTACCAAGCTCTGGGTGCTTGCTTTAACCCATAGAGGGCTTTCTTCAACCTGCAGACATGAGTGTCTCGATTTTGAACTTCAAATCCCAGAGGTTGTTCCACATACACCTCTTCCTTTATTGCACCATGCAGAAAAGCGGTCTTGACATCCATCCGATGAAGACTCCATCCTTGCGTAGCAGCAAGGGCTATGATTGATCGAATGGTGGTATATCGTGCCACAGGTGCAAATATGTCATCATAGTCTATTCCTTCCTTTTGAGAGAAGCCACGGGCAACAAATCTTGCCTTGAACTTTTCAGCACTCCCATCAAATCCATGTTTGATTTTGTAGAGCCATTTCGCGGTGACAACAGATTTGTCCTTCGGTCTCGGGACCACATCCCAGACATCATTCTTCATTATGGACTCATATTCTTCGTGCATAGCATCCTTCCAAACTTGATGCTTTATGGCTTCCTCAAAAGATCCAGGTTCAGATTGTACAATAGTACTCATGGCAGCTAGATACCCTTGGTATCTACACGACTTCTTGCTTTCTCGGAATGTCCCCCTTGGGGCAGCATGACCCTCAGCATCTTCGAGGGTGTCCCTGAGCCATGATGGTCTCTTTCCTAGAGAAGGGGGTGGATCAATAGGGTCCATTGGCCCTTCAATATCAGGCATAGTCTCATCCCGGGGTTCTTCCAGATTTCCAAGTCTTTCTTCATGATTTTCTTCAGATCTAGGAAGATCTACTACTTTCTTCAGGGAAGCATCTTCGTCAAAAGTGACATCATGGCTTATCTCTACTTCCCTTTGACCAGGTACATAGACTCTATATGCCTTAGAAGTCTCACCGTAGCCCACAAACATTCCTTTCTTCCCAGTAGCATCCAGCTTACTTCTCTTTTCTTTCGGCACATGAAAATAGACAGGACATCCAAAAATTCTAAAATGTGAGACATCAGGTTTCTTACCAGAGAAAACCTCTTCGGGAGTTTTGGAGTCCAAAGCGGAATGAGGGCATCAGTTTTGAATGTATACAGCAGTATTTGCAGCTTCTCCCCACAGAAACTTTGGTAGACCCTGGTCACATAGCATGGCACGGGCAGCTTCCACAATAGTCCTATTTTTGCGTTCAACAACACCATTCTGCTCAGGAGTATATGCAGTGGTAGTCTCCCTCTTAATGCCAGCTTCTTTGCAAAAGTCTTTGAACTCATTTGACTCATATTCAGTGCCATTGTCAGTCCTCAAAATCTTGATCTTCTTTCCGGTCATGTTTTCCACCAAGGCTTTGAAGGTACGGAACCACATGAAAGCCTCATCCTTCTTCTTCAAGAAGTATATCCAGGTTTTGCGAGAGAAGTCATCAGTGAATGTCATATAGTAAGAACATCCCCCTAGGGATGTTACGGGTAACATACCAGAAAGATCAGAATGGACCAGTTGCAATATATCAGATGTCTTTGTGACACTTGAGGGGAAAGGTCCCCTTGTATGTTTGCCTTCAGCACAGCCCTTACATACACCTTCATGATTATTTCCAAAGTCAGGCATCCCTGTCACCACCTTCCTTGCTTCGGGAAGGGCCTTGTAATGAAGGTGTCCAAACCTTCGGTGCCATAGTTCGGTTTGTCGAATAGTATCACAAGTCATTGCTCCCAACGGACTCCCTCCAACCTGGTAGAGTGTACCAACTCTAAAACCAATTGAGATAGCTTCCTTGAAGCTCTCCTTCCACATGAGCACCTTTCCATCAGAGAAAGTTACATTGAATCCTTTGTCTTCCATGGCGGATACAGACACAAGGTTCTTCTTCAATTTAGGTACATAGAGTACATCTTGCAAACGAAGGACTTGTCCTTGAGACAAGTGGAGGGTCACAGTCCCTGTCCCTTTCACAGGATAAGTGGCATTATCCCCAAGGATAATTTCGAGATTAGTATCCCTTTCAACCATGTTAGAAAGTGCTTCCTTGAATCCGGTGATGTGTCTTGAGGCACCACTATCGATTAGCCAGACATCCATAGTGTCGAGCGGAGATGCAGCTGAGAGAGCAGATACTAGAATATACTCATTTCTTTTATCAACAACATTAGACTCCTCATACCTGGTATTTCTGGACCTTTTAGAAGGTTGATTGTTTCCTCCAAAGTGAGCCTTCCTCTTTCCTTTGGATTTGTCATTTCTTCGATTCCCATTCCTTCGGTTGTTGTTATCATCACTATCGGGAGAATCCTTTTTGAAGGGGCATTCTCTAGCATAGTGACCAGGCCTATGGCAGGTGAAACATTTTCCCTTCTTCTCTTGAGTCTTTGTCCTTTCTTTGTCCTTAGAACCACCAGAGTTCTTCTTTCGGGAATGAGCACCATAGGCAGCATTTCTTTCATTATCGAATTCCTTCATCCTTGTTTCTTCTTGCATACATCTAGACAGAAGCTCATCAAAGTTAGGAATGGTGTTATTGTTGAGAATGGTAGTTGTGAATACTTGCCATTCATATGGAAGTCCTCCAAGTGCGGTGAGAACCATCTCACGATCAGCTATTGTCTCCCCAATAGCTAGAAGATTGTCCCTGGTTTCGGTCAACTTCAGAAAGAAAGTTTGAACAGACTCATCTCGGCCCTTCTTCATATTCTTCAATTTGTTCTTGAGGAATAGCACTTGGTTCACATTGTTTACTTGGAACATAAGTATCAATTTGTCATACATCTCCTTGGATGTGCCTAGTTCAGATATGTAGGCAACCAGACTCTTATTTATGGATTCCCTGATCAACAGCTTTGCTCTGATTTCTCCCTTCTTATACTTGTTTCTAACAACTGCAGAGGCATTGGATGGAGGTTCTTGAATCTTCCCCGTCACATGATCCAAGAGATCATGATCTTCCAATTTGAGATCTAATATCATCTTCCAGGCATGGAAGTCATTACTTCCGGTCAGCTTGTCATTCTCTTTGAATTCAAGACTAGTGGAACCCATTTCTTCCGGTGATGATTGCTAAAGATAGAGTTTGTCTTCACCTCAGCTTCGATACCATGTAAATTTTTGTAGATGTTCTATGCTAAGAGCAGTTTTACTTTTCTCACAGCAATCATACAAATAGTTAAGCAAAATGAAGATAGAACATATAAGTAGATCTTACAGAAGACAAATCAGAAACAGGAAAATGTGTGTGTTCGTTACGGCGGTCAACAGGATGCTTCAACCAGCAAAGTCTCCTTGGTCAGCCAGCCCAGCATGTGTCACAACAGACCTCCAATCAGCGAATGAGTCAACCCAAGTCAACTCCCAAAAAGTCAACGCTGTCCTGAAAAAGTCAACGCAGGGCAGCAAGCTAAAAGTCAACGTAGCAGCAAATTGGTCAACCCTTTGACCTCGATTTCTGTGCCAAGTAGTACGGCCTTCCAAAATCGAACTTCCCACAAGTTTTCAGCTTGATTGGACCATGCGTTGACCAAAGTCAACGCTGGTCAAACTTTCTGTGAAACCCTAGCAGCAGAAAAATCGTCCTTCAACTCAGCCGTACGGTTTGTCCTCTTTCTCCTTCACACGTGTGGCTGAACTCGTCCTCCAGATAGCTCGTACTATTTCAGACAACTAGCACAATTGAGTTAAACTACTTTACAACTCACATAACTACACATCCAACTCTGTTACAACTTCGAATCACTTAGTTACAACTAAGTCCAGTTGCATGTTCCACCAACCAACCTTAGAACTCGAAATTCCTTCAGCTAACTGGTTTGCCACTTTATTTAACTGATTCCAAGGGCTCCACGAGAGTAGATTAATATTTATTGTCCAACTATTATTAAGGGATAATAATAGTCGACATGCATATATAAATAGACATGCAATCTATAAATAGAATTCACACATACATCTAAAAATAGAACATCATCTATAAATAGAATTTGGTCAGCATATATAAATAGACTTCCACTATAAATAGAATTTGCTCATCCATTCTAAAAATAGACTTCCACCTAAAAATAACCTGTGTGGGCCCCACCTAGTGTAGGTGCTTAATTTTCACTAGGATCAAGGATGTTGTTTCCAGATGCCAATTTCATTGTTTCTTGTTGCAACCTTCAACAATCTTCACCTACTAAACACTTCAGAGATCCAGAGCACACAATGTTCCACCTGCAAAACCTTGTAGGGATATAGAACACAACGTCTCCACCAATCATATTCAAATCATCGAGAACTTTTCGACGGTATAAATTTTACCCCAATCCAATCTTCGGATTGAAAAATTTCCCTTCCAAATCTTGGCGAATTAACCCTTGCCATATCAGTAAAATCCTACCACGTGGCATCCATGCAGTCTTACCATGTTATTTGCAACACCTATGTGGTGTCCACATGACCATGGTCACACAACTGTGGCACTTGTGACTTCAACCACAATCGTAGGTCCCACAAGGCCCGAACTCTTTCTGTTTTGCTACACTTTTGCATTGTATTAGGTCCTTGAGGGAAATTTGGGTGCAAACTAAAATTCTTAATTGGCATCCGTCTCAGACCCCCAGACCTTTGGACCTCCAATATTGCATTCAAATAATCTGGCCTTGACCCTCAGCCAGGGCTACACGCCTTTGTGCCTTGCCCTCACTCCAAATGTCTTAGAATCTTGGATACATCCACCTGTCTTAAAGTACATCTGGCCTGGATGTAAAATCCCACAAGTGACTTATTCGGTCCTAGAGTTTGATTTCTGCAGTGACCACGCTTAGAAATTCTAAGGGATTTCTAGGGACTTACGTAAGTTTTCCTTGAAGCCTAGTGTTGCTCCAAACACCAACTTATACAGGGAAGAAACCTTCATTCCAACACTAACATTCCTGATATCTTTTCATGACCATAATACATCAATGAAGCTATCAACTTGTCCACTAATAGGAACCAAAACAAGCCAATCCATGGTTGCACTTCTCTGCAACCCAAATACAATAACAAAAACATATCCTACACCAAAATGGGCACCACACAACACTACTAGATCCACTGATAAATCATACATTGGAACATATTTAATCCTTTACTAGGAATGGCAATCAATGAGTCTTAAACATTCAAATACGCATGGTATCCATAACATGCCAAACAATGGAATTCACACACTGTAACAATTAAATGAGCACATGAAGCATTCGTTCAAGACCATATGAATAACTATGTACCTCAAGAAAGTACCAACAAACATAGAGGTCTCCAAGCCCCTCATAACCATGAGAACATATAGACAACACCTCATAAGAGACAAACATGAATATAATATTCCTCCATTAACAATGCTGATACATTCATTGTTATAACACATAACAACATCATGCATTATTCATAGTGCAACATATGTATAAGTAAATAAACAAATCTAATTAACTTGAATGATTGACAATTGAGGGAGAGACTTCAAATCTCCACCCAACCATAGGTCAACTACACTACAATATTTCTTGCAACTGACAACCCCTAAGCCAAATTCAAAGTCTGAGGAGTTAACTGTTCAAGAAAATTCATACTAATACAAGTCAACCATACCACATAGGAACCCAGAGAAAAAAATGTCTCCACCTTGACAAGCAGGAGTCCAAAGCACACAATGTATCCACCTGACAACCAAGAGTCCAGAGCACACAATGTCTCCACTTGCTAAACACTTCAGGGTCCAAAGCACACAATATTCCACCTACAAAACCCTGCACAAATCGAGAAGACAATGTCTCCACTAATTAAACACCACATGTATCCAGTGCCCATGGTGTCTCCACCCACTTAAAAATATATGATTCCAGAGCCCATATTTCCTCCACTTGTTAAACCCATAAGAATCCAAAACACATTGTGTCTCCACATGATAGGCACCACAGGGATCCAGAGCACACATTCAGGGTCTCCACTTGCTAAATGGTACAAGAAGTTCTGAAGTACATAACACCTCCACTTGTTAAACAGGAGACCAGAGCCCACCATGACTCTACCCTATCAACATGATAATATTCTTCTTACACGACACTCCTCATAGTGCTTCCATGTTTTTTGCATACACCGAGCTTTCTTTCCTTTCATTCAACGATTTCTCATGCTTTGATATTACATTATATGTCCGTGCTTTCGAGAGTTCCCACTCTCCCTCTGTTTTTGCATACCCCTGCTAATGCCTTCTATGTGTGTGTGTGCGTGTGTGTGTGTGTGTATGCTCTTTGCATACCTCTTCATTCCTCTTCCTATCTGTCCCTCACATTTTGACTTCGACAACATGTCTTGCAAGACAAGAAGGCCACATGGAATTTTGTCCTTTACTGCAAGCTGCCTGTACACCCTTCAATACTTGCACCAACAGGGCCATAAATTCATCATGGAGCTGGGTGATAAAACAAATCTAGTGGCTTAGGTTTACAAGCAATTCCTCCTTAGACCTCTGAAACAATGTCCACTCCTCCATCCTAGTCAATATTTACATTTCAACATTATTTACATGAATTACAATTTATAGTGACATTTATAAGAGGGATAGCAAAAAATGTTGTCATGGATTCCAATTTTAGTTTTAGATGGTTTTATTGTTGTTATTAGCTTACATTCTCTAGTTGAAGTTCTTTAAATTTTGAGTAAAGAAACTTCTCATTGTAATTTAAATTGTTCTTGTTGTTTTTTTATTTTTTATTTTTTATTTATTTATATTTATTTTTTATTTTTTATTTATATATTTTTATTTTTATATATTTATTTTATTTTATTTTATTTTTTATTTTTGTTTTTCCTGTTATAACTATCTTTCTAGCGCTATTTGTTTTGGTCTAGCGCTCTTAAGTGTTAGAAATGGATACCCCCTGACCAGGTTGTGGTGAGGGTACAAATCCAAATGAGGAATGATGAAGGTAGTTAAGGTAAGCTTGTACGGAGGGTAGACCAACCTGGCCAAGAGCAAGTGGCAGGGTATCAACGACGAGGGAGGCTTCGTGCAACAGGGGGTTGCTCCTTTCGAGGACTGATCCACACGAGGAAGAAGGATAAAACAGGCGGGATGAACCGCAGGGGTTTTATTTGGTATGTCTAGTTTCTTGCATGCATAACGAGGAAGGTGGTGAAGTTGTGTGCGATGGAGGTGTGAGGGGTTGAACCAGACTTCCGCATCCTGCAACATCGCTTTGAGGCTCAAGGGTATGCAAATTTATTTATTTCTCCAACCCCACTGTATATGGATCAAGTTAAGGTCTGCGTGAAGAATGTAGCTAATAGGGTGACTAAAATGTGAAGCACTATTTGGTTGCATGGTTGGGTTTCTGGGGATACCAGAGGGATTAATATGTGCAGATGTCAGTTGATTTCAATTTTGTTTGGGATTATGTTGTGTAAGATGGGGGATGGGGACACGTGTAGGGGGTTAGAAGGCTAGGACGACTAGAAGAAGCTTAGGCTGGCACACGAAATTTGGAGAGGAGATTTGAAAACAGGATTTTGATTGGTCATTTGGATTCCAGGGGTAGTGATTTTGGTAGTTGGGTGTATGGCACCTGTAATGGAAGAGGACATTCCTATGTAGGAGGATACCCTGAAAAACCTGGGCTTTGTGCTGGGGAGGAGGGGTATGGGTCATAGTCGAGAGGGTATAATGTTAGTCGGGTATGTCGCGACGACCCTGGGAGACCTCTGTATGGTATGGGGGGCAAGGGAGTCGGGTCTTATTCAGGAGTACACAGAGTGAGTCTTCTCTGTCAATTGTATAAGCATTGCACTGAATTGTTAATTTTGTGTTCTATGAAACCTCGCTCTGTCTTTGTAACAATCTCCAGAAGGAAAACCATGACCTCTGGTGGAACAACTCGAGCCCCTTGATTTGCCTCCTCCCTCACTATTGTCGAGCAATATCAAATGGCGCAAGCGAAGGTAGTGAAAGAGGAAGCAGGAGGGGTAAACTGTTGGAATCACGATTTCCATTAGACCAAAACCCACAGGTGTTAGTCTTCGCTACAATCGCCAGAGTTAGGATCCATGAGAGGTGGTTGTTCCATGTCGCGAAACACACGGGGAGCGTTGAACCCAATGTCCAACAATCTCCCCCTCAACGCGAGCCGGGTGAATTTCAAACTCGAGACCTGTCGCTATGATACCACTTGTTGGAACCACGATTGCCATTAGACCAAAACCCGCAGGCGTTAGTCACCGCTACAATCGCCATAGTTAGGATCCATGAGAGGCAGTTAGTCCATGTCGCGAAACACACAAGGAGTGTTGAACCCAATGTCCAACATAAACAGATGACAAACATGGAAAGTAGGCCATCATAAGGAGAAAGGAGAATCATCCATGTGGGCTCCTAGATGGTCTGGGTGTAAGCCTCAGGCTGACCACATTGTAGGAGCAACCCTCATGTACATATAGGAAATACCTACCCAAGTGAGAAAGGTTATTGGTAAATGGGAGGAAGCTCTCACTCGTCAAGCTGAGGAGGGGGAAATAAATCTGGAAGGAGAAATGATAGTGCCCGACTTGGGCAACACTAGAGGCAGAGTAGCTCAATACCAGTAAACTCTGCATTTATACTGGCGAATGAAACACTCGGTAGCAAAAGCCATCATGCACACCACTGAGTTTATGTAAGTAGATGTAGCAATGCAGGAAATCCAGAGGGATTTTCAGTTACTTCAGTTTCAGATCCAGTGACCGAATGCCCAACTGAGCAAAATTGAGAAGCTCTTTAAGAACCCGCAGCAAACGGAGATGCTCGAGTCCAATGCTAAAGATCGACACCTAACGATTCCTTAGAGATTTGAGCTGGTTTTAGTCTTGATGTCTTTACTTTTTATGTTTATCTATATTTATGTCCTTGTTGTTAAACTATGTAAGTAGTAGGCTTGTGTTGAGTTTGTCAAACTATGTCAGAGTCACCAACATTGTGGCTTTAAAAGTTGAATATTATAGGCTAGAAGTTTTTTTTGTTTTTTGATGGCATACAATGCCTTCCGATGGCCAATAGATCTGGTTTCCCAACAGGGCAGGTTGCGGCCTTGGAAGAGATTATATTATGTAATCTGCCCCTTTGAAAATGAATGAAAAAAGCGGCCCTACTCATCTTACAAAATAAAAGTGTTAGAAATGGATATGATGGTTTTCAATGGGTCACAAATAGATAAAGTAGATGTCAACCAAACTTCAAAATCATTTTATATGAAATCTATATGTATCATTGTTTGCCTTCAAGTTTTTTTTTTATAATATAAATCTTAATCCATTTAAAAAATAAAAAATAAAATAAAATACATTTAATCATCCTTTTGAGAATTAGTCATCACTTTAGAAAGCAAGCCTCAAAGTTTATAGCCATTAAAAATTGAATGAAGAAAATTAGGAATTTTACTTTCACCTTGAACTCCACCATAGACATACATATTATTTTTTTATTATTATGTTGAGAGGTGAAATATTATTTTGATATTTAACTAAAAACTAAAATTATTTTTTATTGATCAATTTTTATTTTTAAAACATAAATAAATAAGTTAAAGTAAATACATATAACAACATTGAAATCCGTTCAGAGGTTGTTGCTTCCAAGTGTGGTTGACATCTTCTATCTACCAACAATTTATGGACTCAGGTGGTCACTCAAAAATATATTTATCCTCTATCTGTTATCCAATGAATAAGGTCTCAGAACAAGTGTCAGACCAACATCTCCACTATTTGGAAAGCTATCTTGGGCACTTTTCACATCATTAGCTCTGGACTTGCATGGAAAATTGTTCAGGAACTCATGTTCATATTGGATTAGACCCATGGTCTGGCAACAATGGTCAATACATATTACCACAGAAGTTGATGGAATATTTGGCTAATCATGATTAACACACTATTGAAACATGGGGGGACGTCAAGGTCTAAAAAACTTATAAATACAAAAACATATGATATATCATTGAAATTTTAATATCTATAGTGTAACTGTCTTTATTATTATATAATATATAACACTTACATCATGAATGGTATCATACATATAAGTTTGTAACTGTGATCATTTAAAAAACTAGAGACCATGGCCTTTATGTCAACTAATAGAAGATAAGAAGGGAATAAAAATCCCCCATATTATTGCGAATTTTTACAATGGTTTCCTTTCTCATAACTAAAGGTGGCAGGAACTTAAAAGAATATACTTCTCAACAAAACAATTTCGTGTTTAGATCTAATTGAAAATCACTCATGAGCAATTTGTGTGTGAGAATGATTTAAATGTTCATCACTGCCTTCATGTTGTAAGAGGGGTTGATTAATGTCAATGTTATAATCTTCTCTTGTTGTAATTATGCTGTTTTTGTTGGATTCCTTTTCAAGTCCATTATTTTCTATTCTTGTATCCAATTTGGATTGTTCCTTTGCCTTACCCAACAATACAACATAAAGTCGGGCAGGGGCGACAAATTCAATGTAAATTGAATGTGAAATAAACAATGAAACATTGAAATAAACTTTTAAGTTAACTCAAGCCCTTAGAAATTCATATTTATTTTTTCATTAAAAAAATTTACAATTTTTTGCTGGGGAAATGACCCCTCACGTCCCCTTGAGCCCCCTTTTTCCTAGGAAATGATGCCTCATGTCCCCTCACATACCCTGTTTTCTTTTGGAGTTGGGGAAACATCCCCTAGCCGTCCCAAAGTCTTCGGAGCGCGAGGGAGATATGAAACTTGATCCCCAGGTGGGGGGACACAACCCCGTGGAACACTGCATTCACCTTTAAGGTAGGTAATTTATATTATTAAAAAATTTACCAGTGCCTAGTCACACCTGTATCTCTTTTGAATTTTAAAGGATTTTGATTGGCTTACACATTGTGGCATGGAAATTCAATGTTAACCTTTTAAAATCAAATTTCCTCTAATGATGATACCCTTTTGTTACAAGACCTGTGAAATTATTGTATATTGGCTGACACGTTAGTGACCTTGAAGATTTGAATCATTGCAACGAATTAAATTAATATGTGAAACAATATTGTTACCAAACAAATCAATAAAATTGTAATTTACCAAAGCAAACTCCTAAGGATGGATAATCATGTACAATGTAAGTACATATGCCATACAACGCAAAAATCCTCTCTATTGTGATGGGTCTTGATACAACGTACACATGTATCCCTTCCCATAGTTCCTTCAATTCATCTACCAATGGTTGTAAGTAGACATCCATATTTTTCACTTGTTGTCTACCAGTGACTATGAGAGCCAACATAAGATGGTCATTCTTCACATACAACCACGAGGGGATATTGTTCTTGATCACTACTACTGGTCAAACATAATAGTTGGTGTTTTGGAGGGAATATGGGTTGATATCATCCATGGCTATGCTGAGTCGTAGACTTCGTGCTTCATCCTTGATTTTTTCAGGCCATGTATCCTTTATATGCTTCATCGCTATTGAATATGTTAGGATTCACATAACTCTTGACTCACTTTTGTGTGAGGCATGACATCCCTACAACATAACTAGATTTCTTTGCAACAAAAGAGTTTTTGAATACTTGGGATTATAGGCATGTGCCTCAATATCTTATGAGGATGACCATGTGATTTACCCATTATGTCATGCCTACATTTTGGACATATATATTTGTCTGCATTTTGTTGGAAATATTGGCATTGATGTCATTAACTGAAATAATGTTAATGTATGTTGAGTTTTATTTTACAAAAGGCTGAAAGTGACGTGAAGTGCCAAGGCTATGCTAATCAATATTAAGGCTAAAAATGTCAATAAGGACATAATATATTAAGACAAAGCTGAAATACATATATTTCATTAAACAGAAAATGTAGAAAATACATGTAATCATTTCTAATTGAGATGTTACAATATCTTTTTCTATTAAAAATATTTTCAAAACTGAACATAAAGTAAGAGAGCAGTTTTCTTTTGGAAGCTCAAGAGACAATGCTTCACTTCATATTCTACAAGGAAGACAAACAATCAAGGAGGCTTGCTTACAAAAGGCACAACATAAAGCAAAAAGAGTTGTTGTTTTTTCAAGAAAAGGAGGAAGGGTTTTGTACGAAGACATTGATGGGTAGCAACAGAAGAGGAAGAGAAAATGGAAGGGGATAAACAATTCAACAATGAAGTTGACAAAAAATTGGTGTATGAGGTAAACTTGATGTTCTGATTGAGAAATTTCTGTCCTATTATATTTTATAGTTCGAAGAGGAAGATGTTGTTCCCTGTTGAGGTAGGAGCCTCCTGTGGGTTGTAGCCTACAAAAAATTTGTGGGAGTTGGAGCTTCCTTGGAGGTAGTAGCCTCTTGTAGGTTGGAGCCTACAAAAATCCGATATAATAAGGAGTAGCAGCTTGCCTTCACATTACTTTCAGCCTACTATTCATGGTTTCCACTCATACCTTGTGTCCTTGTGTGTTGGTTATGAATTCTATGTGAATGGCGTTGAACTCTTGATAAGTAATTTGAAAACTCTCTTCATGACACTTGCAAAATGAATTCAATGTAACATAAACATGAAATATTAGTTGAATAATAAAGAAAAATGAGTAAAAGTAAATAATGCTAAATTACTCATTCACCCCCCTCTCAGTAATTTCCTATCTTAAATATCAATTAGTATCAAAGCCAAGTTCCTTCAGAAACAGTATAACAACTGGAAGGAGGTCCTAAGTCACCAAAATGGATATTTTAGAAGGATGCTCAATGAACAAATCCCCATTATTTACTGGCACAAACTATGCTTTATGGAAGTGAGAATGAAGACCTACTTAACGTCTCTTGGAATAGAAGTCTGGGTTGCAGTGATGGTATTATATGAAGAACCAAAGGAAGGGACTAGTGATAGAGATGCCAAACTAGATTTCATAGCAAATGCAAAAGCAATGAATGAACTTTTGAGCCGTCTATGTGAGTCATAATTTATCAAAATAATGGATTGTCAAACATCCAAAGAAATCTGGGATAAATTAGAAAATATTCATGAGGGAGATAAAAGGGTAAAGATGGCTAAATTGCAAGTATATAGAACACAGTTTGAGACCTTAAAGATGAATGAAGATGAAGATGAAGATATAGCTAATTTTTTCTTAAGAGTTGCTGAAATTGTGAACATCATGATAGGTCTAGGGGAAACGATTAAATAAAGTGTAATAGTTCAGGAAATATTGAGATCATTACGATCTAAATTTAACCGTAAGGTTTCAGCCATAAAAGAAACAACACACTTTGAAATTTTGACCAGGGACCAATTACTTGGGACCTTGACAACATATGAGATGATAATTCCAAAAGGGAAGTCAAACATCAGGGAGGCAACCTTCAAGGTAGACAAGTTCATAGAAGAAAATGAATGTTCATGCTCAGGTTATGTTGAAGAAGCAAAATTCGTTAGAAGATTGAAGAGAGGCACATGTAAGTACAAATGGATACTTCCATTTAAGTGCTTTAACTATGGAAGAGTGGGGCATTATGCCTCAAAATTTCCCTATAAGAAAACAGAAAATCAACCAGAAGGGGAAGAGAAAAATACATTTAATCATGCTTTTGAGAATTAGTCATAATTTTAGAAATCAAGCCTCAAAGTTTATAGCTAATAAAAATTGAATGAAGAAAATTAGGAATTTTACTTTCAACTTAAACTCCACCATAGACATACACATTATTTTTTTATTATTATGTTGAGACGTGAAATATTATTTTGATATTTAAATAAAAACTAAAATTATTTTTTTATTGATCAATTTTTTTTTTAAACATAAATAAATAAGTTAAATTAAAGACATATAACAACATTGAAATCTGTTCACAGGTTCTTGCTTCCAAGTGTGGCCGACATCTTCTATCTACCAACAATTTATGGACTCATGTGGTCACTCAAAAATATATTTATCCTATATCTGTTATCCAATGGATAAGGTCTCAGAACAAGTGTCAAACCAACATCTCCATGATTTGGAAAGATATCCTCGACACTTTTCACATCATTAGCTATGGACTTGCATGGAAAATTGGTTCAGGAACTCATATTCATATTGGATTAGACCCATGGTCTGGCAACAATGGTTAACACATATTACCTCAGAAGTTGGTGGAATATTTGGCTAATCACGATTAACACACTATTGAACAAATTGTTGATCAGGAGAACACAACGATATGGGGTCAAAGATGGAAATTGGCCCAGGATATTAATATCCTTGTACCGTGGCACCGTGTTTGGAGATCATACACTGGCGTCCTTACCTCCTCTCATATCTGTTGAAATTTGGTTACCGGAGGACAGGTGGTTCCCTAAGGCTTTGATCTTTGGCCTAGGGAAAAGTGTCCAAAAGAATTTAATTTTTCTCCTACAGTGACTTTATAATTTTTATAAAGTCAAATCTAATTTAAAAGTGACTTTAAGTGATAAAGTTATTAAAGTCTAATTTTAAAGTGACTTTAATAAAGTCAATGTAAAATTAGAAAGGAAAAGTGACTTTGGAAATAAATGACTAAGTGGGTCTTTATTAAAGTGGGGTGAATTAAAAAAATAGATAGTGAGATTTAAATGAGCATTTAATCTCAGCCCTAGATCTCAATCTATTTCAGCCATTGGATTTAGGGATTCACCAAAAGTCACTTAGGGTAAGGAGGGAAAGGAAGAAAAGGTCATTCATTCTTTCATGAGCAGATTGGGAGAAGGAGAGAAAGAGAGCAAGAGAGATTTCTGGGCAGTGAGGAGAAGGAGGCAGCAGCTTGGCACACATTCCAAGGCAGTGTTTCAGCAAGTCCGTACAACAGAGTTAACACACAGTGAAAGGCAGATTTTGGGCACGATTTCTAGCAAATCCGTACAACAGTTTTGGCTCAGTTTCCAAGAGGGCCGTACAGCAAGCTGGCACAAAAATCGAGGAGTAGAGAAGCTATTTTGCTGGCACGTTTTTTGAGGGAGGCCATACAGCAAGTGGCTATACCCTTGCACAAATTTCGAGGCAGAAATCCGTACAGTAGTCTTGCTGTTTTTTCTGCACGAAAATCAAGAAAAACAGTACAACAACATTTATGGCAGCTTGCACGCTTTTCTAGACAGTACGTACAACAACATTTAAGGCTGCAAATTTTGGCACGAAAACCAAGGAGGCCGTACAACATTTATTTCTGGTCTATTTTTCTGTTTACATGTTTTTCGAGGTGGTGGTAAAGCACGAAAAACGAGATAAGTTGTAATCTGTACTTGCTGATTTTTTTCTAAGTTTTTCTCTTACTGTAAAAAGCATTTTCCCAAAAATAAGAAGGAGCTTTCGAACTGGTTTTCCCCAAGAGTTGTGGGGGGTTTTTCCAGGGTCACCTTGACCAAAAATCACTGTGTTATCATGTGTTGAATGGTTGTTTGTATCTGCTGATTTTATTTCTGCATTTTCCAGCATTCTGTAAATTTTCCAGAATTTGTGTTTTCAGCAAAAAATTATTTTCCATGTTGAATGTAAGGATATGGGAAAGGGCATTTAACTATTTGGAGAAATAAGGTGAAACTGAAAAATGGGGTGGGAAACAGGATTTCTACATGGTATCAGAGCTTGAGTGCTGAAAGTGCAGTTTAGGATAGCAAGGAGAAAAATACAGCCTGCTGATTTTTCACTCAGAAAATTCCAGCAAGCTGATTTTTCACAAACAAAATTTTTATCTTTACTACAGCAGTGCTATTTTTCAGTTTTAGGACAGCAGGATGTCATTGGGATTGAGGGTGAAGGATAGGTTGGATGGGCATACCAATTACAACGTTTGGAAGGAGAGAATGCAGAGTATCTTTGAGGAGGCAGAAGTCTGGGATATCATGGTTCATACCCAACAACAGCCTGTAATGTGCCTACTGATGCTGTTCAGTTGGCAACATATAATAGAAAGAACAACAAGGGTAAGAGACTGATCCTAGACGGAATCAAAGACCATTGCATTCCTCATGTGAGAGGAAAGAGAAATGCTCATGAGATGTGGACATCATTGTCCAATTTCTACCAAAGTACCAATGAGAACTGGAAAATGGTCCTGAAGGAGAAGCTGAAAACCATTAAGATGGGTAAGACTGATAGTGCAACTGGATATCTCACAAAGATTACTAATGTGAGAGATGAGTTGGCAGCAATTGGAGAGGTCATTCCACCCACTGAGTTGGTGTGAATAACAGTGAATGGCCTCCCCAGTTCATGGATGAACTTTGCTGATGGGGTTTGTGCACGTGAGACCCTTCCCACATGGGAGAGGTTTTGGGATGATTGCATTCAGACAGAGATCAGGAAAGGTCAGCTTGGGGCAGCCAAGCTAGTTGAGCAGGATGAGGATGTAGCACTGTTGGCAGGAGGCAAGAAAGGCAAAGGCAAGAAGCAGGCTTCCACAAGCAATGGTGGGGGCAAAGGCAAAGGTAAAGGTAAACAGGGTAACACACAGAAGGACTATTCCAAGGTGAAGTGTTGGAATTGTTAGAAGATGGGACACTATGCAATTGTGTGTCCGGAGAAGAAGAAGAAGAAGGGGAAGAACCAGAGCATGGCATCATCAACAGAGGTTGAGGACTTTACAGATCGCTTTGACCGGGAGTTTGGGTTCATTGCGTGTGAGTCCACTAGTGCAGGATCACCTGCCACAGAGGTTCAGAGGGAGCATGCATTTCCCTCGACTAGCGGAGCATCTTCGGGTATCTGGTATGTGGACAGTGGGGCTTCACGTCATATGACAAGAGTCCGTGAGTACTTCTCAGAGCTTTCAGAGAGTGGCACTGATATAGAGGTAGTACTCGGTGATGACAGAGTTGTTAGAGCAGTCGGTGTGGGAACACTGACATTTCAGAGGGAGTCTAAACCTCCCTTGAAGGTGTCCGATGTTCTTTATGTGCCAGGGATGAGGAAGAACCTCATATCCATCTCAGCTTTGGAGGATAGAGGATATGAGATACTGTTCAGGGGAGGACAGGTGTTGATATATCCTAGGGGCGCTCCAGCTGATTCAGCTAGAGTGATAGGTGTACGCCATGCAAAGGTGTACAAGTTTTCATTTCAGCCCCTTTTGGCATTGAGCAGTAGTACCGACAGTAGAGCTAGCAGTTCTGAGCTGTGTGAGATTTGGCACCGCAGGATGGGGCACATGTATCATGGAGCCTTGAGGACTTTGTGGGAGATCACTACAGGTGTGCCAGATTTCAGTACTGATCACTTTGATACTTGCAGAGGATGTGCGATGGGCAAGTTTGCCAAATCCCCTTTTCCCAGCAGTGACAGCAGAGCGACTGGGATACTTGATTTGATTCATTCCGACGTGAGCGGTCGGATGTCTCATGTTTCCTTGAGTGGATATGAGTACTATGTGTTATTCATTGATGATCACTCCAGGAGGACCTGGATTTATTTCTTGAAGACCAAGAGTGAGGTCTTCAAGCGGTTTCAGGAGTTCAGAGCTCTTGTGGAGACACAGACAGGTCGGAAGATCAAGTCCCTGAGGTCGGACAATGGAGGAGAGCACACCCTTGGAGAGTTTGTTGACTATTGTGCGGAGGCAGGCATTAGGAGGGAGCTCACTGTTCCTTACAACCCCCAGCAGAACGGGGTTGCGGAGAGGAAGAACATATCCATCGGAGGGGCTGCCAAAGCCATGTTACATGATCAGGGGTTGCCATTGTTTTTGTGGGCAGAGGCCTGCAACACTGTTGTTTATTTGCAGAACAGGAGTCCGCATCGTGCCTTGGGGCATATGACTCCGGAGGAGGCTTTTTCTAGCAAGAAGCTTGATATTGGTCATCTTCGTATCTTTGGGTGTATCACATACTCCTACATATCCAAGGAGAAGAGGAACAAACTAGAGCCCACCGTAGAGAAGGGTATTTTTGTGGGCTACAGTGAGACCTCAAAGGCCTTTCGGATTTACATTCCTGCATAGAGCAAAGTTGTTGTCAGGCGGGATGTGAAGTTCGAGGAGGATAGGGCCTTTAGGAGGTCACGTAGCGAGAGCATCCTGACCGCCCGCACCCTCGCACACTTAGCCTACCATGTGATCCGAAGAAGGGATCAGGAGGATCCGGAGGTACATCAATTACGATACAGCACGTCCGCCGCGGGAGCAAAGGCCCGCGCAGTCGCAGGGTGGTGCTTTGAGCAGCATGCACAGCGGGCCCGCGCAGCAAGCCACCAGGGAGTCCACCCGATCTGGTGTCCGCCGCGGCGCTCACGGCCGGTACTCGGTGTTCGGTGCGATGACGGCGTGGCCGTCGAGTGAGTTTAGGCTCCCGACATGATGTTGAGGAGGAGGAGTTTTATTCTCCGGCGGGAGAAGTGTGCTCAGGGAAGAGGAAGCCCAAGTGGTTTCAGGACACCTTGAGAGATGCCACATCTGTTGCTGAGCCTAAGAGGCCGGTCAGAGAGAGCAGACCACCTGAGAGGTTTTGTAGCTATATGGCAATGGCTACCACCATCCTTGACTCTGAGCCTTCTAGCTATGAGGAGGCAGCTAGCCAGCAGGTCTGGAGAGAGGCCATGCAGGAGGAGTATTCTTCTATCATGAAGAATGATGTTTGGGAGGTGGTGCCGAGGCCTGAGGGAAAATCCGTGGTTACTTGCAGATGGCTTTACAAGGTAAAGCATGCTGCAGATGGCAGCATTGAGAAATTCAAAGTGAGGTTTGTGGCTAGAGGGTTCTCCCAGGTAGAGGGAGTTGATTATGAGGAGACCTTCGCTCCCGTGGCTCGATATACTTCGATCCGCTCCATTATATCGATAGCAGCAGAGATGGGTTGGAAGATCCACCAGATGGATGTGAAGATCACATTTCTCAATGGCTTCATACAGGAGGAGGTGTACATTGAGCAACCACAGGGCTTTGAGGTGCATGGGAAGGAGTCCCATGTGTGCAGACTGAAGAAGGCCCTTTATGGCCTGAAGCAAGCTCCTAGAGCTTGGTACTCCAGGATAGATACATACTTGCAGGGGATGGGTTTCACAAAGAGTGAGGCAGATCCGAACCTTACTATATTGTGATAGGTGAGGAGCCTCTCATTCTGGTGCTGTATGTGGATGACTTAGTCATTACAGGTGCAGAGAGACTCATAGAGCACTGCAAGAGAGATCTTGCGGCGGAGTTTGAGATGAAGGACATCGGCTTGATGCATTACTTTTTGGGTTTGGAGGTGTGGCAGGAGGAGGGGCATTTCTTCCTGGGACAGAGGAAGTATATTGTGGACATCCTTGGCAGATTCCACATGGAGGATTGTAGACCCATGTCGACACCGATGATCACCAACTGGAAGAAGCTTCATGCTTCGGATTCCGAGTTGGTGGATCCCACATTGTACAGGCAGCTGATTGGTTCCTCGATGTATTTGGTCAACACCGCCTGTACTCAAATATTTGTTTTGCGCTCAACACGATGAGTCGCTTATGTGTGAGCCCAGGGAAGGTTCATCGGGTGGTCGCAAAACACATTTGCGGTAGTCGCAGGACAATGGATTATCCCATCAGGTATGGGGATGGAGTGAGATTGGTAGGTTACACCGATTCGATTGGGCAAAGGAAGCCTGAGCAGGAAGAGCACTTCAGTAACAAGCGAAGTCTTGCAAAATAGCAGTGTCATGGTTCAAATGTAGCCATAGCCGCAGGGGCATTGATTTTATGAAGCAAGAGTATACAAGTTAACTAGCTAGTTGTGAGGCCATATGGCTTCACAAGATGTTGTTTGGCTTTTTTGGTCAACCGTTGAGAGCTTCAATGATTTACTGTGATAATCAGAGTTGCATTAAACTCACAGAGAATCCAGTATTTCAGGACAAGTCAAAGAATATCGAGATCAAATATCATTTCATCAGAGACTATGTTCAGAAGGGAGCTGTGAAGCTTGAGTATATTCCCACTAATGAGCAGGTTGCAAATATTCTTACCAAATCCTTACCACGGGGCAAGCATGTCCACTTCAGAGAAAAGATGGGTGTGGTGAGGAACACCTTCCTTGGTAAGAAGAGTGGGAGTGTTGAAATTTGGTTACCGGAGGATAGGTGGTTCCCTAAGGCTTTGATCTTTGGCCTAGGGAAAAGTGTCCAAAAGAATTTAATTTTTCTCCTAAAGTGACTTTATAAAGTTATAAAGTTAAATTTAATTTAAAAGTGACTTTAAGTGATAAAGTTACTAAATTCTAATTTTAAAGTGACTTTAATAAAGTCAATGTAAAATTAGAAAGGAAAGTGACTTTGGAAATAAATGACTAAGTGGGTCTTTATTAAAGTGGGGTGAATTAAAAAAATAGAAAGTGAGATTTAAATGAGCATTTAATCTCAGCCCTAGATCTCAATCTATTTCAGCCATTGGATTTAGGGATTCACCAAAAGTCACGTATGGTTAGGTTAAAGGAGGGAAAGGAGGAAAAGGTCATTCATTATTTCATGAGCAGATTAGGAGAAGGAGAGAAAGAGAGCAAGGGAGATTTCTGGGCAGTGAGGAGAAGGAGGCAGCAGCTTGGCACACATTCCAAGGCAGTGTTTCAGCAAGTCCGTACAACAGAGTTAGCACACAGTGAAAGGCAGATTTTGGGCACGATTTTCTAGAAAATCCATACAACAGTTTTGGCTCAGTTTCCAAGAGGGTCGTACAACAAGTTGGCATGAAAATCGAGGAGCAGAGAAGCTGTTTTGCTGGCACATTTTTTGAGGGAGGCCGTACAGCAAGTGGATGTACCCTTGCATAGATTTCGAGGCAGAAATCCGTACGGCAATCTTGTTGTTTTTTCTGCACGGAAATTGAGAAAAACAATACAGCAGCATTTATGGCAGCTTGCACACTTTTCTAGACAGTTCGTACAACAACATTTAAGGCTGAAAATTTTGGCACGAAAACCAAGGAGGCCGTACAACATTTATTGCTGGTCTATTTTGCTGTTTACATGTTTTTCGAGGTGGTGGTAAAGCACGAAAAACGAGATAAGTTGTCATCTGTACTTGCTGATTTTTTCTGAGTTTTTCTCTTACTGTAAAAAGCATTTTCTCAGAAATAAGGAGCTTTCGAACTGGTTTCCCCAAGAGTTGTGGGGGGTTTTTCTAGGGTCACCTTGACCAAAAATGACTGTGTTATCATGTGTTGAATGGCTGTTTGTATCTGCTGATTTTTATTTATGCATTTTCTAGCATTCTGTAAATTTTCTAGAATTTGTGTTTTCAGCAAAAAATTATTTTCCAGTTTGTTGAATGTAAGGATATGGGAAAGGGCATTTAACTATTTGGAGAAATAAGGCGAAACTGAAAATCGGGGTGGGAAACAGGAAATTTCTACAATATCAAGCTACATGACAGGGAGGTCGAACTCCTTTGGACACACACGAAAAAGGGTTTCTACACCCCGAAGGAGGGTTATATTTTCATCCAAGTAGACAAAGAGCCATAAAAACACATGTGGTGGTGGAAGCACACCTAGAAGCTAAAGAGTCCAGGAAAATCCAATCTCTTTGTCTAGTGCTTCCTTGAAAACAAGGTTACCACGGGCACCAATTTAATGAAACACTCCTTCCACGATCCCTCCTGGTGCGCACTCTGTCGTTGTGCTGAGGAATAAGTCAATCACTTATTCATCACATGTCCATACAATGTTTCTATTTGGAATTTCATATATTGTGCCCTTAATATCGGTAATAGATGTGGAGGTGATACTATTAATGTTGCCTGGAAAAACTAGTGGAATGAGGCCTCATCTATCAAGCTAAAATATCTCCCTCTGCTAATATGTTGGGGAACATGGATCAACATGAACTGAAAGATTTTTACCAAGGTCGACATACTCCCCGACATTATTAGCGCACATGTCTTGGCTATATATGTATTTTTACAAGAGGAGGAGATTCGACATAACTCCCGCAATATCCGACCTAGGAATATTGATCATTCTTACCCTTGGGCTTCCTTCGACTTCTCTACACAAAACGAACAATGTGGAGGTGTTGTTGTTTTTTACCTCAACAATAATCACTTTTTCAAACTTCAATTTGGCCTGGGTAGTTGCATGAACAATTTCTCTGAACTATATAGCTTAAAATTACTTATCTTATTTTCACTAGAACCTGGATGTCGACAACTACATGTGTATGGATATTCCCACATTGTTATTGATTGGTTCAATATTAATGCCACATGTCACGTGCACACATTCGAGTCACTATTGGAAGAATTTCTCATGATTAAGTCATAATTTGACGTTATCACTTGTCACCACATTTACAGGGGAATGAATACTCTTTCCGATCAGTTATCCAAGGTGGGTGCACAACAGATTCGTGGGACATGGATGATCAACGAATACAATGGGGAAGCATATTTCCAGTATTATCATTGCCCATTCATGGACCCTCAACAAACTGACTCTGATTATGATTGATGTTACATCTCTGCTTTTTGCTATAGTTACTGATATTGGTTGTGATCTATGATGATGTTAGTAGTTCATATTTTTTCTTTACTCACGAACACAAACATACTTTGTATAGTTGTGCTTCTCTAGTACAGAGTATTTACAACATTTTTTGATAGACTTATGTATGGTTCTATCACTCATAAATTTGTTGAGTGAATAAACAACTAGTTTTTCATATGCTTTTATGCATCTACAACATGTAATTTACATTATTTTACATAATGAAAGTTACGATTTTTCCTTAGGGAAAAAAACAACATTGAAATATGACAATAATGAATTATTTTAAATGGAGCCATTTTTTATGTATTTACTTATATTCATAAATAACAATGATAATTATCACATGATAACTAAGTTTTAATACATTTTGTGGATATTAAAATAAATAAATATATAGTATATATATTTTATTGTTGATTAAATACATTTAAAAAATTAAATTATAAAAAACAATGTAATAAAACGAAGAAAAAAATTTAAATAACAAATCAATAAATATTTATAATAACGCAAATCATAAAAATCAAAATAAACATGTTTAAATTTATGGAAAAGAGAATAAATTGTACATAAAAATGAGATTTAGATAATTAGTAAATATTGTAAATAGTATTAACTTACAAGAATGAGATTTATGTATGTATTAAACATTGTAAACTAACTAGTTTAGATTTATTTTATTTTTGGATCTATGAAGTGTTGAGAGGGGTCAAATATTTTGAGATGAAAAGAGATTTGATCCCTCCTGACATTTGGTAGATGTGGAAATAAGATGGATTTACGCTAGTTTAACTCACCCTCTTAAACATATTAGTTTGGTAGCTCAGTGACATATTCCAATCATGGGACTAGATTCCTCTTTTTAAGAGGACCAATTTTGACTATTGAAGCACTCAATTTGGACAAGAGAAAGTGTATTTTTGAATTAAAGACCAAGTGTGCACAAATTTAGGTCAAGTCGACCCAAAAGAGAAATTGGACACCCATGGATGCCCATAAATAGAAGTCAAGTGACCCTCATTTGGATATCATCATGGTGATAATTATTCTTTCTTTGTTTTGGCTCACACATGTTTGAGGTTGGATTGCAAAGATTGGTTCATACAAGTTCGAGATTGTAGGGTCTGAAGCTCGCACATGTGTTTAGGTTTTGGTTTCCAGCTGCATGCATGAAATAATAATTTTTCGGTCACAACCGCAAACACATAGGCCCATGCATGTGGTTGGAGGGTTTCATCTGCATGCACATCATTCTCTACGTGCGGTTGAGAACTAAGGTTTGAGTTTTTCAGTTGACAAAAAATTTCGTTAGTTGAGCACAGAGTTTGGCAGTTGACCGCATATAGTGATGATTGATCGTAGGCTTCTGAATTAGGGTTTTGATTATTAAAATTTTTGGGTTCATCTCATGGATGTTGTTTAGTTGTTTTTGTTGGATAGGATTATCATTGAAGATATGGATCATTTTTCTCTCTTTTGTTGAATCATTCAATGACAATCTAATAAGAAGAAAAATTTGAAACGGTTTTCCCCATAGTGGGGTTTTCCCTGGTCTCCAACCAATCCTGGTGTCTCTATGTGTGAATGATTTTCTTCTATTGTTCCTTTATGTTCCATTGCATTGATGATGATATTTTTCTTTCTATATAGTTTCATATGTTGCTGAATAATGTTTTAAATCTGGATAATGTATAATGTTGTGGGGTGAACGTAAATATGTAAATAATGAAATGAAATTATCAACGCAAAAAACAATATATCCCTATGAAAATTCAACATGGTATAGAAGCTGGGTTGAAGAAAAGTCATTGAATATCACCCCTATGAAGACACCTTTTTTGGAAGGAAGAGAAGATGGAGGAGACCTAAAAGAATACTAAGGTTTGAAGGAAACCCTAGGAAATTTGACTATTAGGTTTCGATGGATATTATGAGGTTAGGGTTTGGAAGAAACCATGGATTATGGAAAATATTTGAGATATGAAATCTAGAAACCCTAGCATGATCAGTGTGAAGATGTTCAAGCATTAGTGATAGGTTTGATGTAGCACTAGATGATTCGGGTTCATCAGCTACCAGATTTACACATGATCCTTTGCTTCTGTGATGTTGTTAGAATTTCATTTTAAAAGAGAATTAAGAACACATGTCCATGCTATAAAGAAGGGAAATAAGACAACCATCAGCAACATAAAAACACGAGACGTTGATAATGGAGTTCACCTAGTGTGGGCTACGTCTCCGGGCCCGGTGTCAAAATGGGATAGGCCACTTCATCATTAGGGGAATTTTGAGGTCTAAAATGGGCCTCCTAAGAAAAATGCACAACCAAAATAAAATTTATAAGAACCAATAGGATTTAAGATGATGATGTCAACCACGGGGGATGATTCACCATTTTTAAAGTAAAAGGGTAAAAAGATTAAAATTAATAAAATAATAAAATTAATTTTTCAACTCGTATTTTAAACTTATCTCCCAATTTATGTACTCAAATTTCGAGTGGGAGTACTCATTGGATGCAAAATTTGATTCCTCATCCAAGAAGACCCATGTTGCATACTTTTGAAGGACCTCGCTACATGAAAAATGAGAAATACATTAAAAAACGTGACTGCAATCACGTTTTTCATGTATTTCTCATTTTTCGTGTCGCAGGGTCCATCGAAAGTATGCAACATGGGTACTCCTTTGATGAGGAATTAAATTTTCCATCCAACGAGCACTCTCGCTCGAAATTTGATTAAAAACTATGGGAAATAAGTTGAAAATACGAGTTGAAAAAGTAGTTTTTCATTTTTTCCCTCTAAAATTTGATGATGTAATCAAATATTATTTTATTATTTTCACTATTATTTTATAATTTCCTTAGGAGGACCATTTTAGACCTCAAAATTCCCCTAATGATAGTTTTGGAAATGGGAATATGTACATGGATGATGTTCATACAAGGAAGTGCCCTCAACATGAGTGGCTTGTCTCTCCAAGAGACGTTCCTCTACAGGAACTCCCACTCACAATGGACCTCCTATCAACATGATATAATATCACATGAAGCAAAACAAATATCCCACAACATGCATTAAGAAAGGATCTAGAAATAATACATCTCACAGAAAAAAGAGGCACATGATCAAATTGCATATACCTCAACCCCTAAAGCTGGATGAAGAAGTGAATGCTCAACTGCTGGATCTGGCTGCATCGTCGAATTCGTGGCGTCGAGGGGCATAGAATCATCTGTCCACACTTGAGAATCAGACATTGTCACTCCAATCTGGAAAATAATCAAGAAATGGGAAGCTCTGCTGCTAAAACGAACATAGCCATCGGATTCCTGTCGCCGAGAGGTGTAAAATCAACATAAATTTTGTCGAAAATGGACTCCTGCAAGTTCTAGGGCTCAAGGAATCTTCTTGATTCCCTCAAGATTCCCTGGGGCATGGTTCCACTGCCTCCATGTCTCGTGGTTCCACCTATAAATAAAAAAATATATTCCATCTCGAACTCTGCGCTCAGCTCTCTGCTTGGACACATCTGCGGTGAGGGTTTATGTAATACATGGTGGGTAGCGTTTACCAAGCGCTCCACCTGGCGCAATGGTAACTATAGTAATTTGTTAAGGGGAGGTCGGGCGATCAAATCCCGCCTCCCCCGAATCTCCACGTATTTGTTTTATTGGCACATATTTGTTGGATTGTTTTGGGTGTTGGTTGGCGTGTTTTAATGTATTTTGGTTTTAACGTTTTGATTTTTTTTGCATTTAATTTTGGGTTGACTCTGGTTTATGGGGACGCCCGTTGGGGGCTAGTTCAAATTGGCTGGGGAGGTTCAACTCTCACCAGCTCCACACTTTGTTATATAACCGTGGTTTTGGTAATAATATATGGTCATGGTGGGTGGGGTCCGCTCAACACGGCCTCGACACTACTCTCTTTAACCATACCTTAACATACATAACTGTTGCCTTGGCTTTTAGTGCGATTACATTTCGATTTGGATTATGCGGTGGATTACCGGCGGGGGTGGCAGCATTGATAGCCTGCCCCCCAAATATTTTTTGACATTTGTTGAAATATGGTTCGACGGGGGTGGTGGGGATCATGGCCCACCACTCCAATTTTTTTAATATTTTTTTGTTTATTAAAACATAATGGTCATTTTTTATTTTAACAAAAATAAGGGTTATTGGGAAAATTAAAGAGGCCACAATTTCACCTGTTTTTAGGTGCTGGGTTCCCTACCGGTTGACAGTGAATTTGTGGGACACTTAAACCTAGCCCACTACCCAAATTTGACCAAAATTTTGACTTGCTCTAGCTTCTCCATACGGGCTCAAATTGGAGATCCGTTCACACCGTTGTAATCAGGGCGACGAGTACTTTAGTAGAACCTGGTTCGAAAGCAATTCAACCACTTTTAATTTTGACCTATCATCAGCCCTCTTGGTCTCCTAAGGGTGTCTGGAGCCACTTGGATCAATCCTCCCCAATGAGGAGCTTTTGGTCCACCAAAATCATGAACATAATTTGCAGCTGCTTTATACCTTGTTCGCGCCACAAGTGTTCTGAAAGGTCACCCTTCATTCTACTTCACCTTTGTCCTTCAGAGCCATAAGTGATGAGCTGACAACTGCATCCCCTGCAAACCTGTAGTGCAATATTTTGAAAATTACATGCTTAACTAAGTGACCAATCTATGACCCAAGCATTCCACACACTTGCCACGAGTTTATAACACATACTTAGTGGTAAATTTTACATTAAAATGGAATCAATACCCTATCTATCAAATACAAGGACAAAATATCATTTTTGCTTAGCAAGTGATGGAAAACACATCATCACTTTTACATTTTAACATGCAACACATGATTTACAAAGTAAGGCCATGACACACTACCAAATATAGAAAAACCATCTCTCACTTATCAAAGTGAATGGGTCATATCTTTGTGGCGCATTTTCTTATCAAATAGTTATTTCAACTGGTTCATGCACTAATGCTTTGTCCTTAAGGCGCTGCTCTGGATGGAGCCTCCAACACGTGGCTCTTTGACAGAAACTTCTGTTGCAATGATTGCAATGAGCCTTCTTCCTCCAGGCCTACTTTACCTTATTCTTTTCCTGCGGTGGAGAAGGCCTTTCACTCCTCATCCTCTTTCGTGCTTCCATTCTTTTCCAATGCTCAGCAAATACATGGTTGTGTAATCCAAAAAAAATACATGTTTTATGTTGCATGATCTTGGCTCATTGTTAGCGACATGTTTGTAACCAAAATGAACATTAGAATACTGAGACTTGTTATACCTTTCTTGTTGGTCTCTGGTGCAACCATGGTGATAAGAGCTTGCCTCAAATCTTTCTCTGCAATGTGTACTGTCAAAGGATGATGGTGAAGTGTTCCCATCATTCTCTTTCCCCAATAGTTTCAACCATGGATTGGAACCTTATGAAACCCTCGAACACTTTCCTTCAATGTACCCCAAACCTGCTAATCAAGGTATTTGCATGACCTCCAATGGCTAAATCATGCCTTGGCCATTAATGCCAAGTCCTCCTCCTTTGTATCCCATCTTGGTGAGGAGTCTCATGCTAGTTCCTGTAATGGGTATCTCCGCATTTCACACATAAATGATAGCACATGAAGATGAAACTGAAGAGACATCAACATTTTTTACCTCAGATGTTGATTCAGAAATAGGTGATGATGGCTTCTTCAAGCCTTTGTTGTGCTCCAACTCCTCCAAGGCCTCTTTCGCGGCTCGTAGCTGAAGTTGCAGTCTCTGCTTCTCTGTTTTATCTTCTTGGAGAAGCCACCTTAATTCAACATCCTGCTTGAAGGCTCTGGTTGTTGCACTTCAGTTCTTCCAATGTTGCCTCTGCGGCATGTAACTGAAGCTGGCTATGGTTGATCTCTTCATTCGAATGATGAGAAGACGGTGAGGGTGATTCACTACAAGATGTAGATGAAGTATTGCTTTCTGATTCTTCTTTCTCCTGTATTTCATGAGCTTCATAGATCATGTCCACCATTTTGGACATCCTCAGTATGGCCTCGTACTTGTCTTTTCCATCCTCCATTGCTGCACATTCAATTGTTGTTCACGCTCGTAATTCACATCAGCAAGAAGACCGCTTTGATACCACTTGATCCGGGTCCGTCAGCTATTGGATTTACCCATGATATTTTACTTATGTGATGTTGTTAGAATTTCATTTTAAAAGAACATAGAAGAACACATGTGCATGCTGTAAATAAGGGAAACAAGAAAACCATCAACAACATAAAAACACGAGACATTGATAAAAAAGTTCACTCAGTGTGGGCTACGTCTCCGGGCTCGGTGTCAAAATGGGGTAGGCTGCTTCATATAGTGCTGGAAATGGGAAGATGTACATGGATGATGTTCATACAAGGAAGTGCCCTCAACATGAGTGGCTTGTCTCTCCACGAGGTGTTTCGCTACATGAACTCTCACTCACAATGGACCTCCTATCAACATGAAATAATCTCACATGAAAAAATACAAATATCCTGCAACATGCATTAAGCAAGGATATAGAAATAATACATCTCACAAAAAAATGAGGCAAATGATCAAACTGCATATACCTCAGCCCCTGGATCTAGATGAAGAAGCGGATGCACAGCTACTGGGTTAGGCTGCATCGTCGAATTTGTGGCATCGAGGGGCATATAATCGACTGTCCACACTTGAGAATTGGACACCGTCACTCCAATATAAAAAATGGCCAAGAAATGGGAAGCTCTGCTGCTGAAACAGACATCGCCATCGGATTCTTGTCGCTGAGAGGTGTAAAATCGACATAAATTTTGTCGAAAATGGACTCTTGTAAGTTCTTGGCCTCAAGGAATCTTCTTGATGCCCTTAAGATTCCCTAGGGCATGGTACCGCTGCCTCCATGGATTGTGTTTCCACCTGCAAATAAAAAAAATATATTCTGTCTCAAACTCCGTGCTCAACTCTCTGCTTGGGTGCATCTGCGGTGAGGGTTTATGTAATACATGGTGGGCAGATTTTACCAAGCGCTCCACCTGGCGCAATGGAAACTATAGTAATTTTTTAAGGGGAGGTCAGGGGATCAAATCCCGCCTCCCACAAAAATCCACGTATCTGTTTTTATTGGCACATATCCATTGGATTATTTTGGGCATTGGTTGGCGTGTTGTAATGTAATTTGGTTTGAACATTTTTATTTTGTTTGCATTTAATTTTGGGTTAACTTCGACTTATGGGGTCAACCCACGTGGGTCGGGTGGGTTCAACACCTGACGGCTCCACACTTTGTTATATAACCGTGGTGGTGGTAATAATATATGGTCATGGTGGGCGGGGTCTGCTCCATGGGGCCTCGACCCGACCCCCTTTAACCATACCTTAACATATATAACTATTGCCGTGAATTTTAGTGTGGTTACATTTCGGTTTGGCTTATGCAGTGGGTTACTGGCGGGGGTGGCGGGGGTCATGGCCTGCCACCCCTATTTTTTTGATATATATATATATATTTTTATTAAAACATAATGGTAATTTTCGATTTTAACAAAAAATAAGGATTATTGGGAAAATTAAAGAGACCAAAATTTTTTCCGTTTTCGGGTGCTGGGTTCCTTTCCAGTTGGCGGTGAATTTGTGAGACACTTAAACTTGGCCCATTGCCCAACTTTGACAAAAAATTTGACTTGCTCTAACTTCTCCATACGGGCTCGGATTGGAGATCCGTTTGCACCGTTGGAATCAGGGCGACGAGTAATTCAGTATGAACCTAGTTTGAGAGCAATCTGACCACTTTGAATTTTGACATATCATCAATCCTCTTGGTCTCCTGAGGGTGTCTGGAGCCACCAAGATCACTAGATGGGATAGTCTCAATTAGGCCTGGTTGCTGATGAAGTTGGTTGAAATAAATGTTATATGTAAAATGGACAATAATGAATCTTGAAGGATGGTTCAAGAGGGATATGATCACCTCTCATTGAAGATAAGTACTTTTTTGATTTATGTTACTCCTTTATGTCTTTACTCTTAGATTTATTGATATGATCATTGATTATACTTCTTACATGTATATTTGAGTATTTGGATACTTCTAACCTTATGATAATATGTGATAAGTGGATCCTTCTTGAGGATCATCTAAGGTGTAGGAAAAGATGGCTAGTGCAAGAAGACAAGAGCTACAGTTTTCCATGACAAGTAAGTGATACAAAGTGCAAAGGTATATGTATGTTATAGGGTATGTATAGTATATTTTATCACGTGCAATATTGGATGGAAATATAAGCCCTGAAGTATGATGAGAATATCACCTTCACAAATGGCTCATGCATGCATATGAAAGTAAGTTTGATTTATGGTTCATGTGATATATTGGTGCACTTGATATTTCTTCCTTGTGATAAAAAATAAATTATAATTTTTTACTCATTACATTTCTTCCTCATAATAAAAACTATTTAACTTTTTTTTGCTTTTAGTTAATTTAAATAAGGCACCCTCAGACTCATTATAACTTCATTTTCCAAATAAATATCATCTTTATTTAAAATCCATGGGACATCACCTTCTTTGAAAGACCAAGAGGGACCAACCTCTCCTTTACTTTCTTGTCTTGGCCAATGTTTCTTTTTAGTTTTTGAAGAAATAAGATCTCTTATAACAACCAACGTGCCACTTTCTTTCGTTGATATATTCGTCCATAAAGAAGATGTTTTTTTTTTTATAAATATATGCATGTGATCTAGTAAGTGAGAAACCTTAAGATGCTCCCAATATGGGAGCTCATAAAAGACAAATTTCCTTTTCATCCCAATGGGAAATTTCTCAACAGAGGTGTTGAAGAATTCTGAATTATCGAACATAGGCTCCCCAATTGAATTGAACATTTCTACAAACTCCTCCTTTTCTCTCTCATATGCTCTAAGCTATTCAACTGGTGTCATTATTACATGCCTTTGGGTTCTCTCTGGTTTATCATTGAGAGTGGATGCTACTCTTTTGTAAGGGTGTTCTTTTGGTAGGAATATCCTGGAGCAGTCATACACTGGCTTTCGTAGGTGGTTAGACCACCTAGCCTTCAAAGAAGGTACACAACATTTATATCCAATTAAAGGAAATTTCAACTCAAAAATAACCACCTAAGAGAAACTTAAGAAATTAATAAAATAATGTCATATAGATATTTTTAATAATATATCATTTTTATTATGTTACTTTTTTCAAAATTACCCAAATAAATGTCACACATCAAAACAACTATGTATATACTTTAGATTTAAATTAATATATTAGCACAAGGTTTAATACAACTAAAATTAACAAAGTAAATTTAAAATTTAAATTAAATTTAAGTTTAAATTTAAATTACCTAAATTTAAATTTAAATTACTCAAGTTTAAATTTAAAAAACAAATTAAGATTTAAATTAGTTACGTGAAATTAATTTAAATTTAGCTATTTCTTTTTAATTACTTAAAAGTCATTAAAAAATAATTTATTAACAAAAGATTTAATAAAATTTAAATTAAAAAAGTAAATTTAAGATTTTAAATTACCCAAATAAATGCACTTTTTTCAAAATAGTTGTAAATATATATTTTATATTTAAATTAATTAATTTACACAATATTTAATACAATAAAAAAAATTAAATTTAAAATTTAAATTAGTTACTCGTAATTAAAAACACACACAACCTGTGATATACCCTTCATTAAAATTATTCTCGTTATTATAACTTTTATAATATAAAATATTAATTTTATTTTTAATATTTAATGTAGTTTGGGTCACTTGGGCACCATTCACCTCTAAGGTAGGTAATTTATATTATTAAAATTTTTACCATTGGCTAGTCACACCTGTATCTCTTTTGAATTTTAAAGGATTTTGATTGGCTTATAGATTATGACATGGAAATTAAATGTTAACCTTTTAAAATCAAATTTCCTCTAATGATGATACCCTTGTGTTACAAGTCATGTGAACTTATTGTATACTAGCTGACACGTTAGTGACTTTGAAGATGTGAATCAATATAACGAATTAAATTAATATGTGAAACAATATTGTTACTAAACAAATCAATAAAACTGTAATTTACCAGAGAAAACTCCTAAGGAAGGATAATCATGTATGATGTAAGCACATATGCCATACAACGTAAAACTTCTCTCTATTGTGATGGGTCTTGATACAACATACACATGTATCCCTTCCCATAGTTTCTTCAATTCATCTACCAATGGTTGTATGTAGACATCCATATTTTTCACTTGTCTTCTACGAGGGACTATGAGAGCCAACATATGATGGTCCATTAGAGAACTTTTAAGGTCTAAAATGGGCCTCCTAAGCAAAATGTACAACCAAAATAAATTTTATAAGAACCAATAGGATTTAAGATGATGATGTCAACCATGAGGGATGATTCACCATTTTTGGGGTAAAAAAGTAAAAATATTAAAAAATAATAAAATAATAAAACTACTTTTTGAACTTGTATTTTCAACTTATCTCCCTAAGGTTTTACTCAAATTTTGAGTGGGAATACTTGTTGGATGCAAAATTTAATTCCTCATCCAAGGAGTACCCATGTTGCATACTTTCGATGTACCATGCTACACGAAAAATGAGAAATAAATGAAAAACATGATTGCAATCACATTTTTCATGTATTTTTCATTTTTTGTGTAGCATGGTCCATCAAAAGTATGCAACATGGGCATTCCTTAGATGAGGAATCAAATTCTGAATCCAACGAGTGTTCCTGCTCGAAATTTGAGTAAACCCATAAGGAGATAGTTGAAAAAATAGTTTTTTTTTTTCCTCTAAAATTTGATGATGTAATCTAATATTATTTTATTATTTCCATCATTATTTTTTAATTTCCTTTGGGGGCCCATTTTAGACCTCAAAGTTCCCCTAATGATTCTTCACATACAACCATGGGGGGATATTGTTATTGATCACTACTACCGGTCAAACATAATAGTTAGTGTTTTGGAGGGTATATGGGTTGATGTCATCCATGGCTATGCTGAGTCATAGACTTCGTACTTCATCTTTGATTTTTTCAGGCCATATATCCTTTATATGCTTCATGGCTATTAAATATGTTAGGATTAACATAACCCTTGACTCACTTCTGGGTGATGCATTCCATCCCTGCAACATAGCTATATTTATTTGTAACGAAAGAGTTTTTGAATACTTGGGATTATAGGCATGTACCTCAATATATTATGAGGATGAACACGTGATTTACCCATTTTTTTTGAATTATGGTACATGCCATGCCCATATTTTGGGCATATCTCTTGTCTACATATTGTTGGAAATATTGGCATTGGTGTCATTAACTGAAATAATGTTAATGTATGTTGAGTTTTATTTTACAAAAGGCTTAAAGTGATGTGAAGTGAAAAGACTATTCTAATCAATATGAAGGCTACAAAATATTAATAAGAACATAATATATTAAGACAAAGCTGAAATACATATATTTCATTAATTAGAAAATGTAGACAATAAAAGTTTGATTTGTCACTTGTCATCATTTCTGATTGAGATGTTACAATATCTTGTTCTATTACAAATATTTTCAAAACTGAACATAAAGTAAGAGAGTAGTTTACTTTTGGAAGCTCAAGAGACAATGCTTCACTTCATATTCTGCAAGGAAGACAAACAACCAAGAAGGCTTGCTTACAAAGGGCACAACAAAAAGCAAAAAGAGTTGCTGTTTTTTCAAGAAAAGGAAGAAGGGTTTTGTACGAAGACATTGATGGGCAGCAGCAGAAGAGGAAGAGAAAATGGAAGAGGATAAAAAATTCAACAATGAAGTTGACATCAGAATGGTCTATGAGGTAACTAGCGTCTAAAACTTAATGTTCTGATTGAGAAATTTCTGTCCTATTATATGTTATAGTTCGAAGAGGAACATGTTTTTCCTTGTTGAGATAGGAGCCTCCTGTGGGTTGTATCCTACAAAACATTTGTGGGAGTTGGAGCTTCCTTGGACGTAGTAGCCTCTTGTAGGTTGGAGCCTACAAAAATATGATGTAATAAGAGTAGCAACCTGCCTTCACATCACTTTTAGCCTAATATTCGTGGTTTTCTCCCTTTGGGGTTTCCACTCATATCTTGTGTCCTTGTGTGCTGGTTATGAATGTTATGTGAATGACGTTGAAATATTGATAAGTAATCTATAAAATCTCTTCATGACACCTGCGAAATTAATTCAATGCAACATGAACATGAAATATTAGTTGAATAATAAAGAAAAATGAGTAAAAGTAAAGAATGTTAAATTACTGATTCACCCCCCTCCCCTCTCAGTAATTTCCTATCTTAAATATCAATTGGTATCAGAGCCAAGTTCCTTCAGTAATAGTATAAAAATTGGAAGGAGGTCCTAAGTCACCAAAATGGATAGTCTAGAAGGATGCTCAACGAATAAATCCCCATTATTTACTGGCACAAACTATGCTTTTTGGAAAGTGAGAATGAAGATATATTTAATGTCTCTTGGAATAGAAGTCTGGGCTGCGATGATGGTATGACATGAAGAACCAAAGGAAGGGAAGAGTGACAAAGATGCCAAACTAGATTTCATAGCAAATGCAAAAGTAATGAATGCACTTTTGAGTGGTCTATGTGAGTTGGAATTTATCAAAGTAATGCATTGTCAAATGAGTAAAGAAATCTGGGATAAATTATAAAATATTCACGAGGGAGATAAAAGGGTAAAGATGGCTAATTTGCAATTATATATAACACAGTTGAAACTTTAAAAATGAATGAAGATGAAGATATATCTAAATTATTCTTAAGAGTGGTTGAATTTGTGAACATCATGATAGGTTTAGGGGAAACAATTAAAGAAAGTGTAATAGTTCTGAAAATATTGAGATCATTAACATCTAAATTTAATCCTAAGGTTTCAGCCATACAAGAAATGTCACACTTTGAACTTTTGACCAGGGACCAATTACTTGGGACCTTGACAACATATGAGATGAGAATTCCAAAATGGAAGTCAACCATCACATAGGCAACCTTCAAGGTAGACAAGTTCATAGAATAAAAGGAATGCTCATGCTCAGGTTCTAATGAAGAAGAAACAAAATTCAGTAGAAGATTGAAGAAAGGCATAGGTAAGTACAAAGGGAAAATTCCATTTAAGTGATTCAATTGTGGAAGAGTGGGGAATTATGCCTCAAAATGTCCCTATAAGAAAGAAAAAAATCACCCAAAAGGGAAAGAGAAAAACAAATTCAATAATATGAAGAAAGAGAAAAGATTTAATAGAAAAACATTTTATGCTCAACAAGATAGCAGTGCATCTGAAAGCCCCAATGAATCCTCTAGTGAAGATGGAACCTATGAATTCATTTTGATGGCCTTGGAAGAGATTGAAAAGTATTTCCTGGAATATGAAGAAGAAGGTGAGGTAGATCTTGAGGGGGAGTTGGTTAGTGTCCTGATGGAAATAGAAAGGCTTAAACTCAAGAATAGAAAAGAGAAAGAGATTCTTCTGAAATACATAAAAGAATAATCAAATTTAGAAGACACTATAAGTTGAAAGTTGAACTTGAAGAAGCAAAGAAGGTGGAAAATATTCTTATGCAGCAAATAAAAGAGAAAAATTAGGAGTGTGAAAGATTGGAAGAAGAGGGGGTAAGTCTTAGGAAGAAATTAGAGAAGGCTCAAACTGAATTAACTATTAAAATTCAACAGATAAAACGTTCTAAACAATTGGACAAGATATTAAATGCTCAAATATCTCCACTTGTAAAGGCTAGGTTAGGCTATGAAGGAGAATCGAGTAAGTCTAAGGTAGAGGATAATAAGGCAATCACTTTTGTAAAATCTGTCGTGGGAGGCAATGATAACTCTCATCAATCTGAGAACAAAAATTTAGGCAACACTTCAATATCAAATGAACAGCTACAAATAACACTACTGAAAAAACCAGGAGACAAAAGGAGTGAAAAATCAAACAAAAAATGAGCATAGACCATACTGCTTCAGAAGACAGAATTTTCAAATTTCTAGATGGTTATATCCCCATACATCACCCTCTACCAGGTATAGATATTTCTTCTATGGGTACTGCTACCGCTATAAAAAAATTTGACACAAAGTCATAGACTGTAGATCTTATGTAAAAATATTTGATTTTTGAAATTCAAAAGGAATTAAGGATAATAATGGATTCACACGTGTATATAATCCTCTCCTTAATACTATCGAATGCTTTTATTGTCACAAGATTGGACACAAGTCATACATATGTCATCTTAAGGAAAATAAACCTTCATCTAAGAATAATTATAGAACAAATGGATGCATGCAATGGAGAAAGAAGATTAATAAGCGTGATCTAGTTCTATATGCTTGAGATCAAAACAATAAATGGTATGTGGACAATGGCTGCTCTAGACATATGACTAGAGACATAAGCAAGTTTGTAACCTTAGATGAAAAGAAATCTGGTAATGTCAATGTTATCACAAAATCAGGCCTAATGGGCTGCTCATCAAGTAAACATTGTGTAACTGTTTCAGATCAATCTTTTGGCTGAGGCTTAGCCTCCTCAACCTGAGAGGGCTCTCTCAAACGTTTATGATTTTTGATAAATAAGTAGATGGCTAACTCTAAGGTAAAACAGATAGATGATATAACTGGTTGTAAATCACATTAGCAAACATTCATTGGGCTTATGGAGTCAAGATAATTTCAACAAAAACATCACAATCTATCTAGCATGGAAGTCAAGGCATTTGGAGTTCAAATTAGGGAGTAAAACATATAGAACAGTGAAACACGCAGTCAGTTTGTATATGAAGGAAGTTAGAGCATTATGAATGAATTCTAAGTATCATAAAAAAACACCACTGCAGATAAAAATATTGAAGAATGTCATTAGAACAATAATTATGAACAAGAACTCCTCATGAATCTTGAGTTATCTACACAGAACTCTGTATTAAGCTGAAAAAACCCATTACATACAAAACACAGTTTTTGCTAATAAAAATGTCAAACCCTTTGGATTTCTATCTTATGCTCTTCATAGAACATTTACAAAATAGGATTCCTTCTTCTCCACTAGATACATCGAACTCATAGAGTTTGACACCTTTTCTAATCATAAACATGCTATTTATTACAAATTGACAGCTATAATCCTAATGAAAAGTCCTATTTATAATAGGACTAAAACTCTTTAATACCCTCTTATCAACCTTATCTAATCTTTATTACATCTTTTGCCACCTTCACTCCCATGAAGTCGAATTTAGATGATGATCTTTAACTTGATGTAGCCATGCCGTTCATGATAATGTTCTCCTAAAATCTAGGAAACATGTCTTAGGCCCTTTGTTTCCCTTATCTGTTTTGAGCACTTTGACCATTAATGAATCATGTCTACATGTCTCTTGTTGCCAAATATTTACACCATATGTCTTCAATTCTCCAGCTGTGCAGAATCTAACTTCGAACAATCCAAAATGATAAGAATAAACATGCGCTACGAAATCATCACAATTTCGTAGCGCTTTTCGTAGCGCAGTGTTTAGCTCCCTTTATAATATGCTTTTGATCTATTTTCTTCATGGAAACCTTCATTTTCCATTAACACACTTCCACCAGAAATTTCAAAACAAAATTCACCCAAATTCCCTCAAAATTTTATATGAAAATATGATAAAAAACTGCTTCGACAGTTTCGTAGCGCATTTCATCAGATTTGCACTATTTGCGCTACAAAATTGCTGTGTAAGAAGTTTTGTCAAAACTGTCTTCAAAATTTATACTTTGGAGATACTTAAAATTAAGGGATTGGTATTATTTCAAAAACACAACAATATGACCCTGAAAACATAATCTTCATCAAAATTTACCCTCATTTTGGTCAGAGATTGTCTTGTGGATTTATCATTTTGTTTCACTACCTTTTTAACTTTTCTTGAGACCTTGTCAATTGTATCTCCAGATATTCCACCTGTCTTCTTAACCTTCTGTTGCTAGCTCTCAAATGAGTGTTGATCACTCTTACAAACTTTGCCTTCTTAATGGCTGGGATTGTCCATGTGAAGAATTGTTCTTCACTGCTTGGTATTTCTGATTTGGAGACTATTTGACCTTCTCAAACAGCTTTCATCCTCTTAAATTCTATTTTCTCAATGACATGTTTTCTGGCTCTTTTCTTCAACTTAGCAATCTCATGATTTTCTGATCTTAACTCCTCCTCCAGGCTTTTATATTTGGTCATTTCTTCTTGTGCTGTGATTACTCTGTTTTCTGCATGCTCTGCCACAGGTGAGGAAAAATCAACTATCTCTTCAAGAACAATAGCTACTTTATTGGTTTCTTCAACTTCTGCATTAAGTTCCTTGAGCCTTTTAGAATGTCCAGTTACAGGCTTCCTAGCTTGGAAAACAAATGATGCATCTTCACCCTTAAACTCCAGCTTCTTTGCTGATTTCACCTTTTTCTGTTTGCTTTCATTTATTCCTAGGAAATTAGCTTGCACTATAGGTGATTCTTCTATGTCTATTGCATGCAGTATGTCATCCAAGTTTCCTTTCAATCCTAGATTGTAATTTGATCCTGAAGCTACTGTCTTTCCTTTTGATGTTGCAGCTTGGCTCCTTGTAATTCTCTGAACTAATTGCTTACCAGCTGTTTGTTTTTTTTAGCTTCCTTAGTACTTTGTAATCCTTGTTTTGCAGGTGAAGGAGTTTCTGTAACAGTCACTGGTGTTCTTTCTACCTTATCTTTCACTTGTTTCCTTGGCTTCAATTTCACAAACCTTCTTGTCCTTATATCTACTGGTTGACTGAATTCTGCTGATGGTGATGGATTTTCCTTTGCCTTAGGGTTTTTAACTGGGGTTAGAGCTTCCATTTCAAATCCACTTATAAAAAGAAAAGAAGACCAGTCCCTATTAATCTTCTGGAGCTCATTCAAAACCAACAATTTAATTAAACCATGGTGAAACAGAGATGTTTCACAACCCTCAGATTTTACTTGAACTTTATCAGCCATTTTGGCAATACTTATATATAGGAAAAATGGTAAATCCAATGATATCATACCTGTGAAATGTAATAGGAGTTTGAAATGATAGGTGTAGACTTTGTGGTACCTGCCTTCGCATGTGAAATATCTTTGGATGTTGAACAATATTTTGGTATAGCTATCCTTAATACAGTTTCTGGGAACTGCATTATTCAGATCCATCTCTGCATATTCTGGCTTCATAGACATCTTGCATGCCTCCATATCGAATCTAAAACCCTCAAACCGAGTTTCCTATCCTCTAGGTATTTCAATCACTAGAGATATGATTTTAGGTGTCACTGACATGTTTAACATTCCAACCATTGTATTGGTCCCACTGAAATGTAATGAAAACTCTTTGGATACCTGAGTATGTCCACCTTGCAACTTTTCACAGAAATTTATACAACCTGCTTTACTGAAAGCATCCATGACTGTTTGATCTTCAGCTAAAAATTTTGTGCTTTCATGTTCAGATCTCAAACAATGTCCTTCTTTGTGGTTCTTTTTCTCCTTAGCCATGTTTGTTTTAGAAAAAACTCTGTTGGCTTCCTTCGGAATTTATAAAACAACCTCTCTTGATTTAATTTGAAAGTCTCGCTTGAGAAAAAGGAACAACCTCGCTTGATTATGTATGAAAATAGCCTTGGTATAGAAAAACCACAGGCTTAACTCTAATACTTTAGAGTTTGAAACAGACATGTTTCTCAGTTTAGTATGAGCAAATGTAGACTGGAATGACTAGAACATATAACAATTTTCGAATTTGAAATCCCATTTTCCAATATGAAACCCATGCTACGATAATAATGGATATGAATGGTTAAGTACTTCGAATATGACCTATAACTGACTCACCATGATGTTACCCCATCATTACTTAATAGATTTCTGACAAATTCTGGGTTTTGATTTGACCTTTTAAGAATCTGTGCTTTCATAGCGCACATAGTGTATTTTTCGCACTTTGCACTGTGAAAGTTGTTAGTATGAATCTTTTGTCGGAAAAAGACCACTTTAGCTATGCATAAAAAATAGCCCTAACATCAAATATGGCTGCCAATATCTTCAATTCTGCAGTTAGTTGATCAAGATAAATGTTGCACAAATCCAGGTTTATGCATAAAAATATATTAAGCAGTAAAAATAAGATTTTGCTCCATGCATCTAATAGACAAGACAAGAACAATATTTTTGAAAGAATTTTTATATTAAGGACATCTGAGAGGAAAACAAGAAAGGTGTTTCCAATTCTCCTCAATGGGATGGGTTCTTGAAAATCCTCAGCACTTCAGATCTAGCATTTATCTCTCTTGTTGGTGTAGAAAACCCAGACAAACATAGAACTCAAAGGGAGCTCACAAAGTAAAAAGTAGAGAATGTGACAAATGATAATGGCTCAAAGTCAGACCAAGAGCATAGATCCAGAGTGATCTAATGAGCAACAAAAGGTGACAAATTAATGAGAAAACCCTTCTATTTATAACAAAATATTGGGTCATTCTAGATCTTGGTGTATGATTAAAATAATATTAATCAAATCTAGATCCACCTTTTATGGAATATTTTATTATATTTGTTGGAGGGAAAAGGTATTTGACTTGATTCAAATCCCTTTATTTGTAAATAATAAATAAATAAATGATTTATTTATTATTTTAAGGAAGTGGTTGAATGATAATTAAATAAATAATAATTTATTTAATTATTTATAAATGATTTAGTCATATTTAACAAGGAATATTATCTAAATAAGATTTAAATAGTTATTCCTAGAAAATAATTAATAAGATAAATAAGGATTTATCTAATTAATTTCCTTGTTTTGGGTTAAATATAACTTGGAATAATAATTAAATTATTGTTTAATTGATTATTCCATGAGGAAAATCAAACAAATAAAGATTTGTTTAATATTTCCTTTTGGGGTTTCCTATTTGGACCATAAATAATTTAATAAATGTGTTTTATTAAGTTATTTTACATAGCGAAAGCAATTTTACTTAGGGTAAAATTGGTTTTACATGGTGTACTTGGGTCCATCTAATGATAATAGGTTATAAGACCAAAAAATGGTGTAACAGATTGCCCCCCAGCGTGCGAGTGTTAGGAGCAAATCGTATGACCGAAGTACGTTGTAAGAACTCAATCACTAGACATCAAAAGGGAAGTCAGAGAGAGAAATGTAAGGTAGCCTAATGTGCTGAAGAACTAGACCCTAAGGAGATGAGACTTACAGGTGCAACAAGTCTCTTTTTATGAGAGGGTACCTGTGCTAGAGGCGGCGGGGGAGGCATACTTATGACTGTCGAGACAAAGTACAAAAGAATAGTGCGTCCAGTACACAAGGAACCGAACTATAAAGTACATGCTGGCATAAACAGAAACCAGATAAAAGATATAATGAGGAATCCCACATACATGTTGTGCCTGGGATAACAGCCAGGACTTATACAATAATATATGAGTACATGAGATACAAATACAACCCAAATGCGCCTTATACATGGGAAAGGGCTCGCAAAATCTGAGTGATACATGCAAATCAAAGAGGCGTTGCAAGCGGTTAAGGCCGACATCATCAAATATATGGAGCTGCATTGAAGGCTGCAATGAAGAGATCATCCGGGCATGTGGGGGGCTACCTGCAGGGCCACCCCCTCATGAGGGTTGAGACATCTCACACACACCCGGGAATCACCAATATCTGCTGCTGCATCACTGGACCATCAAGTATACGGATCTCGATCATGTTGAAAGGAGTTGAAGGTGAGAAACAACCAACTCAAAGGGAGATAAGTAGTCCCTTTGCCTGATCCGGGGCGCCGAACAAGAGTGGAAGCTGGAACCAAGATACACCGCCCTCTAGACCTATCTTCTGGAATGAATGAGCTGATGTCGACAGAAGGAGGTCCGCCATAGGTGAGGCAATAAGGAATCCTCAACTAAGGCATGAGAGAAAATAGTAGAGCAACTGACAGACTGACACTAATGATGATAATGAAGTAGGGGATACTGAGTAGCGAATGGACGACTTCCCTTGTTAAAGCATAAAGGGCATGGATGACCTGGTAGTGACTGACACAATATCATGAGGGATAGGGGAAAATGGGACTGAAGGCCATAATGTGCGACACGAGAGAGGGACTAAGCAAGGAAGGATGGAGGACTATAGCGGGGTACAAAGGGACTCAAGATAGACTCCATGAATGCGATGATGACTCAACTTGGATGCTCTAAACAAGGGTGACTCGATGGTGCTGCCACACAGTAAAGGTCCAATGGGGGACCATGAAAACATGAGTACAAGATGGTAACTCATGATGAAAATCAACACGAACAAGGACAAGTATGGAGGCAAAGTGGTGCCTCAAGTACAAGTGTTGTAAGTGAGGAAATTCGATTTTGAGGAGAGGTGAAGAGACCCTTCTTGGGTAAAATGTGTCCTGGTGAAGTATCAAGGTACTAAAAAATAACAGGTACCTAGAGCTCATGAACTGGCCAGGTCGCACTTTTTGGGGTCTGTTTTGCGACCTGGGTAGTAGGTACTGGGCAGAAAACTGCGATCTGTCCCAGGAAATGACCTGAAAAGTGCGACTTGTTAGAGAAAGGGGGTTTTAGTGCTGTGTTTGGCTGAGATCAGGGATTTTTATGGTTGAGGGGCATAGGTGCCCCCAAGCATGTTGTGGTCATGCCAAAATGTATTTAGAAAAAGGGGAATCTAAACACATTTTAATGATATGGTGCGCCATTTGTTTTCGTTATGGTTATGCAGTTTGAGAAAGGAAATGGAGGATTACCACTCTCTTTTAGTACTGCATATATGAATCAAATGGACTTTAAGTTTATGGGTTGGCATACTTGGTGTCACTATCCCAAAAAGAGGATTTGGAGATAATGAACTGATGCTCTCTTAGAAAACCTATAGGTTGGTCAACAACAATGTCTAAAAGACTAGGTTGCCGATGTAAGATGAAGGAACGATAAGGGGTATCATCCCTAGAGTGATTTGAAGTGATATGGGACTCTAGAGGTTCTTCTAAATGTGGAAGAATAATGGTACTAAAGTCGGAATGACCAGATACACTAGGAGAGTTGTGGAGAATTGCTTCTCTTGGTCTCTCAAATGTGGGTGCCCCCTTACCCAAACATTGGGTTTCAATGTAATGGCCACAAGGTGTATGTGGTGTGAACACATGGGTTCAATGTAAGGGGGAATAGATAAAGTCAGGGGTGGTGATTTCTTCCATAATGTCATCATCGTGATAGAATATGGGGTGACTGGTGGAAGAAAGACCACCTGACGCGGCGAAGCTACCTGACTCATCATCACGAGAAGAGAGGGTCACATGCGCATCGTCACAAGGGGTGACAGAAGAGTAAGCAGATAAAGGATCTACTGATGTTGAGCCCAGGGTGATCGCTGAAGGGAGGTCAAGCGCAACATCAGGGGAAGTATCCATGGGGACTTCCACCAAGGGTCTCATGAATGATGATAGGTAGAAAATGGTGGCAGCAGGCTCTGTCATCTCGACATCGGGGGGGGGGGGGGGGGAATGTCAATGGGAACAGGTAAATCCTCAAGCTGACCTGAAGCATAATGTGCAAGTATGGGAGAGGCGGATTGATTTTGTTCAATCTCGTACTCTCGAATTACCTCTAAAGAGGCGTGGTAATGCATCAGGTGGGGACAATGGTGAGAATAATGGCCATGGACACCACACAGAGCACAGGGTTTGTTGGTGCGAATAGTCTTTGGGTTCTTGGCTACGGTCGAGGAAGAAACAGAGGTTTCAGGGACCGTAGACTCAAGGAACACGACTTTAACCATGGGTTTAATACGAGGCAACTCGGGACAAGTATGGGTGGCATGACCGATGACATCACATAAGGCACAAGGCTTTGTGGGCGGAGTAGGGGCAGGGTCATTCGGGGCGACCTTGTATTTGGATGCCCCCTTGTGAGCTTTACCTTTATTTCTAGGAGTTGTCACAACAGGAGAAGGATCCTGTTGAGGTGCGGGTGGCACTGTAGCAATGGAAGAAGCTAGGGGAACCGGTTGAACCGGTGTCAAAGCAAGGTAAGGTTTGGGGTGACCAGGTGGGGTAGCGGTTGGAGGATGAAGGTACCAGATGGGTATACCCAGGGTCAGGTTAGGGAGAGAAAGGGTGGCCATGATAGGAACCGAATAGACTCTGGGAGGGGGAGCAAGGAAAGGTATCTAACTAGCGGGGTAATGGCCAGGACAGACAGCTCCAAGATGGTTGAGACCTGGTGGAATCGACCCAGGAGGATAGAGGGCTCATGGGCACCAGCTGTAGAAGAAGGGCCAGAAGGAAGAGGTCCGGCTGGCTGAGGCGAAGGGTAGGAGCAGGTTGCGGCGAGCTAGGTTGAGGTTGAGGTTGCTGACTAGCCGAAGTGGGCCGTTTAAGGTCAGCCCGAGACAATTGCATCATGAAAACATTCGCTAAGCGGGGATAAGAGACAGGAGGATGAGGAATACCAGGGAAAGTTCTAAGAAAGGAGGAGTCTTTTTAGACGCTGAGGGAGACATTGGTCAAAGAATCGACAGTTTTCTTATTGGCTATAGAAGAGATGGTCGACTCAGGGGAGGTATGAGATTTTGGCTCATGATATGTCAACTGGTCAATGATGACTATCTTTCCATTATGAGGGAAAAAAATCTTGTGGTGGACCGCGGACGGGACAACAGACATGGCATAGGTGTAGCTACTCCCTAAAAGAATGTTATAATCAAGAGGGGCGTCGATGACTTCAACGTCAACGCAAACAGTCTTGCCCGCAAGAGTGATAGGACAATTACGGAATAGGCCGATGGGCTGGGAGGCATGGTCATCCCACGCACGAAGGGTGATTGTGGAAGGGGACAGCTCAGGAGATCCGAGTTGTTTCCAAAACAAAGCAGAAATCACATAGGTGGATTCCCCCTCATCAATAATACACCGAGAAATGTGAGCGTTTCGGATTTTTACTGGGATTTGGAAAGCTACGGAAGCAGGAAGGGGAGGATGTTATGATTGACGGGCGTCGAAAACAATCAATTGGTCATCAGCAGGATCTACAACGCCCATGGAGGATATTAGAGCCTTCTTTTGAGAAGGACACGACTGGAGGAGTTCCAGTGTTGAAATGGCAGCAAGAGACTGCGCCAAATCATCTAATATGCTATACGAATGAGCAGATCGACCAGAAGCAAAATTTCGGCGTAATGGGACCTTAGGAATCTTGGTATGAACCTCAACTTTGGGCTGAGGGATATGCAAGGGACCATTACATGTCGAAAGAGGCTCTGTAGAACCTGAAGAAGGTGACTCGAGGACATACGGAGTGGGAGGCTTGGGATACTGACGAGACCGAGTTTGAAGGTTAAGGTCGACAGGTAAAGGTTGATCAGAGTTCATCATGAGAATCTGGTAATCGAAGGAACCAGAAGGGGAAGGTTGAGTGGCCACCTGTCTGTTAGGTGGTTGGGTAGCCACAAATCCCTGCTATGCATCCACTTGCTCTTGAGGGGGCGGTGAATACTGTTGCGGGGGTTGAGAAGGCAAGGGAGGCGGAGGTGCTAATGTTGGAGGAGCTGGAGCACCAAGCTGCGGATACAGATAATAAGGGGGTTGGGTAACAGTGTGGTAAGTAGGAGGTTGGCCAAAAGAGGGGGCATGCCATATCCTAGAGACGTGCTACTGGGAGGGGAAAAAGTGCGGAGGTGCTGCCTCCCCCCTAGGAAAACCATAACCCATGGGAGGTTGGGCGTATGTATGTGAGATAGCTCCAACGATACCGTCGACGGCATGAGGTGTCCTCGGTGCATTGGCATCACCGAGTCTAGGGAGATCAGGTAGAATAGTATAAACATAACCCGTCTGAGCGTAGATCAAGTCATATTTTAACGCCATTTGGAGGGCAACTTCTTTGGTTTGAGGAAAATGCGATGCGACATCTTTCCTGATAGGGGGCAAGAGAGATCAAAGGAACCAATCCATGTAGACACGGTATTTTAAGGTAGGATATTGACATAGGCTCTTTCTTCTCCGCCATTCCTGGACATGATCGGATCGGCGGGTCGCAGATGATTGATGGAAAGAAGTCAAAAGTTCGATACCAGTGTCATAATGAAGGGGAAGTTGGAAGTAAGATAAAAAAGCCCGGGCAAGAGTCGCAAAGGTGGAATGAGAGGAAGTGGGCTGATCAACATACCACTTAGAAGCTTCGCTTGTAAGCGTGCGTTGGAACAATCTAAGACGAATGGAATCATCAGTAATGGAATGGGATGAACACCACATGTGGAAAGATCAGATATGGTTGTAGGGATCCTCTCCAGCAAGGCCTTCAAACTTGGGAATGTCGAAGGGGAGCTTGGTTGGCATAGTAGGCCAACCAACATCATGGCGGATAGAATCATTGATCAACTGATTGAAATCGGGGAGACTGAGGCTTGCCATGAAGGGGAGCAAGGGAGCAGTCGAGGTAGTTCCCGTGGCGGTTCCGCTAGTAACATTCCCAGCATTACGGCCGAGGATCCCGCTAGCATTAGGCCCTGGACCAGACATGGTGAAGGTAACAGGGGAGAACAAGAAATAGGGAGAGAACCCAAAGAATTAGAAGAGGAGTTAGAGTGAGGACTCGGAGGGGGACTAACTCGACGAAGGCGGGAAGGAGTAGGTTGACCAACCAAAAACTGAGGGAGGTCAATAAGTCTCCGGGATATACGCCTTGGGGCCTTGGGGGTGCAAAGATGACAGCACAAAGGGAAGAAGAAGGACCAACAAGGGCAGGGAGGTGCAGAATCAAGTGATCACAATGTCGAAACAAGGGTAGAGAGGTGCAGTGTCAATTTATTTTAAAGTCTTTGTCTGGTGGTGTTAACCAGGCTCTTCTTCACTTAGGGTCAGTGTGTGGCGTGTGTTAATTTTAATTTTTAAACCCAGACGTTTTGAGAGTAAAAGAAAAAGTGTGCTGCATAACTGAAAATAAATCTGCAAAGAACATTATATAATGCTGAAATAATAGAAAATTAACAGCTAACAATGCATCGATCTAACCCAAGAAGGTGGGTCTCCCAAAACTAGTCTAAAGGAGGAAAAAAAATCTAGTCAAAACACACTAAAAAGGGGCCAATAGATCTAAGGTCGGAAGGGACAGGGATCTAAAGGAGAAATCTGCTAGAAAAAGGTGCAAAAATAAGCAAAGAGGCAGAGGCAAGGTTGCTGCAAAAAGGAGGAAATCAGCTAAAGGTAGAAGGGACAAGAAGGTGACCCTAGAGGCAAACCCAAACAAAACTATATGAGGTGATTTGTGTTGGGGTCACGTGTTTTGATAGTTTGGAAAATCAAAAGAAAAGGCAACATCAGAACCAATATTTAGAGTTCCAGGATCTAGTCCTCCTATTCTCAGAGAGGGATCTCTCGGATGTTTGCTTGTAAAGGTTTATCTTGTGTGCTTAGAATATGGATTTTAGACTAGTTATTAAGTGCAGGTGTTTTTTTGTTTGGTTGGGTTGACATAGCAGAAAATGAAAGATCTAGGAAAGATATACAGAATGCAGAAACATCTGGTTCATTGGGCAATGGAGTCAAAAAGAGGTCATAACATACTCATCAATGGATATGGGATATCAGAGGGCAAATATAACTTGGCCACAGGATCCTTTGGTTTTTGGAATGAGATGGACATCAATGATTTGGAAAAAGAAATTTAATTCTCAACAAAGGGAATTGGGAAACACAGTTTGAACAATAAAGAGCTTTCTGATAGACAGGGCTAACCATGAATTCTACAAATCACACCTTTAAGCAAACAATGATTCCAAAAAAACTTTTAAAATGAAATCTAAGATTTGGGGAACACCCTATTTCCTCAAAGATTTTATTTCAAATGGCTTAGAAAACATAAAAGATTCACTGATAATTGCGGTCATAGAAGAGGGAACACCTAACAAATCTATTATTACAACTATAAAGACCTTCAGGGCAACTGTTTAAGCAAGTACAAAGGGCAAGATCGGAACATACCTCCTTGATTCACTGTAAACAAGAAACATCAAAGGGAGACTTCAATAACAACTTTTAAGTGGCAGCAGGCAAGCAGGGAAAACCATAAATCATGCTGAAACCAACTATTTGAAATATTAAGGAAATAAACGAGCATGAAGACTAAAGAGAGAGATTAAAGACTCTAAAATACTTCAGCAGAAGAAAACACAAAACAGTGAAGGATGAACAGGTCTAAGGTGCTTCCAGGAGTCATTTCTTAGCCTAAAACTTTCAACCTACTGTAGTAAGAAGTTATGGAACATAATGAAAACAGGGAAAACACATTAAACAGTTCAAAATACTTCACCAAAAACCAAGCTCATGGATCCAATGATATAGCCTTCTCAGTCACAAGCATGCAACAACATCATCAGGGCTTCCGAGACTTCAATTTCTTCTTCAACTTCAACAGACTATGTATTATTTGAGAGAGTTTCAATATTACAACTAGTGATTAACCAAAAACCAACCAACACCTTTCTCATCTTCTCCAGTAATATTTATAGAAGAATGAGGAGGTGAAGATGGGGTAAAATATCTTCTAAGTGAAATCAATACAGTGCACTGTCTCTCGGCCTTTGAGGGGCTCAATAGAGAATTTTTTGATATTTCCCCTGTATTAATTGGTTTACATTAACTATCAGGCTTGCTGGAAAGAGTTTGTTGACTTCAAGGCTTCTTGTTATCTTGGCAATAACTTCTGCTGACAGTTTACAATAAGTTCCTTTAGTTGGAATAACTGTTCAGCTGTATTGATGCAAAATATCTCCTGGTCTGGTAATAACTTTGACCTCCTTTTGATTGCTTTGAGGCTGCAGGTGGCTCTGAGGTTGCTGGGGGATTCAATTAGACCCTGATGTAGCAGCTTACGCTTTCTGTTGATAAAAACCCTTAATATTGTCTTTAAACTGTATTTTAATTTTGGATTAGGCTTTTGATAAACATTTTTAGCCGCGATCCCCGCAAATATGTCTTCCATCCTCTGTCCTGGTTCATTTTGATCTTCGTCACTGATACTCTCTGACTGTGCTCGATTCATGGTTTCTGCGGGTATGCGGGGCTGCGCAGGGTTATGTGGCATCAATGCTTCAAGGATGATTGATGAAACATGGACTTAACACCTGCAAATTTTTTCCTTGGACAAACCGAAGGTGGGAGGATCGTCACCCTCTGCCTTCGAATTTTCTTCAGACATAGTGAAAAAACCTTTGAACCCTGCAAAATACGAACAAAAATTATAAAATCCATGCATTTATAGGTTACTGCTTCGGAAGGCAAGTGGAGAGAGCATGGCCGTTGGATGGCATCATCTAATGGTCGAGATTTGATGGAAAGGTGGAAGAATTGTTTAAAATAGAGCCGTCGATCGCGCAAAGATCGACGGTCGGGAGCGGAGAAAGGAAAGTCAAAGCGGAACATGTTAACTGGGCGACGAATCAGGGTGGTGGAATATGGGCCATCGATCTGCAGATCAGATCGACGACGGAGATGCTATTACCGTTGCGCCGTAGCTCGTTTAACCGTTGGGCATCTTCGGTGGGCGATTGCTGTCAGATGGCCCACCCCAGATCGGACGGTGTACAGCGATATCGCGCCAGGTTTGCTGCCGAAATGTAATGCACGATGGGGGGGTGGTTTTCAAATAGTGCACGGGATGCGTGTCATGCGGTAAATTGCATTGCTGGCGATTGGGAAAAAACCGCCCACGCTCAAAAGCAGTGTGATGGATAGCGCGTGGTTTTGGAAATGGTGAGTGGACGGCGGGGACCACCGGGCTGATGGACTCCGCACCGTCGATCTGTAGATTAGATCGACGGTGGAGATTGATTTGAATTTCGGACCGGCGGGAAAATTATGATATAATAGAAATAGAAAAATTAAAATAACCAAAGGTTTATATTAATTTACAATGCGGCTTGGCGCTCGACTGCGGGGCTACAGGTTATATGGAAAACCATATGACTGGCGAATTGTGGATGAGGGCTAATAGGCATGGGGTAATGCAATAAGCGCTTAGAAGACTTAGCGCTCAGTTCGGGCACCAGGGCGTATGGAGGGGAGGGGTTTAAGAACTTAGCTCAAGGGGGCTTGAGTCTGTAATAAGAAAAAATGGGTTTTTATGCATTTTTCAATGCCTTTCAAAGGATTTGGAGGATTTCGATAAGGCAAAGAATAAATCCTTGAAACCTTATCAAGGGGATTCTGATGAAGGGGAAAGGGGAGAATCATGAAAATGAGGGTTTTTAATGGGAAATGAGGGGGTAAAATGAGGTTAGTTTTGGAAGTGGAAAGAGGAGGAAACATGGAGTTTGCACCAGTTTTTCTTCACGTAATTACAACAGAATTTCTGAGTTGCAAAGGGGAAAAGCAGTGACGATTGTCCAAAGATAGGATATTATCAAAAATTATTTAAGCATCAACAATTTTTAGTAGTGAAATTGTTTCTTGAAGGCTATCCAAAATCATTTAGCCACCAGTTGATATGACAAAATTTATGGGTGGCTAACAATGGCTCCACTTGGGGATGGTGCCTTTTTGAAGGCATCAAAAATTTCAGACTTGGATTCTCTAGGAGGCTGATCTGTTGTCTCATCCATTGGGTTGCCTTCCTTTCTGTGGATGATCTTCTTTTGCTCTGAAACATATTAGCATTCATGAATCAACAATGGACCTTCATCAACACAACCTGTCTACCTACCCAATCCTACTTGATCTAACATTTTTTCTTCTTTAGAGTGCATTTGGATTGGCAAACTCTTTTACAACATTTTATTATTTTGAAAGAAGGAAAAATAATGTACTTCTACTCCTTATTTCTCCATGGACTCAGTTTAAACGGTTGAGCCCATATGATTCTCTACCTAGTTTATTGTCTGTTGGGATTAAACTGTCCAACAGACTTTATTCTCTAAATTCTACAATAGAAATTTAAGAAACATTCAAGTCAAGATTAAGCTGTTTGACTTGATGCTGATCTATGGCATAAGAACAACTGCACATAGAAATTATTTTGCAAAAAAATTAAAAACAAAAATGAAGGCTTAAGATCCAATTTTTCAAAGCACTTCCTTCCTCTTTTACAACTCTGTTTTTGAATTTGTTTGAGCTGTTTTTTTTTTGCTTATCCTCTGGTTTAGATTTTGAGCTAATTAGAACTAGATTTACCTCTTCTTTGACTCAAGATTTGAAACAGACTTGAGTCACTCTCTTTGCTTGGAATATTTAGGTTTGGATTTTGAGCATATTTGAACCTTTGATTTCTATCCTAAACTATCTACTGATAAGGCAAGATTAAACAGTTCGACAAATCAAATTCACTATCCTATCAGTGGAAAATTTAAATCTAATTAGTCAAGATTAGGCTTTTTTACTGATTAGAAGTGTGTTTTCAGGAGTGGCATTTAAGCTTTCACACTTTCAGATTTGTTTCTCTTTTTTGGTATGGGGCTATACCTTTCTTGTTTTCACAATTTTCCCTCTTTTCTTTGTTTTTGTATTTTCGATTTTCATAACCTTGAATACAATGTTTCAGACTATGATATTTACAATGAAAAAATAGAATGCTTTGAAATTACGATTCTTGGCAGAAGTAATGCTTGAGCATCCTGCCATTGATAGGACCTCCATATAGATCTTCCCCATTCAATTCTTTCAAGAAAAATTCATTGTGACCCCTATCAGCATGAATAATATAGGACCCTTTCCACAAGTTCTCAAACTTTCCATGTTTTCCTTTCTCTTCTCTTCTTGAATCCCATTTAAGAACAACATTTCCTATTTGGAAATTGTTTGCCTTGGTCCTTTTGTCAAATAGCTTCTTCATATTTTCTTGGACTAACTGTGTTCTTTCATAAACTTCTTCTCTGGTTTGCTGCAAATGGATGGTTTGATTGATTCTCCTCTGAATATCATTCTCTTCAATCTTCACTTCTTGAAGCAGTTTCATAACCGGAACTCCTAATGAGGTGGGAAAAACTGCATCGATACCATAGACTAGCTGATAGGGGGACATGCTTATTGATTTCTTTGTAGTTGGCCTATCAGCCCATAAGGCATGAACCAGTTTACAGTGCCATGATTTTTGATTATGTTCCAACAGTTTTTTAATGATATTGATGAGGCTCTTGTTGGAAGATTCAACTAATCCATTTACTTGGGGATAGTAAGCTATGGAATGGTCCAAGGTTATGTGGTATTTGTAACAGAAATCAACCATCTTCTTAGATTTAAAAGAAGCAGCATTGTCTGTTATTATTTTTCTGGGACAACCAAATCTGGATAGGATATTTGTTTCAAGGAACTTGATAATGACAGAGTCATTAGCATTTATGGAGGGTATAGCTTCTATCCACTTGGTAAAGAAGTCAGTGGCTGTGAGGATCCACTTGTGTTGAGCTGAGGAGGATGGGTGAATTTCCCCAATGAAGTCTAAACCCCATTGTTGAAAAGGTGCCTCAACTCTGATGGGATGTAAGTGTAAGGGAAGGAGTCTTCTTTTGCCATAAAAGATTTGACACTTATGGAAAGACATGACCAAATTTTGAGTGTCTGGGAAAAGGGTAGGCCAATAGTAACCAGATCTAAGAATTTTGTTTGCTATGGCCTTCCAGTAGAGGTGTCCTCCACATTCTCCATCATGCAACTCATGCATGATTTTTCCTGCATCATCTTCAAGTAAACATTTAAGAAAAATTCCGTCAACATTTTTCCAATATAATACTCCATCTAATATACAAAAACTCAAATCCTTTTGTTTAAAAAATCTAGATTTAGTTTTGGAAAAAGAAGGAGGGGCATTTAAATATAAAAGCACATAAATAATGTCAGCATACCAAGGAGATTTCAGAAAAGTTTCTTCAATAAAAGGAGCGGTGGATTCTTCTATTTCTTCCAACATATCTACCATATTTATGCTAAGTGCTTGGAAGTTAGACTCAGCCATAAGTTTTTCTAACCCATGCCCTTTAACTAGTTTGGTGGGCCTGATTTCTAAGACATATTCAAGAATAGTTGCAATACATTTTCCCCTTTTACCATCAGGGTCTTGACTTAGAATGTCCTTGACAATAGTATGTGGAACAAAAGCGATTGTGTGAGAGTGTAAAATATAGACCCTAAAGTCTTTTAATGCTTTCACTAATGCTAAGGATTGCTTCTCCATGATGTTATATTTGAGAGGAGCATCTCTTAAGGCCCTACTGAAGAAAGATATTGGTTTTTCTTGCCCCAAGTCATTCTTTTGAAGTAATACTACAGCTATGGTATGCTCAGATGCAAAAGAAAAGATATAAAAGTCTTTGGTGAAATCTAGACTAATCAAGACTGGTGTTTGAGTAACAGCTTGTTTGAATAGTTCGAATGATTGTTTAGCTAGTAAAGTCCATTTTACACCTACATATTTCTTAAGCATGTTTGTAATTCTTTTTAATAGCTCAGCAAGGTTGGAGATGAACCTCCTCAGAAAATTAATCTTTCCAATGAAATATTGCAATTCTTTGAGGCTTCTAGGATGGCTGATCTGCAATATGCCATCTATCCTTGTAGGGTCGATTTTGATTCCCTCTTCCGAAATTATATGGCCAAGAAGTTTACCTTCTTGGAGACCAAAGAGTGTTTTCTTGGGATTCAATGACAAGCCAAATTTCCTACACTTCTCAAAAACGTTTCTTAAGTGAATCAAATGTTCCTCATCAGTTTTTGAGAAAACGCTTATTTCATCAAGGTAAATGATTATGAAATAGCCAATATCTTCAGAGAAAGCTATGTCGATGGCCCTTTGGAAGGTGGCCCCTGCATTCATCAATCCAAAAGTCATTTTGACATACATAAAGGTGCCCCAAGGTGTGGTAAAAGTAGTTTTGAGTTGATCACTCGGGAGTACTAACACCTGGTTTTAACCTGACAACCCATCTAAGAGGGATATTATTTTAGACCCAACTACCCTTTGGAGTATATGGTCCATCTTAGGTAAGGGGTAGTTGTCTTTTAAAGAGGCTTTGTTTAAATTTCTGAAGTCAACACATAGCCTGATTTCCTGTATTTTCTTTCTAACAGAGACCAAGTTTGATACCCACTCAGAATATCTAATTGGTACAATGATCCTAGCAGCATGCATCTTTTCGATTTCTGCCTTAACTAAAGGGAGTAAAAGTGGGTTTATTCTCCTCAGTTTTGTTTAAAAGGCTTTAATTTTCCTTCAAAGGAATTTTATGTTGGATGATACTGGTATCGTATGATTTTAGGTCTTCGTATCCCCAAGCAAAAACATCTTTAAAATCTTTGAAAAACTCTATGTACTGCAGTTGTATGTGAGCTGGGAGAGTGCTGGACAACTTGATCATCTTGGGTTCTGCTAGAATGCCTATGTTATGCTCTTCTGTATTTGTTTCCACAGGCTCTATTCTCGGTTCTATGGCTACGTCATTAAAAACAAAAAGGTGTTCTAAAGGTGCTAGACCTCTTGGAATTTTATCATTTTGCATTGTAAAACCTACAAGTCTTCTTGGTCTGTGTTGTCAGCTATCTCTGCTTGAAAATGATTTTCATAATGATTTATATCAACAGTATATGTTATTTCAACTTCTGGTTTTGTTCAATATATAAGAAATTTTCTTTATGGCTGGTTTCTGATATTGGTATGCTAAAATCATTTTCTGATTTCAAGAAATCATCTATGTGTGTGTAAAAATCAAACACTTGCCAGTGATCTTCGTTGTCAGGCACAACAGGCCTATGTTTTACCTTCACACTAAGTCGTTCATTTATTTCGGGTATCTGGCAATTGCTGGCATTGAAAGTGAGTTCATTTGCTAGATGATTCAGTTCTCTTGGAATGAAAATAAGTTCGTACTTCTCAAAGGTTTTTAATAGATCAAGGGCAGCGTTTCGATATTCCCTAAGTCTTGGATTTTTAGCTGAGTATTCTCCTTTGATTTGTCTTATGATAAGCTTAGAATCTCCTAAGATTGATATCCTCTGGGATTTTGACTGTTTAAGCAGTTGTAAGCCTAGGAGAAGTGCTTCATACTCAACAATATTGTTAGTGCATGGGAAATCCAATTTGCATGAAAAACTCTGTTTTGTATTTTGAATCCACACACCTGCTCCTACACTTGTTTTATTACAAGATCCATCGAAGTTTAGGGTCCAAAGTATGTCATTCCTATTTTCATTTTCTTGTTGATGTTGATTGGTAATGTTTTGAATTTGATTGAAGGGAAGATTTGATTGTTTTGGTGAACCGACTGGGCCCATGTTTTCCTTATCTGGCTGAATGATTTCATCTTCGTTACATAAGATAAAGGAATCTAAACTTGATTTAATAGAATAGATTAGAGAGTTGTTTGGTTTTTCTATGTTGCTCACCATGTAATTCATGTGGGATTCCCTGTATAGTCTTCTGTTTTGGTTAAAAACAGGGATGGTGGCATAAGACATGTCCATTTGAAGGCTCCCCCGAAGTTTGGCTCCCCAAGATCTTGATAAGAGCATGCCATACTTAGGGGGAATGTCAGCTACAACTATGTCCATGACCAAACTCTTAGTAGGGATTTGGGATAAGTTAACACACAAATCTTTGATTAAACCCAAACATTTGACTCTGCTTGAGTCAAAGTAATACAAATATTTGTATGGTTCAGTAATTTCTAAGCCTAAGCTTTCCATCACTACCTTGGGCATTAGGTTGTGTGAAGCTCCAGAGTCTAACATGAAATTATGTAATATTTTCTCATGTATTTTCAAGGTAACATAGAAGGGAGGGAAAACCCCTTCTTGGTATTTTCCTTCAACTTTTGGACCAAACAACAACTCATGTTTGTCATCTGTCAAGTTTAAAGTGTCTGTATCAGTTCCCAAGTTCAAATCTTTCAAAAATTGGTTTTTATACACCTCCTGGGTTACTAGTTCAGCTAGGGGGATGGTAATTTTTATCTTAGCTATCTCTCCCTCAAGGCTGAAAGGAATAATGGACTTGTTTGTATTTACATATGTTTTTTCAATTGAATTCCTTTTAGAAAATTTGATTTGCTGAACCTTGTTTAGACTGGTAATTGGGACAGTTTTATTAGGACCACTAGCTGAAGTGCTAGGGGTACTCTGTTCAACATTTGGCTGGACACCTTTATCTTTGTTTAAGTTTGGTTTCTTGGCCAAAATGTTGGTTTTATCTGTTGTCTTTTTGGGTTGGTTTTCTGTGTTTTTCTTGACAGCAGTGCTAGTGTTCTTATCTTTTGAATTATATATGTTTCCCTTGCTCGTAAGATCATACTGTTTGTGTACCTCCATGATTGCATTTTCAAAACCCAATCTATAGTCATCAGAATCTTCATAGGTGTTTGTATTTTGATCATAAGAGAAGAAGTCTTGTTCTTCCTCAGTGAGGAAAACATCATCCCTACTGTCTGATCCAAACAAGTTTACATGAGATTCTTCCAACCTTTCCAACTCCCTATCTTCCTCATATTGATCTACATAGTTTTGTTGAAAGGGAGGTCTAATCTGTTGGTCACTTTCTTTTTTCTTATCTTGATTGTTGTCCCTTCTATAATTCCGATTTCTAAATCTGTTTTGGGAGTTATTATGATTGTCTCTTGGCTGTGTTCTCTCAAGTATGCTCATCCTTTTCATGATCTCTTCTAACATCTGTTCTGTTTTTGAGCTAGATGTGGAGGGTGTAGTGTCATCTTTATAAGTTACCCTCTTCTCTGATCTCAACCTATTTCTTTTCTCAATTATGTTTGCTTCTATGCTCATAACTCCTTTTTGCATGTCTTCTAAGGTTGAGTAATCCCTCTCTCTTAATTGATACATCATGTCAACATCAAGGCCTTTGGGATATCTTACTAAGCCCATGCCTTGAGGAGGTTTCATGTGAGGTGGAAGAGCATTGTAAATGCTATTAAACATAGTGGAGTAGTCAAGAATACTCTCTCCTTGATTTCTCTTGAGCCTGCTATATTCTGCTAGTATTTGGAGAGGATTATTTTTGAGTTCCCATTTGTTGATAAATGTTTGATGCAAAGCAGGGAGATCATTTATGCTATTAGGAGGTAAGTTTTTGAACCATTTCTTTACATCTCCTCCTAAACTCTGGGCGAAGATCCTCATCTTCACAGTTTCTTCTTCTATCTCCATGTAATCAAATGCATCTTCCATCCTATCTACATGAGGTTGCGCTGTTGTAGACTCTTTTCCAGTGAAGTGAGGGATTTTAGATTGGTAATCATTTGGTAAGGGAAGTAGAGGTTGTGGTAACACTAACGGGGCATACCATGTTGCCATGGCTGGGAATAAGGGTGGATTTACAAGAGGTGGATTTACAGTAGTGAAAGTGGGCTGAACTGGAGTGTTTTGCACAGTGGTAGTACAAATTGGATTGGAAGAAATACTTGGACCAGCAAACTGATTTTGAGCAGACTTGTTATGAAAAAGGCTAAAGTGATAAAGAAGCTGGGAATAAGGAGGAGTGGAAGGTGAGGCTTCTCTACTGAAGCTTTGTTGCAAATATGGAATATCAAGGTCAGTTTGGTTTAAGTCACCTTGAGATCTAGTTCTAAATATGTTCTTTATATGATGTAAATCAAAGTATGAATCCTCTAAGACAATGACGTTTTCAGGGACATAATTTGTTCTTAAGAGGCTCCTATTAGCAACTGATTTTCCAGAGTTAGAAGTCTGCCACAAAATTCTCTCAGGATTGTCAACGATTAAAGGAGGATTTGGGTCTGGATGGGATCTAGTGTTGATCCTATGTGAAGCCAGACTGTTTTTCAAAAATGAGAGAGGTGGGGGTTTTAGGGATTGTTTTTGGAAGCTTCACCTCTCAGGATGTTTTGTCTAATATGGGACTATGCTTCTAAACTTTCTTTAAGGCTGGTTAACACAGTATTAAAGAGGTTTGGGAACCTAGATGAGTAATAGGCCTACTGGGGCTAGTGGAGTCACCAGGTGGAAACTTTTAGCTTTTATGAAGGTAAGATATGGATGGTTCCACCACCATGTTTTTTATGAAGCCAAACTGAAATGTTTTGGGTTTTTCTGAGTTTCTTGATCTTATAGGTTATGAGAGTGTCCTAAATCTGACTTAACACTTAGCTAGGGTGTCAAAACATACAGAGTTCACTCTTATGGCTTGGTAATTGCTTCCTTCAAGGTTTGATAAGGTTTAATGAGAATCCTAAGGGTTACTTAGTTTGTCACTGATTCAATTAAGTCCTATCATGATTAAAATTGGTTGGTAGTGCTTGAGGGAGGTTACTTATGTTATACTTAGACAATGAGTGTTTTGTTTTGAAGATTTTACTCAATGTCCCACTGTGATCGCCATTATGTTGGGGTCCCGTGTTTTGATAGTTTGGAAAATCAAAAGACAAGGCAATATCAGAACCAATCTTTAGAGTTCCAGGATCTAGTCCTCCTATTCTCAGAGAGGGATCTCTCAGATGTTTTTTTGCAAAGGTTTATCTTGTGTGCTTAGAATATGGATTTTAGACTAGTTATTAAGTGCAGGTGTTTGTTTGTTTGGTTGGGTTGACATAGTAGAAAATGAAAGATATAGGAAAGATATACAGAATGGAGAAACATCTGGTTCATTGGGCAATGGAGTGAAAAAGAGGTCATAACATATTCATCAATGGATATGGGATATCAGAGGGAAAATCTAACTTGGCCACAAGATCCTTTGGTTTTTGGAATGAGATGGACATCAATGATTTGGAAAAAGAAATTTAGTTCTCAACAAAGGGAATTGGGAAACACAGTTTGAAAAATAAATAGCTTTATGATAGACAGGGCTAACCATGAATTCTACAAATCACACCTTTAAGAAAACAATGATTCCAAAACAACTTTTAAAATGAAATCTAAGATTTAGGGAACACCCTATTCCCTCAAATATTTTATTTGAAATGACTTAGAAAACATAAAAGATTCACTCATAATTGCGGTCATAGAAGAGGGAACACCTAACACATCTATGATTACAACTATAAAGACCTTTAGGGAAACTGTTTAAGCAAGGACAAAGGGCAAGATCGGAACAGACCTCCTTGATTCACTATAAACAAGAAACTTCAAAGGGAGACTTCAATAACAGCTTTTAAGTGGCAGCAGGCAAGCAGGGAAAACCATAAATCATGCTAAAACCAACTATTCGAACTATTAAGGAAATAAACGAGCATGAAGACTAAAGAGAGAGATTAAAGACTCTAAAATACTTCAGCAGAAGAAAAAACAAAACAATGAAGGATGAACAGGTGTAAGGTGCTTCCAAGAGTCATTTCTTAGCCTAAAACTTTCAACCTACTGTAGTAAGAAGTTATGGAACATAATGAAAACAGGGAAAAAACATTAAACAGTTCATAATACTTCACCAACAGCCAAGCTCATGGATCCAATGATAGAGCCTTCTCAGTCACAAGCATGCAACAACATCATCAGGGCTTCTGAGACTTCAATTTCTTCTTCAAATTCAACAGACTATGTATTATTTCAGAGAGTTTCAATATTACAACTAGTGATTAACCAACAACCAACCAACACCTTTCTCATCTTATCCAGTAATATTTATAGAAGAATGAGAAGGTGAAGATGGGGTAAAATATATTCTAAGTTCAATCAATACAGTGCACTGTCTCTCGGCCTTTGAGGGGCTCAATAGAGAAGTTTTTGATATTTCCCCTGTATTAATTGGTTTACATTAACTATTAGGCTTGCTGGAAAGAGTTTGTTGACTTCAAGGCTTCTTGTTATCTTGGCGATAACTTCTGCTGATAGTTTACAATAAGTTCCTTTAGTTGGAATAACTGTTCAGCTGTATTGATGCAAAATATCTCCTGGTCTGGTAATGACTTCGGCCTCTTTTTGATTACTTTGAGGCTGCAGGTGGCTCTGAGGTAGCTGGGGGATTCAATTAGCCCCTGTTGTGGCAGCTTACACTTTCTGTTGATAAAAACCATTAATATTGTCTTTAAACTGTATTTTAATTTTGGATTAGGCTTTTGATAAACATTTTTAGCCGTGATCCCCGCAAATATGTCTTCCATCCTCTGTCCTGGTTCATTTTGATCTTCGTCACTGATACTCTCTGACTGTGCCCGATTCATGGTTTCTGCGGGTAATTGGGGCTGCGCAGGGTTATGTGGCATCAATTATTCAAGGTTGATTGATGAACATGGAATTAACACCTGCAAATGTTTTCCTTTGACAAACTGAAGGTGGGAGGATCGTCACCCTCTGGCTTCGAATTTCTTCAGACATAGTGAAAAAACCTTCGAACCCTGCAAAATACGAACAAAAATTATAAAATCCATGCATTTATAGGTTACTGCTTCAGAAGGCACGTGGAGAGAGTGTGGCCATTGGATGGCATCATCCAACGGTCGGGATTTGATGGAAAGGCGGAAGAATTGTTTAAAACAGAGTCGTCGATCACGCAAAGATCGATGGTCGGGAGCGGAGAAAGGAAAGTCAAAGCGGAACATGTTGACTGGGCGACGAATCAGGGCGGTGGAATATGGGTCGTCGATCTGCAGATCAGATCGACGGTGGAGATGCTATTACCGCCGCGTCGTAGCCCGGTTAACCGTCGGGCATCTTCGGTGGGCGATTGTCGTCGGATGGCCCACCCCAGATCGGACGGTGTACAATGATATCGCGCTGGGTTTGCTACCGAAATTTAATGTGCGATGGGGGGGGAGGTTTTCAAATAGTGCACGGGACGCGTGTCATGCGGTAAATGGCATCGCTGGCGATCGGGAAGAAACCGCCCGCGCTCAAAAGCAGTGCGATGGAAACCGCTTGTGTTTGGCAATGGCGAGTGGACGACGGGGACCATCGGGCTGATGGACTCTGCACCGTCAACCTGTAGATCAGATCGACGGTGGAGATTGATTTGAATTTCGGACCAGCGGGAAAATTATGATATAATAGAAATCGAAAAATTAACATAACCAAAGGTTTATATTAATTTACAATGCGGCTTGGCGCCCGACTGCGGGGCCACAGGTTATATGGAAAACCATATGACCGGGGAATTGTGGATGAGGGCTAATAGGCATGGGGTAATGCAATAAGCGCTTAGAAGACTTAGCGCTCGGTCCTGGCACCAGGGCATATGGAGGGGAGGGGTTTAGGAACTTAGCCCAAGGGGGCTTGAGTCTGTAATAAGAAAAAATGGGTTTTTATGCAATTTTCAATGCCTTTCAAAGGATTTGGAGGATTTCGATAAGGAAAAGAATAAAGCCTTGAAACATTATCAAGGGGATTCTGATGAAGGGGAAAGGGGAGAATCATGAAAATGAGGGTTTTTCATGGGAGATGAGGGGGTAAAATGAGGTTAGTTTTGGAAGTGGAAAGAGGAGGAAACATGGAGTTTGCACCAGTTTTTCTTCATGTAATGACAACAAAATTTCTGAGTTGCAAAGGGGAAAAGCAGTGACAATTGTCCAAAGATAGGATATTATCAAAAAGTCTTTAAGCATCAACAATTTTTAGTAGTGAAATTGTTTCTTGAAGGCTATCCAAAATCATTTAGCCACCAGTTGATATGACATAATTTATGGGTGGCTAACAATGGCTCCACTTGGGGATGGTGCCTTTTTGAAGGCATCAAGAATTTCAGACTTGGATTCTCTGGGAGGATGATCTGTTGCCTCATCCATTGGGTTGCCTTCCTTTCTGTGGATGATCTTCTTTTGCCTCTAAACATATTAGCATTCATGAATCAACAATGGACCTTCATCAACACAACCTATCTACCTACCCAATCCTACTTGATCTAACATTTTTTCTTCTTTAGAGTGCATTTGGATTGGCAAACTCTTTTACAACATTTTATTCTTTTGAAAGTAGGAAAACTAATCTACTTCTACTCCTTATTTCTCCATGGACTCAGTTTAAACGGTTGAGCCCATATGATTCTCTACCTAGTCTATTTTCTGTTGGGATTAAACTGTCCAACAGACTTTATTCTCTAAATTCTACAACAGAAATTTAAAAAACATTCAAGTCAAGATTAAGCTGTTTGACTTGATGCTGATTTATGGCATAAGAAAAACTGCACATAGACATTATTTTGCACAAAAATTTAAAAAAAAAATGAAGGCTTAAGATCCAATTTTTCAAAGCACTTCCTTCCTCTTTTACAACTCTGTTTTTAAATTCGTTTGAGCTGTTTTTTTTTTGCTTATCCCCTGGTTCATATTTTGAGATAATCAGAACCAGATTTACCTCTTCTTTGACTCAAGATTTGAAACAGACTTGCGTCACTCTCTTTGCTTGGAATATTTAGGTTCGGATTTTGAGCATATTTGAACCTTTGATTTCTATCCTAAACTATCTACTGATAAGCCAAGATTAAACAGTTCGGAAAATCAAATTCACTATGCTATCAACAGAAAATTTAAATCTAATTAGTCAAGATTAGGCTGTTTGACTGATTATAAGTGTGTTTTCAGGAGTGGCATTTAAGCTTGCACACTTTCAGATTTGTTTCTCTTTTTTGGTATGGGGCTATACCTTTCTTGTTTTCACAATTTTCCCTCTTTTCTTTCTTTTCTTTGTTTTTGTATTTTCGATTTTCATAACCTTGAAATACAATGTTTCAGACTATGATATTTACAATGAAAAAATAGAATGCTTCAAAATTATGATTCTTGGCAGAAGTAATGCTTGAGCATCCTGCCATTGACAGGACCTCCATATAGATCTTCCCCATTCAATTATTTCAAGAAAAATGCATTATGACCCCTCTCAGCATGAATAATATAGGGCCCTTTCCACAAGATCTCAAACTTGCCATGTGTTCCTTTCTCTTCTCTTCTTGAATCCCATTTAAGAACAACATTTCCTATTTGGAAATTGTTTGCCTTGGTCCTTTTGTCAAATAGCTTCTTCATATTTTCTTGGACTAACTGTGTTCTTTCATAAACTTCTTCTCTGGTTTGCTGCCAATGGATGGTTTGATTGATTCTCCTCTGAATATCATTCTCTTCAATCTGCACTTCTTGAAGGAGTTTCATAACTGGAACTCTTAATGAGGTGGGAAAAACTGCGTCCATACCATAGACTAGCTGATAGGGGGACATTTATTGATTTCTTTGTAGTTAGCCTATCAACCCATAAGGCATGAACTAGTTTACTGTGCCATGATTTTTTATTCTGTTCCAACAGTTTTTTAATGATATTGATGAGGCTCTTGTTGGAAGATTCAACTAATCCATTTCCTTGGAGATAGTAAGCAGTGGAGTGGCCCAAGGTTATGTGGTATTTGTAATAGAAATCAACCATCTTCTTAGATTTAAAAGAAGCAACATTGTTTGTTATGATTTTTCTGGGACAACCAAATCTGGATAGGATATTTGTTTCAAGGAACTTGATAATGATAGAGTCATTAGCATTTCTAGAGGGTATAGCTTCTATCCACTTGGTAAAGAAGTCAGTGGTTGTGAGGATCCACTTGTGTTGAGCTAAGGAGGATGGGTGAATTTCCCCAATGAAGTCTAAACCCCATTGTTGAAAAGGTGCCTCAACTCTAATGGGATGTAAGTGTAAGGGAAGGAGTCTTCTTTTGCCATAAAATATTTGACACTTATGGCAAGACATGACCAAATTTTGAGTGTCTAGGAAAAGGGTAGGCCAATAGTAACCAGATCTAAGAATTTTGTTTGCTGTGGCCTTCCAGTAGAGGTGTCCTCCACATTCTCCGTCATGCAACTCATGCATGATTTTTCCTGCATCATATTCAAGTAAACATTTAAGCAAAATTCCATCAGCATTTTTCCAATATAATACTCCATCTAATATACAAAAAGTCAAATCCTTTTGTTTAAAAAGTCTAGCTTTATTTTTGGACAAAGAAGGAGGGGAATTTAAATATAAAAGCACATAAATAATGTCAGCATATCGAGGAGAATTCAGAAAATTTTCTTCAATAAAAGGAGCATTGGATTCTTCTATTTCTTCCAACATATCTACCATATTTATGTTAAGTGCTTGGAAGTTAGACTCAGCCATAAGTTTTGCTAACCCCTGCCCTTTAACTAGTTTGGTGGGCCTGATTTCTAAGTCATATTCAAGAATAGTTGAAATCCATTTTCCCCTTTTACCATCAGGGTCTTGACTTAGAATGTCCTTGACAACAATATGTGGAACAAAAGCGATTGTGTGAGAGTGTGAAATATAGACCCTAAAGTCTTTTAATGCTTTCACTAATGCTAAGGATTGCTTCTCCATGATGTTATATTTGAAAGGAGAATCTCTTAAGGCCCTACTAAAGAAAGATATTGGTTGTTCTTGCCCCAAGTCATTCTTTTGAAGTAATACTGCAGCTATGGTATGCTCAGATGCAAAAGAAAAGATATAAAAGTCTTTGGTGAAATATGGACTAATCAGGACTGGTGTTTGAGTAACAGCTTGTTTGACCAGTTCGAATGATTGTTTAGCTGGTAAAGTCCATTTTACACCTACATATTTCTTAAGCATGTTTGTAATGTTTTTTAATATCTCAACAAGGTTGGAGATGAACCTCCTCAGAAAATTAATCTTTCCAATGAAAGATTGCAATTCTTTGAGGCTTCTAGGATGGCTGATCTGAAATATGCCATCTATCCTTGTAGGGTCGATTTTGATTCCCTCTTCCAAAGTTATATGGCAAAGAAGTTTACCTTCTTGGAGACCAAAGAGTGTTTTCTTGGGATTCAATGACAAGCCAAATTTCCTACACTTCTCAAAAACTTTTCTTAAGTGAATCAATTGTTCCTCATCAGTTTTTGAGAAAACGGTTATATCATCAAGGTAAATGATTATGAAATAGCCAATATCTTCAGAGAAAGCTATGTCCATGGCCCTTTGGAAGGTGGCCCCTGCATTCATCAATCCGAAGGCATTTTGACATACATAAAGGTGCCCCAAGGTGTGGTAAAAGTAGTTTTTAGTTGATCACTCGGGAGTACTAACACCTGGTTGTAACCTGAGAACCCATCTAAGAGGGATATTATTTTAGACCCAACTACCCTTTGGAGTATATGGTCCATCTTAGGTAAGGGGTAGTTGTCTTTTAAAGAGGCTCTATTTAAATTTCTGAAGTCAACACAGAGCCTGATTTCCCCTATTTTCTTTCTAACAGAGACCAAGTTTGATACCCACTCAGAATATCTAATTGGTACAATGATCCCAGCAACATGCATCTTTTCGATTTCTACCTTAACTAAAGGGAGTAAAAGGGGGTTTATTCTCCTCAGTTTTTGTTTAAAAGGCTTTTGATTTTCCTTCAAAGGAATTTTATGTTAGATGATGCTGGTATCGTATGATTTTATGTATTCGTATCCCCAAGCAAAAACATCTTTAAAATATTTGAACAGCTCTATGTACTGCAGTTGTATGTGAGCTGGGAGAGTGATGGACAGCTTGATCATCTTGGGTTCTGCTAGACTGCCTATGTTATGCTCTTCTGTATTTGTTTCCACAGGCTCTATTCTCGGTTCTTTGGCTACGTCATTAAAAACAAAAAAGGTGTTCTAAAGGTGCTAGACCTCTTGGAATTTTATCAGTTTTTCATTGTAAAAACTCCAAGTCTTCTTGGTGTGTGTTGTCAGCTATCTCTACTTGAAAATGATTTTCATAATGATTTATATCAGCAGTATATGTTATTTCAACTTCTGGGATTTGTTCAATATATAAGAAATTTTCTTTATGGTTGGTTTCTGATATTGGTATGCTAAAATCATTTTCTGATTTCAAGAAATCATCTATGTGTTTGTCAGAATCAAACACTTGCCAGTGATCTTTGTTGTCAGGCACAACAGGCCTATTCTTTACCTTCACACTGAGTTGTTCATTTATTTCGGGTATCTGGAAATTGCTGGCATTGAAAGAGAGTTCATTTTCTAGATGATTCAGTTCTCTTGGAATGAAAATAAGTTCGTACTTCTCAAAGTTTTTTAATAGATCAAGGGCAGTGTTTCGATATTCCCTAAGTCTTGGGTTTTTAGCTGAGTATTCTCCTTTGATTTGTCTTATGATAAGCTCAGAATCTCCTAAGATTGATATCCTCTAGACTTTTGACTGTTTAAGTAGTTGTAAGCCTAGGAGAAGTGCTTCATACTCAACAATATTGTTAGTGCATGGGAAATCCAATTTGTATGAAAAAATCTGTTTTGTATTTTGAATCCACACACCTGGTCCTACACTTGTTTTATTACAAGATCCATCGAAGTTTAGGGTCCAAAGTATGTCATTCCTATTTTCATTTTCTTGTTGATGTTGATTGGTAATGTTTTGAATTTTATTGAAGGGAAGATTTGATTGCTCTGGTGAACTGACTGGGCCCATGTTTTCCTTATCTGGCTGAATGATTTCATCTTCGTTACATAAGATAAAGGAATCTAAACTTGATTGAATAGAATAGATTGGAGAGTTTTTTGGTTTTTCTATGTTGCTCACCATGTACTTCATGTGGGATTCCCTATATAGTCTTCTGTTTTGGTTAAAAATAGGGAAGGTGGCATAAGACATGTCCATTTGAAGGCTCCCCTGAAGTTTGGCTCCCCAAGATCTTGATAAGAGCATGCCATACTTAGGGGGAATATCAGCTACAACTATGTCCATGACCAAACTCGTAGCATGGATTTGCGATAAGTTAACGCACAAATATTTGATTAAACCCAAATATTTTACTCTGCTTGAGTCAAAGGAATACAAATATTTGTATGGTTTAGTAATTTCTAAGCCTAAGCTTTCCATCACTACCTTGGGCATTAGGTTGTGTGAAGCTCCAGAGTCTAACATGGCATTATGTAAGATTTTCTCATGTATTTTCAAGGTAACATAGAAGGGAGGGACAACCCCTTCTTGGTATTTTCCTTCAACTTCTGGACCAAACAACAACTCAGGTTTGTCATCTTTCAAGTTTAAAGTGTCTGTATCACTTCCCAAGTTCAAATCTTTCAAAAGTTGGTTTTTATACACCTCCTGGGTTACTAGTTCAGCTAGGGGGATGGTAATTTTTATCTTAGCTATCTCTCCCTCAAGGCTGAAAGGAATAATTGACTTGTTTGTATTTACATATGTTTTTTCAATTGTATTCCTTTCAACAACTTTGATTTGTTGAACCTTGTTTAGACTGGTAATTGGGACAGTTTTATTAGGACCACTAGCTGAAGTGCTAGGTGTACTCTGTTCAACATTTGGCTGGACACCTTTATCTTAGTTTAAGTCTGGTTTCTTGGCCAAAATGTTGGTTTTCTCTGTTGTCTTTTTGGGTTGGTTTTCTGCGTTTTTCTTGACAGCAGTGCTAGTGTTCTTATCTTTTGAATTATCTATGTTTCCCTTGCTTGTAAGATCATACTGTTTGCGTACCTCCATGATTGCATTTTCAAAACCCAATCCATAGTCATCAAAATCTTCATAGGTGTTTGTATTTTGATCATAAGAGAAGAAGTCTTGTTCTTCCTCAGTGAGGAAAACATCATCCCCACTGTCTGATCCAATCAAGTTTACATGAGATTCTTCCAACCTTTCCAACTCCCTATCTTCCTCATATTGATCTACATAGTTCTATTGAAAGGGAGGTATAATCTGTTGGTAACTTTATTTTTTCTTATCTTGATTGTTGTCCCTTCTATAATTCTGATTTCTAAATCTATTTTGAGAGTTGTTTTGATTGTCTCTTGGCTGTGTTCTCTCAAGTATGCTCATCCTTTTCATGATCTCTTCCAACATCTGTTCTGTTTTTGAGCTAGATGTGGAGGGTGTAGCGTCATCTTTATAAGTTACCCTCTTCTCTGATCTCAACCTATTTATTTTCTCAATTATGTTTGCTTCTACGCTCACAACTCCTTTCTGCATGTCTTCTAAGGTTGAGTAATCCCTCTCTCTTAATTGATACATCATGTCAACATCAAGGCCTTCGGGATATCTTACTAAGGCCATGCCTTGAGGAGGTTTCATGTGAGGTGGAAGAGCATTGTAAATGCTATTAAACATAGTGGAGTAGTTAGGAATAATCTCTCCTTGATTTCTCTTGAGGCTACTATATTCTTCTAGTATTTGGAGAGGATTCTTTTTGAGTTCCCATTTGTTGATAAATGTTTGATGCAAGGCAGGGAGATCATTTATGCCATTAGGAGGTAAGTTTTTGAACCATTTCTTTACATCTCCTCCTAAACTCTGGGCGAAGATCCTCATCTTCACAGTTTCTTCTTCTATCTCCATGTAATCAAATGCATCTTCCATCCTATCTACATGAGGTTGGGCTGTTGTAGACTCTTTTCCAGTGAAGTGAGGGATTTTAGATTGGTAATCATTTGGTAAGAGAAGTAGAGGTTGTGGTAACACTAACGGGGCATACCATGTTGCCATGGCTGGGAATAAGGGTGGATTTACAGTAGTGAAAGTGGGCTGAACTGGAGTGTTTTGCACAGTGGTAGTATGAATTGGATTGGAAGAAATACTTGGACCAGCAAACTGATTTTGAGCAGACTTGTTATGAAAAAGGCTAAAGTGATAAAGAAGCTGGGAATCGGGAGGAGTGGAAGGTGAGGCTTCTCTACTGAAGCTTTGTTGCAAATCTGCAATATCAAGGTTAGTTTGGTTTAAGTCACCTTGAGATCTGGTTCTAAAGATGTTCTTTGTATGATGTAAATCAAAATGTGAATCCTCTAAGACAATGAGGTTTTCAGGGACAAAATTTGTTCTTAATATGCTCCTATTAGCAGCTGATTTTCCAAAGTTAGAAGTCTGCCACAAAATTCTCTCAGGATTGTCAACGATTAAAGGAGGATTTGGGTCTGGATGGGTTCTAGTGTTGATCCTATGTGAAGCCAGACTGTTTTTCAAAAATGAGAGAGGTGGGGGTTTTAGGAACTGTTTTTGGAAGCTTCACCTCTCAAGATGTTTTTTCTAATATGGGACTGGGCTTCTAAAATTTCTTCAAGGTTGGTTAACACAGTCTTAAAGAGGTTTGGGAACCTAGATGAGTAATAGGCCTACTGGGGCTAGTGGAGTCGCCAGGTGGAAAATTTTAGCTTTTATGAAGGTAAGATATGGATGGTTCCACCACCATGTTTTTTATGAAGCCAAACTGAAATGTTTTGGGTTTTCCTGAGTTTCTTGATCTTATAGGTTATGAGAGTGTCCTAAATCTGACTTAACACTTAGCTAGGGTGTCAAAACATACAGAGTTCACTCTTATGGCTTGGTAACTTCTTCCTTCAAGGTTTGATAAGGTTTAATGAGAATCCTAAGGGTTACTTAGATTGTCACTGATTCAATTAAGTCTTATCATGATTACCATTGCTTGGTAGTGCTTGAGGGAGGTTACTTATGTTATACTTAGACAGTGAGTGTTTTGTTTTGAAGATTTTACTCAGCATCCCACCGTGATCGCTCTTATGTTGGGGTCCCGTGTTTTGATAGTTTGGAAAATCAAAAGACAAGGCAACATCAGAACCAATCTTTAGAGTTCGAGGATCTAGTCCTCCTGTTCTCAGAGAGGGATCTCTCGGATGTTTTTTTGCAAAGGTTTATCTTGTGTGCTTAGAATATGGATTTTAGACTAGTTATTAAGTGCAGGTGTTTGTTTGTTTGGTTGGGTTGACATAGCAGAAAATGAAAGATCTAGGAAAGATATATAGAATGGAGAAAAATCTGGTTCATTGGGAAATGGAGTCAAAAAGAAGTCATAACATACTCATCAATGGATATGAGATATTAGAGGGAAAATCTAACTTGGCCACAGGATCCTTTGGTTTTTGGAATGAGATGGACATCAATGATTTGGAAAAAGAAATTTAGTTCTCAACAAAGGGAATTGGGAAACACAGTTTGAACAATAAAGAACTTTATGATAGACAGGGCTAACCATGAATTCTACAAATCACACCTTTAAGCAAAAAATGATTCCAAAACAACTTTTAAAATGAAATATAAGATTCGGGGAACACCCTATTTCCTCAAAGATTTTATTTCAAATGACTTAGAAAACATAACAGATTCACTGATAATTGCGGTCATAGAAGAGGGAGATTAAGGAAATAAATGAGCATGAAGCCTAAAGAGAGAGATTAAAGACTCTAAAATACTTCAGCAGAAGAAAACACAAAATAGTGAAGGATGAACAGGTCTAAGGTGCTTCCAGGAGTCATTTCTTAGCCTAAAAATTTCAACCTAATGTAGTAAGAAGTTATGGAACATAATGAAAACAGGGAAAAAACATTAAACAGTTCAGAATACTTCACCAACAACCAAGCTCATGGATCCAATGATAGATCCTTATCAGTCACAAGCATGCAACAACATCATCAGGGCTTCCGAGACTTCAATTTCTTCTTCAACTTCAACAGACTATGTATTATTTCAGAGAGTTTCAATATTACAACTAGTGATTAACCAACAACCAACCAACACCTTTCTCATCTTCTCTAGTAATATTTATAGAAGAATGAGGAGGTGAATATGGGGTAAAATATCTTCTAAGTTCAGTCAATATAGTGCACTATCTCTCAGCCTTTGAGGGGCTCAATAGAGAAGTTTTTGATGTTTCCCCTCTATTAACTGGTTTACATTAACTATTAGGCTTGTTGGAAAGAGTTTGTTCACTTCAAGGCTTCTTGTTATCTTGGCAATAACTTCTGCTGACAGTTTACAATAAGTTCCTTTAGTTGGAATAACTGTTTAGCTGTATTGATGCAAAATATCTCATGGTCTGGTAATAACTTCGGCCTCCTTTTGATTGCTTTGAGGCTGCAGGTGGCTCTGAGGTAGCTGGGGGATTCAATTAGCCCCTGATGTGGCAACTTACGCTTTCTCTTGATAAAAACCCTTAAGATTGTCTTTAAACTATATTTTAATTTGGGATTAGGCTTTTGATAAACATTTTTAGCCGTGATCCCCACAAATATGTCTTCCATCATCTGTCCTGGTTCATTTTGATCTTCGTCACTGATACTCTCTAACTGTGCCGATTCATGGTTTCTGCGGGTATGCGGGGCTGCGGAGGGTTATGTGGCATCAATGCTTCAAGGATGATTGATGAAATGTGGACTTAACACCTTCAAATTTTTTCCTTTGAAAAACGGAAGGTGGGAGGATCGTCACCCTATGCCTTTGAATTTTCTTCAGACATAGTGAAAAAACCTTTGAACCCTGCAAAATATGAACAAAAATTATAAAATCCATGCATTTATAGGTTACTTCTTTAGAAGGGATGTGGAGAGTGCGTGGCCATTGGATGGCATCATCCAACGGTCAAGATTTGATGGGAAGGCAGAATAATTGTTTAAAACAGATCCGTCGATCGCGCAAAGATCGACGGTCGAGAGCGGAGAAAGTTAAGTCAAAGCAGAACATGTTGAATAGGCGACGAATCAAGGCGGTGGAATATGGGCCGTCGATTTGCAGATCAGATCGACGACGGAGATGCTGTTATCGCTGCGCTGTGGCCCGGTTAACCGTCGGGCATCTTCTGTGGGCGAATGCCGTTGGATGGCCCACCCCAGATCGGACGGCGTACAACGATATCGTGATGGGTTTGCTGTCGAAATTTAATGCGCAATTGGGGGGGGCAGTTTTCAAATAGTGCACGGGACGTGTATCATGTAGTAAATGGCATTGCTGGCGATCGGGAAAAAATCGCTCGTGCTCAAAAGCGGTACAATGGATACCGTTCGGTTTTGGCAATGGCGAGTGGACGGCGGGGACCACCGGGCTGATGGACTCCACACCGTCGATCTATAGATCAGATCGACGGTGGAGATTGATTTGAATTTCGAACTGGCAGGAAAATTATGATATAATGGAAATCGAAAAATTGACATAACCAAAGGTTTATATTAATTTACAATGTGGCTTGGCGCCCGATTGCGGGGCCACAGGTTATATGGAAAACCATATGACCGGGGAATTGTGGATGAGGGCTAATAGGCATGGGGTAATGCAATAAGTGCTTAGAAGACTTAGCACTCGCTCCTGGCACCATGGCGTATGGAGGGGAGGGGTTTAAGAACTTAGCCCAAGGGGGCTTGAGTCTGTAATAAGAAAAAATGGGTTTTTATGCAATTTTCAATTCCTTTCAAAGGATTTGGAGGATTTCGATAAGGCAAAGAATAAAGCCTTGAAACCTTATCAAGGGGATTCTGATGAAAGGGAAAGGGGAGAATCATGAAAATGAGGGTCTTTCATGGGAGACGAGGGGGTAAAATGAGGTTAGTTTTGGAAGTGGAAAGAGGAAGAAACATGGAGTTTGCACCAGTTTTTCTTCATTTAATGATAACATAATTTCTGAGTTGCAAAGGGGAAAAGCAGTGACAATTTTCCAAAGACAGGATATTATCAAAAAGTCTTTAAGCATAAAAAATTTTTAGCAGTGAAATTGTTTCTTGAAGGCTATCCAAAATAATTTAGCCACCAGTTGATATGACAAAATTTATGGGTGGCTAACAATTTGAAAGGAAAATTAGCTGATCTTAAAGGGATCTGAAGATGAGGTATCAGATCTGTAAAATAAATGGCTGAAACTCTGAAAATTTAGACACTTATAGCAGCTAAAAATCTTCCACAAAAAGTGGAGGGTACTAAAGCCCTAGGGGGCTAGATTCCCACTTAGTTGAGTAAAACAGAGCAAGAATAGGTCTAAATAGGCGGAGACGGAGGTCAGACAACCCTGACAGAGGTTCAGACAAAACCCAGAAAAATTTCAGAAAAATTCCAGAAAAAAGGTCCAGGTCGCAGTTTTTGACCTGTTTTTCGCTCAGGTCGTAGTTTTTGGGCTGTTTTCTGCTACTTGAAGCTCCAGGTCGCAGGTTTTGGGCCAAAAAATATGACCTGCACTTCTGGCACGCTCGGCGACATATTTCAGAAAAAATTGTCGTCTCAGCTGCGACTAATGTCTGTCACCTGCACAATAGGGCCAGAAACACGCGAAAATTAGAAATTTTGATGTTTTAGGGTTTTATAGGTGAAAAACGACATAAAAATAGAAAAAACGAAAAGCTAAAAAGAAACCATAGGGTCTGAAGCAGCTAGATATGCAGGAATATGAAAAACGACAACGGTCGTAATTGAAACCCGTGTGGAGCCGCCAATTGTTAGTATGAATCTTTTGTCGGAAAAGTACCACTTTAGCTACGCATAAAAAATAGCCCTAACATCAAATATGGCTGCCAATATCTTCAAATATGCAGTTAGTTGATCAAGATAAATGCTGCACAAATCCAGATTTATGCATAAAAAGATATTAAGCAGTAAAAATAAGATTTTGCTCCATGCATCCAATAGACAAGACAAGAACAATATTTTTGAAAGAATTTTTATATTAAGGGCATCTGAGAGGAAAACAAGAAAGGTGTTTCCAATTCTCCTCAATGGGATGGGTTCTTGAAAGTTCTTAGCGCTTCAGATCTAACATTTCTCTCTCTTGTTGGTGTAGAAAACCCAGACAAACATAGAACTCAGGGAGCTCACAAAGTAAAAAGTAGAGAATGTGACAATGATAATGGCTCAAAGTCAGACCAAGAGCATAGATCCAGAGTGATCTAATGAGCAAAACCAGGTGACAAATGAATGAGAAAACCCTTCTATTTATAACAAAATATTGGATCATTCTAGATCTTGGTGTATGATTAAAATAATATTAATCAAATCTAGATCCACCTTTTATGGAATATTTTATTATATTTGTTGGAGGAAAAAGGTATTTGACTTGGGTCAAATTCCTTTATTTGTAAATAATTAATAAATAAATGATTTATTTATTATTTTAAGGAAGTGTTTGAATGATAATTAAATAAATAATAATTTATTTAATTATTTATAAATGATTTAGTCATATTTAACAAGGAATATTATTTAAATAAGATTTAAATAATTATTCCTAAAAAATAATAAGATAAATAAGGATTTATCTAATTAATTTCGTTGTTTTGGGTTAAATATTATTTTTAATAATAATTAAATTATTGTTTAATTGATTATTCCATGAGGAAAATCAAACAAGTAAAGATTTGTTTAATATTTCCTTTTGGGGTTTCCTATTTGGACCATAAACAACTTAATAAATGTGTTTTATTAAGTTATTTTACATAGCGAAAGCAATTTTACTTAGGGTAAAATTGGTCTTACATGGTGAACCTAGGTCCATCTAATGATAATAGGTTAGATGACCAAAAAATGGTGTAACAAAAGTAGCAACGCTTTCGTAGTGTAGAACCCATTTTCTGAACTAACCGCGCTATGAAACTACGATTTTGTGGCTAATTGCGGGAATTTCATCCGAAATATAATGACATGATTTCTAAGTGAATGATAAGACTTTTTAATCATAGAATGAGACTAAAAGACTTTATTTGAAATTGAAAACTGACCTTTGAGACTTCTAAATCTATGAGCTTCCCTTTTACAAGACTAAAGTAACTCAAAACCTACTTGAAACTATGACCAAAACAGTGTAAACTAACAGAGTTTAGGATTTTTTTTTTTAGGGTGATAACAGTCACATTCGGAAATGATAAAACAGGGAAAATTAAAGGAAAAGGAACAGATAGTCTGAATAATGGAAGAGGAAAAGCTCAGGATGTATTGTTTGTAGATGGTCTAAAACAAAATTTGAAAAGTGTAAGTCAAATGTGCACCAAAGGTTGCGAGGTTCTCTTTAGAGCTCAAGATTGTGAAGTCAATTCAATCACTACAGGAAAAAAATTAGTCAAGGGGGTTCGAACACAGAGTAATGTATATATTATGAAAGATGAGAGTGAAGGATGCTACATTAACAAACTTGATGAATCTTGGCTATGGCATAGAAGATTGGGACATCTTAATTTTGATCACATCATCAATATAAGCAAGAAGAAATTTGTTAGAGATCTTTCAACAATAAATAAGCCTCAAAATGAGCCTCAAGTAGTAAGCCTCTACAACTAGTTCACATGGATCTCTAACAACAAGCTATCAAAGTCAAAGACAAGCTATCAAGTAGTAAGCCTCTACAACTAGTTCACATGGATCTGTGCGGGCCTTCGAGAACAGATGCAATAGGAGGAGAAAAAATTTCATTTTGATAATTGATGACTATTCTAGGTTGACATGGGTGAAATTTCTCAGATGCAAGTCTGAAGCATTCGAAAAATTCAAAATATTTAAGGCACTGGAAGAAAACTAAACAAGGTGTAAGATAAAGTGCATCACATCAGACAAAGGAGGTGAATTCACATCAGATGAGTTTTTGGATCTATATAATGAATTTGGGATAAAAAACAATATAATTTTACAGACACACCACAACAGAATGGAGTTGCAGAGAGGAAAAACAGGTATGTTCAAAAAATAGCCATAGATATGATGCAAGAAAGAAACATCTCTCAAACCTACTCGACAGAAGCAGTACATACAATAGTGCATATCCTTAACAAGGCACATCTCAAACCAAACCGTTACAAGGCACCATATGAACCGTGGCATGGGAAACCAAAGTCAATCAAGAATTTCAGAGTTTTTGTGTTAGGTCCCTATATTAATAGTTTATTCCGTTATTGTTATTAGTGTAGCCCCCTTATTGTTATTGTTGTACCCTTGTAACCCCAATATTGTTATTATTGTTCCCTTACATTGTTTTTTTTAGGTCGGCTAGGATTATATTGTGGGCCCATGGACTCCTATATATAGAAGTAGGTTTTGGTCATTTTTATCATCCAAGAATTGTTCATTTATGTAATGTATTGGAGGTTTCCCTCTCGAAGTGGCTGATTTCTAAGGTGTTGATCTCTCTTTTCTTCTATTTTTGGAGCTGGTTTCATAACATTTGGTATCAGAGCTTTGGATTCTAGGGTTTCGCTGCTCCAAATAGGTCATCGTGGAATTTTCGCTATAAATTTTATTATACGAAGGTTAAGACGCTGAAATCTTTAGAGTGCAAAGTCGAAATCCTGAGGAACATCGTCGCAAAATTTTAGAGGTTGTTTGCAATATTTTCTGAGATATGATCTGTGGAAGTTAGGGCTTTTTGCAGGATCCTGAATTTAACCTAAACAGGTCATTGCATAATTTTCACTATAAATATTTTCTACGAGGTTTCAGAAGCTAAGATTTTCACAGAGCGAAGCTGAAATCCTGAAGAACCTCTTGTGCAAATTTCAGATCTTGGTACGCAATATTTTTCGAGATATGATCTGTGGAATTGAGGATATTTTCAGGCTCTCGAATTTCATCTCAAAGAGGTGACCATGGGAAAAACGTCATAAATCTCTCTCTGAGCGTTGGATTGAGATTCTGTCAAAAGTGGCTGCAATCAAACAGACTGTAGTTTTCATTCTATCAATTTCAGAGCCAAAGGAGGAAACAATGACACGTGGAAAGTCGTACAAGTTTGCTCTACTGAACCAGTCCATAATTAGGTCATCGTGGGAGATTGGGCATAGCTTTGTCTTGAAGAATCCAAATCCGGTCAGAACTTTGATACTCGAAAGATGATTCAGAGGACTACTTGAGGGCTGAATTTTAGATATTGAAGATCCAAAAGCACATAGATAATTTAGTTTTAATATCGAGCTCCTCAAAACCAAGAAAAAGGTGCGTATTTTTTGAATTACATAAGTCTTGTTTGAAAAAAAATTAGTTTGAATTTATTCCAAGGGCATATTGAAGAATAGATATCGGTATTGGGTTCTAAAATCCCCCCTAAAAAGAATTCAACACCCATTAAGCCTTTAGAATACTCTACTATGACTCATGAAGACGAAGAAACACACCGTTAGGTATCAAAATTACAAGAGCAAGTGCACCAAATTCTGCTATCGCAAAGAGCAACAAAAAATGAAATGGAAGTTATGAAGAAAGGTGTGGAAACTAAGATGGATGGTTTGAAGAAAGGCGTGGAAGCTAAGATAAATGGTTTGGAAGCTAAGATGGAAGGCATGGAAATGGGCATGGAAGCTAAGATGGATGACATGGAAGCTAAGATCGATGAAAAAATGGAAAACATGAAGAATGATATAAAAGTAGACATCGAAGGTTTGGCAAAGTTGATATAAGAAATGTTTCCTAATGGAAAAAAGATAGTAGAGGAAACTCATGATGAGAACAAAATAAATGTTAATCATGATTTCATAAACTCTAATGTTGGAGTAAAGAACCACCATATTCCAAAGATGGATACGAGGAAGTTGATGGCAAGGATCCTGTAACATGGATACTACAGATGGAGAAATATTTTTATCTCAATAATGTGTAAAACACATAAAAGGTACGCATTGAAACTTTACATTTAGAAAAAAATACATTTGTAGGGTATCAATGGCTTTTCTCTCATAATAAAATTGTCACTTGGTCAATTTCTAAGGAGGAAATGATAGCACATTATGAGGATACAAAAAGCAACACCTTCTTTAGCCATTTGATAAATCTAAAAAAAAAGGGTTTAGTGGTGGAGCACATTGAGGACTTCCAAAAATTGAATATAAGGGTAGCACAGTATTCCAAAAGATACAAAATTGATGTATTCATAAGAAATTTAAAGAGATAACATCAACATGATTACGTTTGAGGGCAGGTTCATTGGAAAAGGCATTCAAGTTGGCAAGAAAAATTGAATGTAAAATTATGGCAACAAGGAAGCCTACCACTCACATATGTAAAGATGGAAGTGTTGCTACTCCTAGACTTCCACAGCCTACAAGGTTGACACCACAACAATTGGAAGAAAAAAGAGCAAAAGGGCTTTGCTACAATTGTGATAGAAAATACACTAAAGGCCATAAGTGTGCTGAGAAGAAATTATTTTACATAGATTGTGAAGAGAAAGAAGAAAATGAAAAATAATCTTCAAAATAAGAGGATATACACCAGGAACCAACCCTAGAAGAGGAAGAAATGAGTCCGAACATATCGTGTAATGCATTGGTAGGAATTACCACTCCTCAAACTCTCAAGATAGAAGGACATATCAAGAAGAAAAAGGTAATAGTGTTGATTGATTCGGGTAGTACTTATAACTTTGTTCATTGTAAGGTAGCCAAGGAATTGAATTGCTTCCTATACCTAGCACCAGAATGTCAAGTGATGTTTGCAAATGGAGGAACTATAAATTGCTCCAGAAAATGCCATAATATCAAGCTAACCATAAGGGGAATATGTATTAGATAGTCAATGCTTTCCAAAATTTCCTATGGGAGGTCTTGATGTTGTACTAGGAGTACAATGGTTCATGTGAGGACAATAGCTTTTAATTTTCAAGAAATTTTCTTGAAATTTTTTTCAGAAGGAAAGGAAGTCGAATTACGGGGTATTGAAGGGAAGTCGGGAAAGATAATAAGCTGTAATGTCATGACAAAGCTTCTGAAGAAAGAAAAATGAGGCGTAATTGCATAATTATGCTCACTAGGAGTTCCAACATCAAAATCATCTATTTCTGCAGATGTCCAAAAAGTCTTGGACAACCATTCCAAGGTGTTTGAAACTCGCAAAGGACTCCCACCTATTCGTGATCATGATCATGCTATTCATTTGATTCTAGGAAGTGTTCCTCCAAACATTAGGCCTTATAGATATCCTTATGTCTAAAAGAACGAAATTGAACATATGATTGCAGAAATGTTAGAGGCTAGATAATTCTTCCTAGTCGGTTATTTTACATCTGCTCAGTAGTATTGGTACACGAAGGATGGGTCATGGCACATATTAATGGGATTAGCAAGGAACTGGGAAAGCTCACCATTAAAGATAATTCCATTCTATGATTGATGAATTATTGGATGAATTACATGGATAAATTTATTTTTACCAGGTTGGATCTTTGTTTGAGATGTCATCAAGTTAGAATGAAAGGCTGAAGATATGCAGAAAACAACATTTCGAACTCTGTGGGGGTCGTATGAATTTTTGGTCCATGCCTTTTGGCCTTGTAATTTTTTTATTCTGTTCAAAGTTTGATAGTTGGAAGGTTTCAAACCTTCCTTAAGAAGTTTTGTGCTAGAATTTTTTAGTGACCTGCTAATCTACAACGGATGTGGAAGGATGTTCAACATGTTGACAGGGTGCTCAAACTATTGTAGGAGAAACAATTATATGCAAAATTGTCCAAATGTTTCTTTGGAGTACAAGAGGTGGAATATCTGGGTCATATTGTATCTCACGAGGGTGTTAAGGTAGACCCTAACAAAATTAAAGACATTAAGGAATGGAAAGACCCCACAACAATAAAGAAATTGTGAGAATTTCTCGGTTGAACAGGGTATTATCGCAAGTTTGTTAAGAATTATGGGAGAATAGCAGCACCTCTAACAACATTATTGAATAAAGATGCATTTTCATGGACTTTCTTGGACTTCTGAAGCAGTTAAGGCATTTGAACATCTTAAAGAGGCAATGTTCCTAGCACAGGTCTTAGCTACACCAGACTTCACAAAAACCTTTATTATGGAATGTGATGCCTCAGGAAATGGAATTGGTGCTATTTTAATGCAAGAAGGAAGACCCATTGCTTTTGAAAGTCGTCTAATAAAAGGAAATTATCTACAGAAAGCTATTTATGAGAAGGAAATTTTAGCAATACTACATGCACTAAATAAATGGTGACCTTATCTAATGGGAAGACACTTCAAGGTAAAAAATGATCATAGTCTTAAACACTTTTTGGAACAAAGACTATCTTTAGAAGAGCAGCAAAAATGGGTCACAAAGATGTTGGGTTATGACTTTGAAATAATGTACAAAAAAAGGAAGCTGAAAGTTGTTGCAGATGCACTCTCAAGAAAGAATGAAGAGGTGGAAGCATTGCTTTGTGCCATTTCTATTATCCAAACAGATTGGATAACCGAAGCAAGGGATGAATGGAAGAGGGACAAAGAAGTGTGGACACTCATTCAAAAGTTGCAGCAAGATCCTAGTACATCTGATACATTTATTTGGAAAAATGATTCCATATGGTACAAAGATGGCTTATATTTTTGTAAGAATTCCCAACTAAAACAAAATATTCTTTTATAATTTCACACTTCTCCTTTAGGAGGACACTTGGGATTTTTAAAAACTTACCACAGGGTGAAGAAATATTTTTTTTGGGATGGCCTTAAATCTGATATTCAAAAGCTTGAGGCGGAATGTTTGGTTTACAAAAAAAATAAGGTTCAGACAATTAAGACCTCAAGTCTTCTACAACCTTTATCCATTCCAAGTCAACGTTGGGAGGAGATTTCAATAGATTTTATCACAGGTTTACCTAAGTCTGAAGGAAAGAGTGTCATCATGGTGATAGTTGATAGAATTACCAATTATGCACACTTTTGTGCATTATCTCACCCATTTAAAGCAAGTACAGTTGCTACTACATTTATGGACACAATTCAAAAGCTACATGGAAACCCAAAGTCTATTGTAAGCGATAGAGATCCCATTTTTACTGGAAATTTTTGGACGGAGTTATTTTCTTGTTTGGGTACTCAATTAGCTCATAAATCATCTTATCATCCTTAATGTGATGGTCAAACTGAGATAATGAATAAATTTTTGGAAGGATATATTCGTTGTTTTGTGTCTGATAAACAAACACAATGGGTAAAGTGGTTACCTCTCGCTGAATGGTGGTATAACACTTCCTTCCATACTGCAGCAAAAATGAACCCATTTATGGCACTTTATGGATATCATCCACCTTCCATCACATCATGTTTAAGAGAAAATTCTAAGGTTCAAGCAGTGGAAGATCACATCGAGCATCAACAAGAAGTTCTCCAACTCTTAAAGGATAACCTAAATTTGGCACAAAATTGAATGAAACAACAGGCATATCAACATCGCAGCGAGAGAAGTTTTGATGTAGGAGACTGAGTATTTTTACGGCTACAACCATACAAACAAATGTCCCTCAAGCAAGCTAAGAAGGACAATAAATTATCGCCAAAGTACTATGGTCCTTACAAGGTGTTGCAAAATATTGGTACTATGGCATACAAATTGGAGCTTCCTGCTTCTTCGCGAGTACATCCAGTTTTCCATGTTTCATGCTTAAAGAAGGTTATAGGTGAAAATCTTCCAGTTCAAACAGTATTGCCAGAACTTGATGGGGAAGGAAAAATCATATTGGAACCTGAAGCAGTCATGGAAAAAAGAACTCGACAACTACGAAATCCAAAAATTCAGTGTCATGGTGGAAAGACTTACCCAATTCACATGGGATGATAATTTTATATAGAAGCACCCAGAGCTACTCAAGTGTTGAGGACAACACTTTTTTGAAGGAGAGGGGCATGTTAGGTCCCTATATTACTAGTTTAGTTCCTTATTGTTATTAGTGTAGCCCTCTTATTGTTATTGTTGTACCCCTGTAACCCCAATATTGTTATTATTGTTCCCTTACATTGTTATTTTTAGGTCGACTAGGATTATATTGTGGGCCCATGGACTCCTATATATAGAAGGAGGTTTTGGTCATTTGTATCATCCAATAATTGTTCATTTATGTAATGTATTGGAGGTTTCCCCCTCGAAGTGGCTGATTTCTAAGGCATTGATCTCTCTTTTCTTCTATTTTTGGAGTTGGTTTCATAACATTTGGTAGTAAATGCTTTACAAAAAATAGTGATGAAAAATTAGGAAAGTATGACGCTAGATCTGATGAAGGAATAGTTTTAGGGTACTCATGAAAAAGTACGAGATACAGGTGCTATAATAAGAGGCTACATAATATTGTGGAATGCATCGATGTAAGATTCGATGAAGAATCACAAGATAAAACCAAAGGCACAAACTTTATTAACCCTCCAGATCATCATCATTATGAAAATCAAGATAGTGAAGAGTAGGATGAAACATCATAATATACATATATGCACTCAAAAGGGCTCTCAAGACACACCAAACGAATCATCTGTGAAAACAAATTATTGGAGACACAAGTGAAGGAGTTCAGACTAGAAGACAACTAGCAGAAAAGTCTGAGGAAGTTCATCTAGTTATGTTGTCACAAATATAGCCAAAGAAATTTGATGAGGCAAGTAAAGACGAAAATTGGATCAATGCTATGAATGAAGAGTTATACCAAATTGAGAAAAACAAGACTTGTGATCTAACACCAAGACTTGTTGCAAAGAATGTCATTGGCACAAAATGGGTATTCAAGAATAAGATGAATGAACAGGGTCAAGTAATTACAAATAAATCCACACTAGTATGTAAGGGTTACTCACAAATAGAAGGTCTTGATTATGCCGAAACTTTTGCACCAGTCGCGAGAATGGAAGCAGTCAGGATGTTTTTGGCTTTCACAAGCTACAATGATTTCAAGGTGTATCAAATGGATGTGAAGTTTTCCTTCTTAAATGGTGACCTAGAGGAGAAGTTTACATGGAAAAACCTGAAGGTTTTTCATTATCAAATAAGCTCAACTATGTTTTTAGGTTAAAGAAAGCTCTATATGGTCTTAAACAAGCACCATGAGCATGGTATTCCAGGTTGGATAAGTATCTTCAGAAATAAGGGTTCAAGAAGGGAGGAGTTGATAGTAATGTATACATAAAGGCTAATGAAGACGAATTATTAATCGTGGTCGTATATGCAGATGACATCATGTTTGGCAGCAATAAAAATGGTTTGGTAAAAATATTTTCTGAAGATATGAAGTCGGAGTTCGAGATGTCAATGATTGGAGAACTTACCTTCTATCTAAGACTTCAAATCCTACAAAAGGTCGAAGGCATATTTATTTCACAAGAAAAATACCTAAGATATACGTTAAAAAGGTTCCAAATGGAAGAATGTAAACCTGTGTCAACCACCATGACTACTTGATGCAAGCTATGTGCAGATGATGGATCACTAGATGTAGATCAAAAAAATTACAGGTCTATGATAGGAAGTCTGTTATATCTAACAGCTTCTAGACCAGACATAATGTTGGCAGTCGGACTAGTGGCAAGATATCAATCACCCAAACAAAATCACTTGTTAGAAACCAAGAGGATATTTAGATACCTACAAGGAACTAAAAATTATGGACTATGGTATTTGAGAGGTAAATACTTTACATTGACAACGTATATAGATGCGGATTGGGCCGACTGTGTGGATGGTAGGAAAAGCACAAGTTGTGGTGCGTTTTATCTGGGAGAGATTCTGGTGGCATGGCTAAGCAAGAAACAAACATCAGTCTCTCTCTCCATCGCTGAAGCTGAATATTGCAACTTGTTTCACAGAGGTGATGTGGATGAAACAAACACTTCAGGACATGAAAATAAACTTCACTTAACCTATTCCTATCTAATGCGACAATACGAGTGCAATAAGCATGACGAAAAATCCTATGATTCATTTGAATACCAAGCACATCCCTATTAAATACCACTTTCTCAGAGAAAAAATTAGTTGAGAAGGTAGTAAAGATGGAATACATCCCCACAAAGGATCATTAATATGACCTTGAAGGGAGAATTCAAAAAAAAAAAGAGTTGAGTGCACCAGTAAAGGGGGAGACTACAGGAGTAGAAAAAAGCAAAGAATAGAAACTACTAGCTTATAAATTTATCATGAATCAGAAGCAACCTAGAAGAAACATGATCAAATACATCATAAGAGTATGAGATCAAGCCCTCTTAGTCACAAACACAAGAAACATCTATTGCAATTTTTGTTTGATGTACATATACTGCATGTAAACATGTAAAAATTCTCCCCAAATTCTACATTCTCGAATTGTCTACATGGAATTCATTGATCTGCATTCATGAAATAAATGATAAATGCTCTATGAAAAGCTGAGGTCTATTCTAATATACTTTCATGAAAGAAAAAGAAAAACTCTTTCATCAAAAAGAGAAGAAAATTATCTTCTACCCAATTATCCCTGCAACCAGAAACAAAGAAGCCACTATGGAAGTTAATTGGATGAATATATCAAGTGATCAAGCTGCAATCCCATATTCAAATTCGAAAAAAAAATAAAAATAACTTCAACAATGTATGCCACCATCAAGCCAAGAGGAGAAAATAGTATGTATTTATGTGACGATTTTTTTTTCAAGTCTTCATTATGAAGGATCATGAGAACGGCATCTGAATCTCATTAGTTCAAATATGAAAGTAATTAATCTCATTAGTTCAAATATGAAAGTTTTTAACACATTAAATGATCAAGTACAAACTGCCGCAAAGGATCGCTCATGTGATGACTACAACAAAGAAAATCAAGGAAATGCAGCGTGAATAAGGTAATGGGGTAATTTTTGTTTTGTGCATCACTATGATTTTCCCCAATTCCTTAACTTCACTATGGAAAAAAAATTGTCGGATATGAAGCTATTGATGCATCGATAAAGTCATTCACTGGAAATTATATATATATTCATCGTCTCTGCAACTAAATAAAAATGGATTCGAAAAAAGTTAAGCCCTATCAAACACATAAATTATAATCCAACAATCTGCTTTGACAGTGAATCAACTAGCATCACTCTATGGAAAAAAAATTCTGGTTAAAATGACACAGCCTCGAACTCAAAGAGGTGTTTCTCTGCATTAGTTCGAGAAGAAATCTTTTTTTTGCCTCTTGTGAATTGGTGGCCTCACAAGGAAAAAGGGGCCTCATCACTGATAAGAGTGGTGCTGACAATAACCTTTGAAAACATGCCGAGCATATACGGAACGCCCTACAAATGAATGATGTTGAGGAAAGTGAAATGGTTGAGCAACAGAAAACCTAAGTAAAATAATCCAACACTACATATATAATGAAGTTGCATCATATTGTCAAAGGCAGAATCCTGGCTCTCTAAGATATGGTGCAGTAGAATCCTGACAAACAATATGTCGATGCATGGCACAGTTGGTGCAATTGGTGTAGTTGTGAGGAGCAGCGTTATTGTTGGAGAAGCGATATTTTTCTAGCGGCGTTTTAATGTATGGCTGGTTCTGGAATGTGTTACCTCTGCCAATGCGTTATTATGGATTATGGTGACAAAGACTAAAAGTGATGTGGTGCAGTGAGTGCAGTTCTCAGTTGCAGCATCAATCTTGGTGAAATGGAGCAACGTTACCTTTTTTAATGTGTGTTTAATTACTTTCTGGTGGCCGTTGCAATAGGGGCAAGAACAATTTATGTTACAACAAATCAAATGAACCAACGTCAATCTTTGTCAAACCAGCGTTAATATTGCAGAACCAACGTTAATCCTTGCAAAACCAGCGTTAATCTTTGCAGAACCAGCGTTCATTTATTTTGCATTACAAATCCTTGCAGATCCAGCGTTAATCCTTGCAAATCTAGCGTTCATTTATTTTGCATTACAAATCCTTGCAGAACCAACGTTAATCCTTGCAGAACGAGCGTTAATACTTGCAGAACCAACGTTAATCTTTGATGAACCAACGTTAGTCTTTACAGAACCAGCGTTCATTTGTTTTTTTAATATTGGAGCAGCGTAGATATGGATTTCATGCAGCAGTGTCTGTAGTGGGAATTTGCTGGAAAGTGTTGAGAATGGACAACATTTGGTGAAGATGTGTTCATCCGTCCAGCATATTTTTGTCAAATATGGTTGAAGAGTGTAAATAATTATTGACGGCATTTTTATGCTTCATATTATCTGAGGCCATCACAACATAATTTGATGTGCGTATCATTTATCCAGGACTAGATGAAAGTCACATCCATCGCCTTGTACCAATGTTTTGCTACTACTGTCATTGTTTTTTAATTATTATTGTGTTATCAACGTTATTTTATGGGTGGCCATATATCGATGACAAAACAGCATTGGAAATGAGTGATCTCCCCCTGCGCAGTAGTGCATTCATATATTGGAGCAGCACTGCAAATATATATTGGAGCAACACTGTGTTATTGTTGGAAAGCGTATATATATATATATATAAATGACTTCTTATCACTAATTAGTTGAGAGAAAGACTCCAAATTCATGCATCAAAATCATACTTTCATGAGGAAATATATGACATTTCATATGAGACATATATTTTATGAACCATGTGAATGCACAAAGAATAAGGATACTCATTATATGTACATGTGAGAGAATGAGTGCTTGGAGAGAGAATAAGCATTATTATACTATAATTGGTTGAGCATGATGATTACTAGTTTATTTCCTCATGAAATTCTGTGAATAATTCAAGTGAAGCGAAATTGACATGTGAATTCAGAGAGATTGGTTGTGTGTGGAAAGGTTAATTGGTACCAGACTGAAAATAATTCTATCAGAAAAGTAGAGGATTTATAATACACTTTTAAGAAGTGTGGAATGTGCATGAGTTTTACTTAAAATATTATGGAAAGCAGTGATAATCTATTTTTCTGGCATGGTTCTCTAAGGATTATATAACATGGGTATTGCAATTGGTAAATTATGTAATTACAACTATATGCAATCATATGTCATAACCTGCATTTGAATGGGACAGTCTTAGAATTATTTTTAAGACCAACAATACTGATATCTCATGCAGTTATAATTCCCTACAAAGTGTTCTCTCAACATCATTCTTGCAATATTTTAGCGGTCATTCTCACAATCCTGTGCCACAATGCTCCTCTATTTTTAATACATTTTGCAGCAATGTTTCTCTGTCATATAGATCAGTAGTCATCTTAAAGTAGAATTCATTTAATCTGGAGCAGCTCCATCAAACCATATGAAGATTGGTATCATTAAATCAGTGACAATGTGAATAGTGATTATGCATAGCAAGGTATTGTGTGTTATAAAGACTAATGCAATGATAACAACACCCTAACGATTTTTTTTCGCTACAAAAATGTTGTAAACCCCTCTTCATTGATGTCAAAGGGGGAGGACAAATGTGTTGCCATCAATGCCAAAGGGGGAGATTGTTGAAAATATTGGCATTGATGTCATTAACTGAAATAATGTTAATGTATGTTAAATAATATTTTACTTAAGGCTGAAAGTGATGTGAAGTGAAAAGGCTATGCTAATCAATATGAAGGCTAAAAACCATCAATAAGGACATACTATATTAAGACAAATCTGAAATACATATATTTCATTAAACATAAAATGTAGACAATACAAGTCTGATATGTCACTTGTCATCATTTCTAATTGATATGTTACAATATCTTTTTCTGTTACAAATATTTTCAAACATGAACATAAGTAAGAGATAAATTTTCTTTTGGAAGCCCAAGAGACAATGCTTCACTTCATATTCTGCAAGGAAGACAAACAACCAAGGAGGCTTGCTTACAAAAGGCACAACATAGAGCAGAAAATAGTGTTGGTTTTTCCAAGTGAAGGAAGGAGGGTTTCTATACGAAGACATTGATGGACAACAATAGAAGAGGAAGAGAAAATGGAAGAGGATAAAAAATTCAGCAATGAAGTTGACATCATAATGGTCATCTGAAACTTGATGTTCTGATTGAGAAATTTATGTCCTCTTATGGGAGTTGGAGCTTCCTTGGAGGTAGTAGCCTCTTGTAGGTTGGAGCCTACAAAAATATGATATAATAAGGAGTAGCAGTTTGCCTTCACATCACTTTCAACCTAATATTCGTGGTTTTCTCCCTTAGGGTTTCCACTCATATCTTGTGTCCTTGTGTGATGATTATGAATGTTATGTGAATGACCTTAAACTCTTGATAAGTAATCTAAAAACTCTCTTCATGACACCTGCAAAGTGAATTCAATGTAACATGAACATGAAATATTAGTTGAATAATAAAGAAAGATGAGCAAAAGTAAATAATGTTAAATTACTGATTCACCACCCCCCCTCTTAGTAAATTCTTATCTTAAATATCAGTTATGTTATGTAAACATTTTGAATTGGTTAAATTACATCAAAATAAAAATAAAAATAAATTTAAATTTAAAATAAAATAAAATAACGAATTAATAATTTTACAATTATTAATTAAAACATTTTGATTCAATAAAAAAAATTTGTTGACACCTAATCCCAAAGGATTAGGATTATTGTAAATATTGTAAATAGTTTAATATTTTAGTTATGAATTGGATAAAACCAAGAGACCTTGGGATTGGAATCCCAAGAGTCTCTCCACTCATGTATATATTCATGCTTTAGTTAATGCAATTGCACAAGTCACATTGTGGAGTTGTCAATGCCTGGCTTGACATGGTATCATATCCAACTCCTCATTTTTGGATTCCCTTTCTGCCCTTGTAACTCCCTTCTGCCATTTTTTTACAATCTGTATTATTTATCAATTTCTATCCAACCATGTCACGCTTCATATGACTTCATTTTTGGCCTACACTCACTAGAAAAATAAAAAATAAAAATGTGACAATAAAATTAAAAATTGGTGAGTAGGAGCATCTAGTAGGTAGATTGGAAAGACTATGAAGATTTTGTATAGAAGAAGGACCTCGTGCATGCTTTAATCATTCTAGAATCTCTTGAAGAGTGCTCTCCTAAAAAATTACAACAATTAAGGTCGTGACCATTTGTGCGTTGAGGTAAATCTAACCATGAGGTTCTCTTTATGTTAATATCTTATTGTTGATGTGTGTTGAACAAATATAAAGGCTCAAAGATTTATGTGCATTAGTTATACCTCTCTGTATTTATTAAATTTGGTTTATGGTATGTGCTGCAACTGGTTTCAGGTATACACTAACAAACTGAATGTAATGATTTTAAATATGTTAACTATTTTTTTTAAGACCGTGCATTGCAAATGGTGAATGTTTGCAAATGTGTTTAGTGTTTTTAGAGATTGTGTTGAAGTTTGATTAAATTTTTTACTTTTAATTTATGTGCCCTTTGAATTGTTGGTATGTTTCATTTTTTTATATGAGAGCATATGTTCATGAAGGCATGTGTGTTGATGGCATATAATGAACTTTGAAAGGTTATGATATGGTTCCGGAAGTTTTGAAATGTGTTGTGTCACTTTTTGAAGGCCATATAATAATGAATGGTAATATACGTTATGAGTGGTGATATATTATATTATGAGTGGTGATATATTATATGCATGGTTGTATGTCAATCATTTAATTATAGACACATTATATTTTGTTGCAAGTATTGTAATTATTTTGGGCCCAATTCAGAATTATATGATGCATTCACTCATCTTTACAGTAGGAGTATTTCTCAATGGAAAATAAACTACCATGCATGGTATAGGAAGATAAAACATACTCTAATTTTTAATGAGTTGTGGAAAGGAGTTTGTGAAGGAGAAGGAGGCGATCCTCCTAGGAAGCCCACTTTTGATAAATAACTTTCTATATGGGAGAAAAGGAACAACAAGGCCTATGCCTTGATTGTAACATCGGTAAATGAAGAGGTGATTCATTATATTATGTCATTCACAACTGATTTTGAAACCTTAAATAAGCTGAAAGATTTATATGACTCACACTTTGAGCTTGAATTTTTTCACTTAATGGTCAAAGTATTTAATTTAGAATTGAAGGATGATGATCTCCTTTCCTTAGCCTTTGAAATAAGAGCCATAATGCATGACATAGAAGCCATCGGTGTTAAAATGGATGTTCCTCTCAAATATTTTGTCAAGGCATTGTATCCCACTTATTCCCATTATCTTGAGTCATTACAAGCTAGTGGAAAATTTAAGGAGATTCCCTTTGATTCTCTTATGGAGATGTTTTCTACAAGAGAGAAGGATTTGGGGAAGAAGAAGAAAACTGCTTAGTCTCCTAAATAATTTATGCACCTTGCAAAAAAAGAGAATAATTAGGCACACGATTCTTCTAGAGGAAAAGTTGGCCAAAGAGGACGGGGAATGAAGAATAATAGAGGCAATGGGGGGGAAACATTTTCAAGGAGAAGGACCTGATCTTAATTGCATATGATGTAATATAAATGGACATGATTCTTCTACATGTAAGCTCTCATAGGACATGATTAGACAGGAAAGGGAAAATTAAAAAGTAAATTCATCAGATAAAGGGAAAGGTAAAGCACTTGAATTTGCTCATTATGTTGTGGAACATTGCAATATTGGAGTGACTGAAGACTTATTTAATGCTTCACTTGCTTCATAGAAATATGTTTGGTTGCATGACTCAGGATAAATTTTCCACGATACTTTTAGAAGATATTTCTTTGAAGAACTCATTGACAATGTTTATGGAGAAATCTAATTTGCAGATAAGTCAAAACTCAAGCCATCAGGGCTTGGCACCATCAGGCTCAAATTTCCTAGTCTTCTAGACTTTCTTCTACATTATGTTCTCTAACTCTTGGAGTTGAGGAGACACTTGTTGTCCTTGATTCACATCCGTCAGCAAGGACACTCCATTCACATAATTAATGGAAAGATGGAGGTCAGAAAAGCATCAGAAAACTCACTTATCATGACTTGGATAGAATAATAAAGACTTCTAAATATGTAAGGAACATCTCATCGTGCACATATATTTTCACACAATTTTCACTATTATGAAGGTACACTTCCATCAAGTATTTTATGGCATTCTAGATTTGGACATTTTAACTATGACAATCTACGCATATTGAAGAAAAATGGTGTTACTGGTTTTCCTACCATTCCTAGGAAACTTAACCAATGTGATGCTTGTATCTTAGGAAAGAAGAAAAAAACTTCTTTTCATTATTCTCATTCTAGAGAAGATTAAAAACTTGAACTCGTTCATTCTGATATGTGTGGCCCTGCTTGTTCCTTATGCAAATGGTAATAAATGCATGATGACATTTATTAATGACTACACTAGAATGTGTTGGGTATATCTATTGAAGAAAAAAATCTGAAGCTTTTGAAACTTTCAATAATTTTCATGCAAATCTCATATTGGTTCTATTCATAATGATAATGAAAAATAATATACTTCAAATGAATTTAAAAACTATCTTAATCGATGTGAGATCAAATGTTGAACAACTATGCCTTATAATCTTGAATGGAATGGTTTAGCTGAAATAATGAACAAGACAATCTTAAATATTATGCGTTCAATGATGTTTTCAAGAATTTTAAGTTGATGTTTTGGGTTCATGCAGTTCTATGTGTTGTATATATTAAGAATGGGTTTCCATCTCCTTCTCTAAAAAACAAGACTCCCTATGATATGTGGTATGGCCACATTCCTTTACTAAGGCATCTTAAGGTTTTTGGTTCCACCTGTGATGCCTTGATACCTAAGGAACAAAGAAGCAAATGAGTCATAAATGTATCTTCTTGGGGTGATCAAATACCTCCAAAGAATATCGTCTCTATGATGAAATAAATGATAAGTTTATAATATCTAGAGATGTGATATTTCTTGAATTTTCCAAGACTGACAATGTTGTTGAGCGGTAGCTTGATCACTTAGACACATTTAGGCATGCAAAGTATTTTCAAGTGTTTGATGATGATATTCAAAATCTCAAAGGGGGGATACCTATACTCAATCAATTTTTGGAATCTCCTCTTGAAGCACTCTCCCCCCCTCATGAAGCCTCAACCACTAATTAAGAAGATACTCCGATCGATGTGATGAGAGAATTGGGAGGCTAAATCTTAATTCATCCCCATCTCAGTCAACTAAGAAACCCGAGTCATCTCAGAATGGTCCTCCAAAATGGTTCACAAAGACACTTGAAAGTGTTCATCCTGATGAGGTTGGAAAGATAGGGACAAGAATATTTTCTAGACAAAATGGAGGTGATGTAGACAATTTTGATTCACCTGTTGATATGGATGTTTCTTATGATTATGAACTAAATTAGTCTACATATTTAGAACCAACTTAATTCAAAGAAGCCACTTATCATGATGAATGGAAATAATAGATGTAGAAAGAATATGATTCTTTGATAAAGAATGGAACCTAGAAGTTGGTTGATCCTCCGTTGGGAACCAAACCAATAGGCTGCAAGTGGGTCTTCAAAAAAATTTATAAATCAGATGGGTCACTTGGAAATCATAAAGCTAGGCTCATGGAAAAATATTTTTCACAAAAGGAAGGGATCAATTACGAGGATACTTTTACCCCCACAACAAAATGGGTTAATATCCAGAATTTATTTTCCTTCGCAGCTCAGAATGGTTGGAAATTCCATCAAATGGATGTAAAAACTGCTTTCTTGAATGGAGATTTGAAAGATAATTCTTTTATGTCCCAACCAAAAGGATTTTTTGTGAAGGCTCAGGAAAAAGTATGCAAGCTTTTCAAATCTTTGTATGGCCTCAAACACGCACCACGATACTGGTACGAGAAATTGACTGATCATCTTTTGAAACTCAATTTTGAACACTGTGATCTTGATGATGCAACTCTTTTTTGTCAAGAAAGTTGGAAAAAAAGTTATTGGTGTATGTAGATGATCTTTTGATGTCAAGGAAAAATGAGAATTACATTTAATCCATAAATAAATAACTAAGGAAAGGTTTTGAAATGAAATATTTGGGATATGTTCACTATTATTTTGGTATTGAAGTAACCCAACATGTGAAGTTTATATTCCTCTCTCAGAAGAAGTACATTGGATATTTGTTGAACAAATTTTGCATGGATAAGTGCAATCCTTTGACCACTTCAATGGAACAAAATTTAAAGATCACATCCACTAAAGGAAAAGAATTTGAGGATATAATGAAGTACAAACATCTCATAGGAAGTATCAACTACCTGACTACTACCAAACTAGACATTTCATTTATTGTCGGAATCCTCTGCAAGTTTATGAAAAAACCTTATAAGGGCCATTGGTATACTACAAAAATATTTCTAAAGTACTTGCAGGGAACTCAATAATTTTAACTCAAGTATACATGGGTGGATGAATTCAACTTGAATGGATACTATGATTCATATTTGATGGAGATAAGTTAACTGGAGTATCTACTTCATGTTATGTTATGGGTCTTGGATCAGGGGTTGTATCCTGGAGGTCACACAAATAATCAGTTCCAACATATTTCACAATTGAGGCAAAATATGTGGCAGTAGCTGAAGCAACGAAGAAATTGTGTGGCTCAGGAAAATTTTAGAATATTTGTAGGAGAAACAAGTGCATTCAACTCCTCTTTTGATTGGGAACACTTCTATAAAAAAATTAGCCAAGAACCCAAAGTTCCATGATTGAACCAAGCACATCAATACAAAGTATCATTTGATTCAACATCATTGTTGAGGCCAAGCCTATTCACCTTCGCCATTGTTCCAAAAATGAGCAGATTGCAGACATCTTCACTAAACACTTGGAAGAGAAAAGTTTGAAAGATTTAGAATGATGCTTGGACTCACCAACATCCATTCATGTTAAGGGGGGGAATGTTGACACCTAATACGAAAGGATTGGGATTATCGTAAATATTGTAAATAGTTTAATATTTCAGTTATGAATTGGAAAAAATCAAGAGACATTAGAATTAGAATCCTACTAGAGTCTCTCCACTCGTGTATATATTGATTCTTTGGTTAATGTAATACACAATTCACATTTTGGAGTTGCAAATGCTTGACATGGAAAAAATTAATAACTATAATTGTAATTATAATTAATAATTAAACCAACCTAAATCCATCTTAACTATGAATGTAACAAAGTGCCAAGAGGGATCAAATCTTAGGTGAAAACCTCTTTTAGAGTGAAAATAGATTTGATCCCTCACAACACTTGGTAAATATGAAGTTAAAATGGATTTGGAATAGTTATACAACTCAATAGTATATAATTAAAAAAAAAATCAAAATTACATTTAATATTTAATCCTTTTACACATAGCCATATATAAATAATTCATTAAACTATTTTGAATAACTAAACATATATTTTATTTAAATTATTTTGAATAATTAAAGTACATTTTTTGAGTTTCTTTTTGTAATTTTTAAAGCTAAAACTCGATTTTTATAATATGATGGCGCCTACTAAATCTTGACAACTTACATTGAATAGGGGTAATAAGAATATGCTTATAGAATATATAATTTAAGCGTTAGACTCCTAATTTTCCCCGGGGATTGGGTGAATATTTAAATATGTAAATAAAGAAAATAAGGTAACTTGAATAGATCTTGGAATTGGAATCCCAAAGATCATCACTTTGTATATATGCTTATATTTAGATTAATAAAACTCATATTGGTTGTACAACATGTGATTCCTTGGCCTAACATGGTACTAAAGCCATAGGTACACAAGTTCCAAGTTCAAGTTCCCATACCCATCAATCTGTCATTGTCATAGTGCTTAGAATTGTTCCCTTCCATCCAAAATATTCTCGTTTCCAAGCCTACCAGGTTGCAAACTACCTATGCTATTTAAATTTCCTTCCTTCTAGGTGTAACGCATTGGAAAAATAATGCATATGATAGAGCAATACCTCCCACATGGTTTCTACCCATTTCTACCCGTGTAAGTCTGCTCAACCCTCTGCGCTTGTAGAAACACACCTATGACACAATATTCCTGAGCCTTGTATACAATGTCTCAATTGTATACACTTGAAACTAAGCCTTCCATAAAATCTCCATGGTATATGTCTAAGTATGTCATAACGTTTCCATGGTATCCTACTCCTTAGATGATTGAAGTTTTGTATGTGATTTGAATGGAATGCAAGAAACAATGTTGCAAGCCATATCCTTAGACATTTCCATGAAACTGTTTTGAATAGAGTGATTCCACGATGAGAGTTTCCAAGCCCGTGGATTTTCTATTTGAATTCCTACCTGCACTCTAATAGAAATCTCTAATCTCAATATCCTAAATCCTTGAAATGAGACATTGCCATTGTCAGTTCATGTATCTTGTCTCAACTTAAATGAAATTAGAGTTGATTTATTTCACATTACAGTGGATTTTGTGTGTTCGTTGTCGTTGTTGAAAAAACTAATGAAGAAAGAGAAATGGGATTTAATTGCACAATTATGCTCACTAGAGGTTCAAACATCGAAATAATATATTTCTCCACATATCCAAAAAGTCTTGGAAAATTATTCCAAGGTATTTGAGACTCCAAAAATGCTCCCACCTATTCGTTATCATGGTCATGCTATTCATTTGATTCCAGGGAGTGTTCCTCCAAACATTAGGCCTTCCAAATATCTATATGACCAAAAAATTGAAATTGAGAGTATGGTTGCAGAAATCCTGGAGGTCGGTATAATTAAACCTATTTAAAGTTCTTTATCTACTCCAGTATTATTGTTGCACAAGAAGGATAGATCATGGAATGTGTCTGGATTATAGGGAGCTCAACAAGCTCACTATTAAAGATAAATTTCCAATTCTTGTCATTGACGAATTTTGGGATGAATTACATGGAGCAGTTTACTTCACCAAGATGGATCTTCATTCTAGATATCATAAAATTAGAATGAAGAATGAAGACATTCCAAAAACGACATTCAGAACTCATGAGGGTCATTATGAATTTTTGGTCATTCCTTTTGGCCTTACTAAAGCACCTTCCACATTTCAAGGTTTGATGAATTTCATTTAAAAATCTTCTTTATAAAATGTGTGTTATTAATTTTTGATGATATATTAATCTACAACAAGTATTGTAAGGATCATGTTCAACCTATTGACAGGGTGCTCAAACTATTGGAGGAGAAACAATTATATGAAAAAATTCCAAATGTTTATTTGGAGTACAGGAGGTGGAATACTTGGGTCATATTGTATCTCATGAGGGTGTTGAGGTAGACCCTAACAAAATTATATCCATTAATGAATGGAAAATCCCCACAACCATAAAGCACCTCCGAGGATTTCTCGGGTTGACAGGATATTATCCCAAGTTTGCTAAGAATTATGGGAGAATATCATCACCTCTAACAACATTATTGAAGAAAGATGTATTTTATTGGACTCCATAAGAAACTAAGGCTTTTGAACATCTTAAAAAAGCAATGTGCCAAGCACCAATCTTCACTACACCCGACTTCACAAAAACCTTTATTGTGGAATTTAATGCCTCGGGAAATGGAATTGGTGTTTTTTTAATACAAGAAGGAAGACCCATTTCTTTTTAAAGTATTCCAATCAAAGGAAAGTATTTACAGAAGCCTATTTATGAGAAGGAAATGTGGGCAATACTACATGCACTAAAGAAATGACGACCTTACCTAATGGGAAAACACTTTAAGGTAAAAATATATCATGATAGTCTTAAATACTTTATGGAACAAAGATTATCTTTAGAAGAGAAGAAAAAATGGGTCACCAAGATGTTGGGTTATGAATTTGAAATCACATACAAAAAAGTGAAGCAAAATGTTGTTGCAGATGTACTCTCAATAAAAGACGAGGAAGTAGAAGCATTGCTCTATTCCATTTCTATTGTCCAACCTGATTTGATAAATAAAGCAATGGATGAATGGAAGAATTACAAAGGGGTGTGGACACTCATTTAGAAGTTTCAAAAATATCCCAACACATATGATTAATTTATTTGAAAAAATGATTCATTATGGTACAAAGATTTCTTATATTTTTGCAAGAATTCCCAACTCAAACAAAATATTATTTTGGAATTTCACACCTCCCCCTTATGAGGGCACTCAAGATTTTTAAAAACTTACCACAGGGTCAAGCAGGAATTTTTTTGGGATGACCTTAAATATGATATTCAAAATTTTGTGGTGGAATTTTTGGTTTTCCAACAAAATCAAGTTGATACAATTAAGACCTCGGCTCTGTTACAACCTTTAGTTATTCCAAGTCAATGTTGGGAGGAGGTCTCAATGGATTTTATCATAGGTTTACCCAAGGTTTAAGGAAAGAGTGTCATCATTGGGGTAGTTGTTATACTTACCAAGTATCCACACTTTTTTGCATTATCTCATCCATTTAAAACCAATATAGTTTCTACTGCATTTATGGAAACAATTTGAAAGCTAAATGGAAACCCAAATATTTTTGTAAGCATCAAAGATCCCATTTTCACTAGAAATTTTTGGACGTAATTATTTTCTTGTCTAGGTACTTAATTAGCTCATAGATAATCTTATTATCCTTAATATAATGGAAAAATTGATATAGTGAACAATTTTTGGAAGGATATATTCGTTGCTTTGTATCATATAAACAAACACAATGGATCAAGTGGTTACCTCTGGTTGAATGGTGGTATAACACTTCCTTCCATACTGTAGCAAAAATGACCCCATTTATGGAACTTTATGGATATAATCCACAATCCATCACATCATATTTAAGGGAAAATTCTAAGGTTCATGTATGGAATATCACATCGATCATCAAAAGCAAGTTCTCAAAATCTTAAAGGATAACCTCATTCTAGCGTAGAATCAAATGAAACAATAGTTGATCAACATCACACTGAAAGAAGTTTTGATTTAGGCAACTGGGCATTTTTATAGCTACAACCATACAAAAAAAATCCCCTAAAGAAATATAGGAAGGATAATAAATTATCACCCAAGTACTATGGTCCTTACAAGGTGTTTCAAAATATTGGTACTATGAAATACAAATTGGAGTTTCCTACATCTTCCCGAGTACACTCAGTTTTCCATGTTTCATGCTTAAAGAAGGTTATTGGTGACAAGCTCCCAATTCAAACAATATTTCCAAAACTTGAAGAAGACGTAAAAATCATATTAGAGTGTGAAGCAGTCACAGAAACAAGAACTTGATAGCTACAAAATTGATCAATTTTAGAATATCTCATTAAGTGGAAGAACTTACCTACTGAAGATTCCACATAGGAGGATGATAATTTTATATAGAAGCATCTATAACTACTCAATCATTGAGGAAAACATTTTTTTGAAGGAGAGGGACATGTTCGGTCCCTATAATACTAGTCTAGCCCCTTTATTGTTATTGTTAGTCTAGCCCCCTATTGTTATTTTTGTGCCCATGTAGCCCCCATATTGTTATTTTTATGCCACATAGAATCCCACTATTCTTATTATTGTGTACTTACATTATTATTTTTTCACAAAGGAAAAAACCGTAACTTTTCATTAATAGTTAAGTTACATGTTACATTTGCTGGTAGTTAACACTACTAATCTAGCTTTAAAAAAAAAACCATATAGAGCCTACATCTGGCTTCCAAAAAAAAACCCATACAACAATGCTGCTGATACAATCATAGATGTCTGCATATAACATCACATGTAAGTTTAGTGCATAACTTAATGACGATCCTTACACTATTATTATTATGTAGGCTCTAATTATATTGTGACCCCTTAGACTCCTATATATAGAAAGAGGTCGAGTCATTTGTATCATTAAATAATTGTTCCATTATGTGATGTAAAGGAGGTTTCCCCCTTGAAGAGGCTAATTTTGAAGTTGCTGATCTACATTTTTTGTGATCTCGTTACATAACACAACCTTAATCTCTATTCATGGTATTTGAACCTGATAAATAATTAAAGCTAAACCCCACACATACCAATTACTCTACACCTCATGAATACATAATTTATCATATCTATTATTTAATAAAAGATGAAGAAGAATTAATTATCATCAACTTACATGGAAACTTACAAGTTAATAATATCTGTCTTGATTACCATTCATGACCAGTAATATCATACCCCTCAATTATATCTATTATTGTGTCAATAGTGTTGGTATTTGAGAGTCTAAATTAATATAAAATACAAGAAAATATTGAAACCTAGATAATAAAAATTACTAAGAAAAAACAAGGTCTATGTGGTAAAACCTTGACAATATGTCAAGGAAACATTCATTGGGAAAGGTAAGGTGTTTTATTATCAAGTAGAAAATCGGTATTACAACCACCTCGAATCTCTTAAGATGCCTTGATATATCTATCTTGGCATTGTCACATTCCTTGTACAAACTACTATCAATTTCAAAAACCAACACTGTTAAATGAACCATCAAATATTTACCTAAGTAAATTTTGGGTTTTTTACATTTTCTTTTAATTTATTGTTGTCATATTATAACAATCCCCACCTTGTCAAAAACTTACTTGATACCTTTCCCAAGGTCATTCCTCACCTCTTATGTAAGCTACAAGAATTCAAACACCATTCCAACTTCTCTAACAACATTTGTTTTGTAAACATGTATGCATATTTTTCTTGAGTGCAGACCATCCACTCCACCTTCATCAATTACTAGTCTTAAAAAATTGTACTTAATATCAATATGCTTAGTCTTGCTATGATACACTGGATTTGTAGCCAAATGAAAACAACTTTGACTATCAAATAATATAGTTAAATTGTTCTCAATTCTTCCAAACTCACCCAAAATACCATTTAACCAAATTGATTCTTTTCCTGCATGTGAGATAGTAATATATTCTACCACAATAGTTGATAAAGAAACAATTTCTTAAAACTTTGACATCAAACTAATACACCATGTTGCAAGAGTAAATACAACTTAAAGTAGACCTACTCTTCTTCAAATCACCTAGAAAATATGAATCAACATAACTGCATATAATGTCACTATATCCATTAAATGTGATGTGATAATCACTTGTCCGTTTAATATACCAAAGAACCCATATCACTACATTCTATGGCTCTCTTCTTGGATATTCCATGTACCTACTGAAAACGCCCACTGCATGTGAAATATCTAGTCTAGTACATACCATTACATACATCAAACTTCATACCATATTAACATATGGTACATGGTACATGAGACATTAGATCATTTTATTCCTCACTACTAGAATATAAACTTGAAGAAAGCTTTAAATGGGAAGTAAAATGGATATTTACAAGTTTTATATTATTCATCCTAAATTTCACAAGTGGATATATTTATATATGAAAACCTAAGCTTACCATTTTTTCTTTCTCTGTGCATTTCAATGTCCAAGATTTGTTGTGTAGCTCCTAGATCCTTCATATCAAAGGTACTAGTCATATAAACCTTCAACCTATTGATCTTGTCCATGCTTTCACTTCCAATAGGAATAAAATCAACATATAACAACAAAATACTTAGTATGCCATTCAAACTTTTGAAAAAAAACAATGGCCATACTCACTTCTAGTATAATTCTTACTCATTGTTACACAGTAATTTTTCACCGTCCCTGCAATCCCACGTCCCGCACATTGGAGGGAATTTCTCGTGACTTGTGAGTAGTGACATAGCCTGAAACCACTTTCATGGCATCCCCCTTGACAAGGAAAATCATTCCTCTGAAGAAAGTTTCCTTTGGAAAATCCTAAAAAACTGATATTTTGGCCTTGGCGCGACTAGCCAGTTCAGCCCTCGTGCCAATGGGGAAAATACACCATAGAGGGCGCGCCAACTGGCACTTTGTCCCAGTGTCTCGCTCGTGCCAAGCTTAATAAGGATTATTTTTTAAAAATAAATGGCAGAAGTTTGATTCCAACAAACTCCTGAATGAGTCTCTAAAATGAGTTGGGAGGTTTGGCTCCGGATCTCCATGTATGGGAGCTGGTTTTCCACCTATCATGGAAGCTTCCTTAAGGATAGGGCCAATCCCACGATTGTAGGGATCCCAACTCCCCTTCCACCATCTATATAAGTTTTCCTTTTTCCCTTAGCAAGCTAAAAGAAATAACTGAACCTGTATCAAGGAGACTATCGCCAGATAGCCTTTGAGAGCCAAGCCGAAGAGAGAGAGCTTTGTCCCATTTCCGATGAGCTTCATTGAGACGTGCTCTGTTGTAAGCCCCGCCGAAGGAAGATATAGCGTCAGAGCTTTGGGTTGCATCTTTCCTTTGTTATTTTAATGATAAGCGACTTTGATTATGGTTTCATTCATGTGTCTTTGTCTTTGATGCAATGAATTACATCCTCTCTGACTGATGTATCGTTACAAGATTTAGATTCTATGTTGTGTATCGTTGTGTTTCTTTGTATACGTGCAGGTGTTCGGACGTGTTAAGCGGAAGGATCGTGATCTGACAAAGCGGAGGATGAGAAGCGTCATCCTTTCTTCGACGACCATTGTGTGGGACTAGAGGTAGGAAACTCGTTATGTTTTTGTCATTTTGTAAATAGAGACCTGCGTCACTGCGTGACTAATTGTTGCTAGACTCGATCTGGGTTAGTAGGGATAACCTCTGTCTGTAGAGGGGATTTACCTCTCCAAAAAACTAGTGACTCTGCTAGGGAATTGATTGGAGTTTGTCTTGTTTCTTTCGGTTGTTTTGGCTTATGTCTGCTTGATTTGCTCTTCTGGTTTGTCTCCTTCTAGTGTAAAACCTCTATTCAGCCCCCACCATACCTGATCTACTCTCTGTTTGCTCTTTTTCATTCCTATCCTTAGTAAACTCGATTGACGCGCTTTTTAGCCTGACAGTCGCGCCAACTAGTGCTTGTTGCTAGTTAGGCCCCCACGCCAACCCTGTTTGGTGTTAGGGTTTACTTGTTTTTGAGCCCTCTGAGTCTGATTTCTAGTTTTGGTGTTATTTTTCGGACTGCCTGAGTGCCTTGAAGTCCTTGTTGACTATGTTTGACCTCTATCCTCCGGTTGTTTGCCCTCTACCATCAGTTTTACATTCTAGCCCTAGGGCATCTAAGTGCTATTATGTGCTGAGCCTCCCGTGGGAGTTTTTGGTTTTCGCTTGTTCAATCAACTTTGTTTTTGCTTCCTTGCATTTGTTTGGTTGGTTTCCATTGTATCATTGCGTTATTTGAGTGATTGCTCTCTTTTTCATTAAAGTTTCGCTTTGTCTCATTTCGAGCCTAGATCACACAGTTTGTATGAGTCTTTTGGGATTCCTCTTCGTTTTGAGGGATTTCTCCATCAGTTTGAGTTCTAGTTGTGTGTTTTGCATTGAGTGAACTTGCTTGTTTCTACTCTTTCGCTATCATTTCTCAAATTGGTCTTTTTATTAGTTTTTCATTTTGTTTGGTGCATTTCGCTCTAAAAATTTCAAAATACAAAAAATAAATCTTTTTACTTTTGATTAGCTAGTGAAAATTGAAAGATTTTCTGCATTATTAGTGTTATATAACTCTAAAGGAAAAGTTTTTAGTTTCATTAGTATGCATTAGAGACATTAGTGGATGTTTTCTGATCATTTTGCTATTGTTTGAAAAGCTCTCAACCTTCCTGTAGTTAGCTCTTCATTGAACAAAGTGAGATATTGTGGCATGTAGTGTGCATTTAGAGGGTTTTTGAGGTATAACATTCACTAGGGCCTAAAATTGAAACATAATTGAAGATCAACTCTAAAATTTATTCAATTTACCTTAAGGCAACATTGAAACATTAACGAAATATCTATAGGTCTAGGCTAGTGACGTGTTCTGGTGTCGTTAAACCTAGTAGCTATCGTTCGCCTCTTGGCTTTAGAGAGCACTAGTACAGACTTGTGCTCCCTGTACCGTCGCGTATATAAAGGGAGACCCCACTAGGTTGCTATCCTTTATCCGTAGGAAGCCGAGTCTGCCGCCTTATACCCATGATACACTGGACACAACATTTAGGTAGATTACCTACACGTACGTCAAGTCCTTAGTTGATTTCTCTTTCATTTTTTAACCAAGGTGTATATGACAGTTCACGGATATCTAGTACACCCATTTGCCTAGATTACCAGAGTAGTCATGTCAATATTTTCTGACTCATTAAATTTGAAAAGATCATTAAGCACTTGTCCTTTCACGCTTGTTTCCAAATTGAAAGAGATAGAGTCATATTTTACTTGTTTTCTAGACTCTTAAAACATGAAATGGTAAAATTTCCAAGTTTCAATGTGGTAAAATTAATCACCTACGATCACACGCCCTTTTAGAGATTGTTTTTCAGTCATTTGATTGTTTTCCTTGGTTTTTTCCTGTGTGTCTTTGTTTTTATATCTTCCTCTTTTCGTTACTGTCACAGTGGCGAAACCCTCAGTTTTGTCTACTAGCAGTCCTTACATAGAAAATTCATCAGAGGTCTCTTAGTCCTCTATTGAGCCTCAACAGCCTATTGTATCCGAGTTTCCCGACGGGGGACCGGTCATATCTGAGCTTCCCTTTGGTGGACCAGTTGAATTCAATTGGCACTTATCCAACGCTTGGTTTGGATTTGGAGTAGGGGAATATTTCCTTCCCCTTACATCAAGATCGCCTTTCTTGGCTTCCATTATACCTCCTATTCCTCGCTGTCTTTTAGAAGATCTAGCGGTAGGGTCAAATATGGACTCACCTAGTTCTTCTCCTAGTGAGGAAATTCCTACATATGGTGAAGATTACCAACTTTTTCTAGAAAACAACCCCGAGTCTTCTGTCATGTCTTCACCTAGTCCTTCACTTCCAGTGGGATATAGGTCCTTAAGTCAAGTCATGGTTGCTGTCTTCATGGTTGGTTGATTCCATCCATGAGGCTGGTTATTCCTTCGTTAGGGATGTCGCCATCGACACCTCTCACGTCGTATCCTCATGTCACATTAGTACCTGTTAGGCCTACTGTTTGTGTAGCTGTGTCTATGCCCGCTGTCACTACTCAATCCACCAGGACCTCGTCACTTCCTGAATACATCTACATAGCATCTTCTATTATGGAGAATATCTCTCCTGAGGAGTATCGGTTATCGTTACAACTATCAAATTCCGAGGTTGGTCAGTCCTCCCAAGATCCCAACTGTCCTTATTTTTCCCATTATGGACCGGATGGTACCCCCATTTATGTTTTTCCATATCAGTATGATGAGCAGGGTAACCCTCTTTGTTTTCCTGCTCCAGAGGCTTATCAGTATGTTCATGGTTTTCTATCTACCCGGGCTGGGCAACCTTCCAACCCGAAAGGACAACCCTTCTAGGGTCAACTTTCGGGCCAACCTAGTTATCTGTATGACCTGCAAGGACAACCCTTACAGGGCCAGCAGGGGTTGTTGTACGGTCCACCAGGGTAGTCCTACAATCCTCAGGGTCAAACTTTACAACCTCACTCTGTGGTCCAACCAGGGAAACCTTAAGGACCCACAGGTCAACCGGGGTATCAACCTGGACCGTTGTATGGTCCTGGGGGGAAAATCCACCCTTCTCAACCTATGGTTCAACCTCAGCAACCTCAGTTTCCCATTGGTCCAAATGTTGCACAACCAGTGCCATCTTATGGTCCTATTACAGGTCAACCTGGTTATCAAGCACAACCTGGCCCTCTCCTGCCATCAGGCCAACCCGCTCAGTCGGGGCAACCTGGTGTCCTTCACCAGCCAGGTAAACCTGTTCAACTGGGACAACCTGTTCAGCCGGGCCAACTTGCTCAACCAGGGCAGCATGCTCAATCAGGTCAACCTATTCAACCAGGACAACATGCACATCCAGTTAACCCTACTCAATAGCCGATTTATTCTATGTCGCAGCCGAATCCGTCTGTGCGCCCAACTTATCAGGCTCAGCAGGATCCCACTTACCAACAACCCGCTCGACCCCAAAATAGTTATTACCTTCAAGGTCAGTCTCGACCAGTCTACAACCCGCCCCAAGGTTCTGGTTATTACCTTCAACAACCAGGCTATACCTATACTCAGCAGTCAAATACATATACTGCTCAAACGAGGCCTACATATAATCAGGGTCAGTACCTTGGTTATCAACCCCCTTACACTGGTTATCAACAACCGTATCAACCTAATCATATGGCTTATACCCCCTATGGTCAGAATCCTCTGGGACAGAACCAATGGGGGTAAAATTATGCTCAACCAGGGTGGAGTACAGGTACAAGTCCTTATCGGGGACCTGGCATGCCGTTTAATCCTCAGTTGCCTTTCCTTGCCACGCTGGAATTTCCGGATGTATCTAAATTGACCAATGATCTGATTCTCCATAATCCATATTGGCCTCCGGTTCTGACCAAGGTGCCTGGCGACTGTCCTAAATTTGAAGGTAAAGCTGGAGAGGACCCCCAAGCTCATGTCATGACCTACCATTTGTGGTGTTCCTTGAACTCTTGGGTGGATGACTCGATTCGTCTACGTCTTTTCCAGCGCACTCTTACCGGTACTATTGCTAAGTGGTACATATAACTACCCCGCGGAATATTTCAATACTTAAATACTCTAGCTATGGATTTTCTGACCCATTTCCAGTTACCGGTTCATTACGAGGCCGGGATGCATCTCCTGACTTCTCTGAAGCAGGATAAAGCCACTCACATTTTAGATCATATTCATGAGTGGCGACATCGTCGTCGACTAATCAAGTTTGATATTCCTGATTAGCTTCTAACACACTGGTTCACCACCTCCTTTGTTAACAAGATCGCTCAAGATATTTCTATGGGGGCATGTGTAACCGAAGAATAAGCCATTGCTCATGCCCTATACCTCGATCTAGTGTAATCTCAGTCTGGCACATTATATGATATCTTGACTGATGCCCTGTGGCCAGGGACCTCTAAAGCACCAGCTACCCCATCGGTGGACGGTGTTATTGGTTCCGTTTCTCAAACTTCCCGTAAGTCCTCTAATGGGAAGCAGAAGTCGAATTCTTCCAATAATTCTGCTCTTCCCGCCCCTCCAGATTCTGGTAAGACTGCAGAGGTCAATGCCATTCAGGTCAATCTGTGGAAAAGGCCTCCAAAGGGAAGAAGAAGGGAAAAGGCAAATCCAAATCCAATGCCCCAAAATCAGAATCCTCCAAACCTCGTGCTGATGATGGTTCCCAACAGAAATTGAAGTACCCCTGCCTGATCTGTGACAGAGACCACTACACCAAAGATTGTCCCCGACGATCTAAGGTTAGTCAACTTCTGGAAGGCTCTAAAGGGACTCCGACAGTTCTTAAAGAACCTTTCCCATCTCATCAGGCCCAGATGGTCGAGCAACCTTCACCATCTGCACCATTTGGGTCCCAAGTTTTTATGATGAATGGTGCTGCACCTGTTTCGATTGCCACTCGTTCGAAGGATTATGCTGGATCACGCCAGGAAGCTAGGAAGGAATTCGTTGATGGCCCACCTCCCCCACCTATCTCTAGTCCTTTAGAAATTGAGAAGCCCAACGCTGAACCCATTGTAAGGCCACCTTCCAAAGGTGTTCTTCGAAAATCTTCCTATAATCCAAACGCCCGTGTTGCTCAACATTACAATATTGTTGAGGATTTAGCACAGGTGCCTTCCACAATGTCTGCATTGGAAGTGCTTCAAAGTTTCCCATCACAACAAAAAGCTCTTGTCCGAAATCGGTGGAATTGACCCTGCTGATTCTAGTCTTCTCACCTTCGATCTGGAAAATTTTGTCCCCCGACTTCCACATCAAATTTCCCTTGTTATACAAGTCAGTATCAATGGCCTCAAAATCCATAGAGCCGTTGTGGATGAAGGTGCTTCTACCTGTGTTATGTCATCTTCCTGTTGGAAGGCCATTGGTTCTCTAGCTCTTAATTCATCTCCCAATGCCCTAGAGGCATTTGATGGTAGGGAATCAAAACCCTTGGGTGTTCTCAAGAGTTTACCAATCACATTACAAGGTAAGACAGTCAACGTGGAAGTAGAAGTGGTTGATGCCAAGCTCAACTATAATATTCTTCTTGGTCGCAGCTGGACTCACGCCATGCTATGCGTTCCGTCCACCCTCTTCTGACTTCTGAAGTTTCCTCATGAGGGCAAGATTATCACTGTCGACCATTTGTCTTTCTTCACCTCATCCTCCTAGAAAAATGTGCCATACATGGATCAAATTCCAAATCCCCCTGACAGTGTAGGACCCGGTCTTTTCAAGGACCCCGTTCTCATGGGTATTTTTCCTGCGCCACCACTGCACACTGTTTAAGTCAACATGATCTCTAGGTCAGACGACCTGTGGATCATCCCTTCTCCTGAACATGTGACCTCTTTTGGAGAATAGATGCATTTGAATCTAGTTGAAATCAATTATTGTGAGATTGTCGCTACATCAGATCCTCCTCCTTCTAAGCATGCTCTTTTGAGCATGGCTCTAGATGTATATTCTCAATCCCCTTGGCTCGGCGATGCAGATTCACCCGATATTTTAAGAGAAGTCTTCCCTTATGATGAAGCCATCGTTGAAATGATGTCTCTTGAAGATCTGCCATGGAGCGATGGACATCATCATTCCTCGTTCATGCCCAGCCTGGGGGCAATGTCTAATTTTCTAGAGCGCTTCGCATCTCAGGTTCCAACTCCGCCTCTCCAAACGCCCATATTGACTCACGAGGTTCTGTCGGAGGGAAATCTCATTAACATCACACAAAAAATGCCTATCGACATCTCTGTTAAACCGGGGGTCATCGAGAACATTCACGTGGGAGTTACTTGATCTTCCGAAGAGATTAAAGTATACACGAGCCTTTTTCGTGAATTTAGAGATGTTTTTGCATGGTCCTATGAAGACATGCCTAGGATTGATCCCAGTATAGTCGTGCATGAAATTCCCACCTATCCAGGTGCGAAGCCCGTGCGTCAGCGTTTGCGCCCAATGCATCCCCGAAAAGCCGCAGCTATAAAGGCAGAATTTGAGAAACTTCTTAACGCGGGCTTCATATATCCAATTCCCCTCACAGAATGGGTTTCTAATATTGTCCCTGTAGATAAGAAGTAGGGCACTATATGGGTCTGTGTTGACTACCGAGACATCAATCGGGCTTGTCCAAAGGACAACTATCCCACTCCCTTTATACATCAGATCATTGATGATTGCGTGGGGAGTGAGATCTATTCCCTTATGGACGACTTCTCAGGTTACAATAAAATTAATATTTTACCCGCTGATCAACATAAGACTGCCTTTATCTACCCGTGGGGCACTTTCTATTACAAGAAGCTCCCGGTCGGCTTAAAAAATGATGGAGCCACCTTCCAGCGTGCTATGTCCTATGCTTTTCATGACATACGTCACATTTTCCAGCCATATCTGGACGATTTTCCGGCTCACTCAGCTCGGCATGAGGACCATCCTGAACACCTCTGCCAGCTTTTCCTCCGCTGCAGACATTACAATATTAGGCTCAATCCTCACAAGTGCATCTTCTACGTGGATTCTGGTCGTCTTTTGGGATTTATCGTCTCCAAATACGAAATTCGCCTTGACCCCCTCAAGGTCAAGTCCATCATTAATCTCCCATCCCCATCCTCATTACATCAACTTCAGAGTCTTCAGGGGAAAGCAAACTTCTTATGTCGCTTTATTCCGAACTTTGTAGAAGTGGCCAAGGGGTTTACACGACTTCTGAAACAGGATGTTCCCTTCCGTTGGGATGAGATTGCCCAACAATATTTTGATAAACTTAAAACGTTATTCATCAACGCTCTATTAATACATCCCCTGAATATCATCGCGATTTTACCCTTTATTTGGCCGCTGCGTTTAGCACAATTTCCATGTTTCTAGTACAGGATGACGACGAAGGAAATGAACATGTGGTTTACTATCTTTCTCAGAATATTCTCGACACTAAAACGCGCTACATAATGCCCACGTGGAGAAGTTGGTGCTTGCCGCAGTCTAGGCCGTTCAACGATTCTGCCATTACATCTTGTTGCATACGGTAACCGTGATTTTCGACTGCAACCCCATGACATAAATCTTGTCTCGACAATTGCTGTGGGGCAATTACTCCAAATGGATTTTCATCCTTCAAGAGTTCGATTTGGAGTTCACCACTGCCAAATCAACGAAATAATTGGTATTTTCTGATCTTATCTTCTCTCTCCCGACAGACTTTGTTCCATCCCAATCTGAGGATCATATCCCAGATGAAACACTCTTTCTTATCAATACTCATGATCCATGGTACTGTGACATCATCGTGTACCTTCAAACATCCACTTTCCAGTCTGAGTTGACGAAGGATGCTCGACGTCACGTTCGGCATCAATCTCAACCATATCGCATTGTCGGAGATACCTTATATCGTGTCTGAGTTGATTTTGTGCTTCACCGATTTTTGACCCTAGAAGAGGCTGAGAAAGTCCTCAATGATTGTCACAGTGGTGCCTGTGGCAGTCATATGTACGGTTATGCTACCGCCCAGAATATTCTGCATGCGGGTTACTTTTGGTCGTCTATATTCAAAGACTGTATTGCTGCAGTTCGAAAATGTCATGCGTGCCGTGTCTTTCAGTGCAATATGCGTGCGCCACCCCTACCTTTACATCTTGTCATTACCATAGGCCCTTTTTCCAAATGGGGCATAGATTTTATGACATGTAACCCTCACTCAGCCAGGGGGCATGCTTATATAATCGTTGTCGTGGACTACTTCACCAAGTGGGCCGAGGCGATGCCTACATTAGCTGTCGAAGGTAAGACAACCGCTCAAATCATTTTCAACCATGTAATTATGCATTTTGGAGTTCCTCAAGCCATTGTCACCGATCATGGCACTCATTTTCGGGACTACATGATGGCAGAGCTGACATCGAAGTTGGGCTTTCATCATGACAGCTCAATGCCATACTAACCTCAGGTGAATGGCCAAGTTCAAGCCATGAACAAAGTACTGGTCATGATGCTTCAACAAACGATTGGTATTCACAAATCCAATTGGCATATCCAATTTTTCTCAGCTCTCTGGGCCTATCGAACGTCTGTAAAGAGCGCGACCAGATTCACACCTTTCCAGTTGGTGTATGGTCTAGAAGCGACTCTTCTGGTTGAATGTGAGATCCCTTAGATGAAGTTGGCTATGGAATTATTGCCCGACACTTCCCCAGAGGAAGAATGTATTCTGTATCTAGAATGACTAGATGAAACCCACTGCTTGGCTGCTTTGGTTATCGAAGCACAGAAAAAGCGGGCTAAGGCTCATTTTGATCAAACGGTTTCTCCACGTTATTTCATCGAAGGGGACCTCGTTCTCTTATACGATCAAGCACATGATAAATTTGGAGCGGGAAAATTCCAGCCCATGTGGCATGGGCCCTATATCATCAAGCGAGTATTAAAAAATGGGGCCTATGAGCTAATCGACTATGAAGGTATTCCTCTGGCGCATCCTAGAAATGGGCTATACCTAAAGAAGTACTACGTTTGAATTATTCTTGTGTGGTGTGTGTACATAAGTGAGTGATTTCATTTTTGTGCATGTGTGGTGTGGTGTGCTTTGTAAGCATCTTTCTGCTGATTGGGTCTTCCTGATTGTGCAAATGTCTATTACTCCTTTTGTCGGTTTCGCGGATGGTGCCTCCCACAGTACCAAGAATCTGTCCTCGGTAGCCTGGGTAATCTACAATCCTGCTGGTGAGTTAGTCAATTTACAAGGTGTTTGTCTAGGGCCTACCACAAATAATGTCACAGAATATAGTTTTGTTTTGGAATTGTTAAACGAGGTTGTTAACTTCGGTATTCGTGCATTACTTGTATATCTGGACTCACAACTTGTAGTGTTACAACTCAATGGTCATTATTCAGTTAGGAACCCATCCATTTTACGACTGTATCTACGTATTCGTTTACTGGAAAGAAATTTTGATTACATTACATATCAGCATATACCCAGACACATGAATGCGTTAACAGATGCAGTAGCTAACATGGTTTTATATAGACATTTATGCAACTTGTAAAAACATCATCATATGTAAAAAGATCCATCCAAATATATATATATATATATGTTAAAATGTTTTCAGTTTGTGTGTATCACATAAAACCCAAGAAATATACATGTCTGTTTTAATAATATTCGGAGACAACATGTCTCTCAAAAATGTGCAAATGAAAAGCCTAGATGACTAATCAGCATGGTGCTCATGGTAGCATGTCACTGCCCACACCAATCACCTCAGTAAACGATGAAGGCGACTAGGCACCCCCACGGTGTGCCTCTGATAAGCCAAAGGGACATCTGCTAGGCGAGCGTAATCTGGGATCCCACGGGCGATTCCCTCCACGTTCTGAACTAGCTCACTCCCCTTGCCACCCTCGCCTTGAGGGTCATAGGCGAGAGGGGTCCTCCATGCGATCGGCGACATCTCGATGGGCCTCTTTGGGAAAACATCTGCATACACATAGGATTATTTATTAGAACATGCATGTATACCCAAAAAAAAAAATTAAAAAAATTATAAAATACAAAAAATCAAAAAGAGTCTTACCCAACTCCTCATCCCAGTCTTCTCTCTCTGGGAGTGGAAGATCTGGGTCTCCCATGAATTCGGTACCAGCATAGGGCCAATCCTCTATGACGATCAACTTTCGCTAAAGCCATACGAAGAACTTGGGCCTCCATGAAATTTGTTGGCCCCCTCCTGCTCTGGGCATCAGTGCTGCCCATCAAGCCATCCGTGGTTCTCTCACCGGTGGATCGGTGACTATCACCCCTTGGCCCTGGAAGATTGGTAACCGTTCGAGGATGAATGATACTAAGAGATATTTTTACCCAGACTACTTCAGTTTGGTATTCTTACACTTCGTAAATTTCCATTTGATATTCATAGTTACGACAGTGGCCCAATCAAATAATGTCAGGTTCATGCATTCTGATGCTAGGAGGAGCTGTGTTTTAGTAGCCTCATGCGGCGCCTGCGACCCCACAGCCCACGTAATGGTATGGAGCACTAGCCTGAGTGCTAGATTGGGAACTGTGTGGATGTCAACCTTCCCGCTACCTGATCCTGTTCATGCCCCTGGGCACACTCTTTCCATTACCATAGACATTTTTTCACCAGATGGCCTAGTGCCTATCAAGATCGAGACTGGACCTCTGTGAGACAGTCCAGTTATGAAGTAAACATTGGATACTTCGAGCTCCAACACTTGGTCTCGAAGCCTAAACTTCTCTTCGTTCTCGCCCCAGATACTGATTAAGTATTGCAACAATTCAGGTTGTGCCCTGAGACATGGTGTCAAGAAGAAATTTTTTAAGCCCTGAGGTTGTGCCCTGAGACATGGTGTCCACATTGAAAAAGGGGTCTCCTTTCCATTCAAGTTTGAAACCACATGATATTTGACACCCTACAGAATAATCCTCCTCGCATTTATTGTGGCGTTCTTCCACTAAGCAAGTGCTTGTGCATCTGATGTTGTTATTTTTGGAATATTATTTTTTGTATATTCCCATATTCCATTTTCATCTAGTAAAACTTCCATCTTGTCTTTCCAAGCACAAAAATTTGAGATTCCCTTTAATGCATACTCCAACCTCAATCCATTGAAAGAAACTTTTCCTGCACTGAAGAGAATCTGCACCAAAAACTTTGTAAATCAAAATTTCTCTAAGAGAAGATATAGAAAAATGTTTATATGCAGTATTATGATGCTCTGATACCATGTATAAATTGAAAGAAATTTTCTACTGCTAATGAAATCGAACTGAAATCAAGAGACAAATTTTTTTTCTACTATTATGTGGAAAGGAAAACACATGTAGTAACATGAAACCATTAAAACACAAGGAACACAATGATTTTACAGGGGAAACCAACTGGGAAAAACCCCTCAGCGACTTTGCATTAATTCAAATAAGAATATGGATCAATTACAATGTGTTCCTTCAATTCAAAAGCACAACCTGCACTGCAATTATGATCTTCTACTCACTGACCTCTTTTTAGTGTCAGTATTTTTATCCTACCATCAGTGATCAAAAATCCTCTTTTCATATCATTTTAAGGGTCCCACTTAGAATTTTTTTATCATTCCACTAGGTCATTGTTATAGGTCAATTTTGGCATCATCCCCCATGACCTGGTCAAACTAGAAATATTCCCCAGGACCAATGAAATAGGGTCTATCATCCCCTTACATTTTAGTTGCTATATGCCTTAAGAGAAGAAAAAATCATTCATGCCTTCTATTGTGAGATTTCAAAGTTTTGAAGTATATGCTATATCACTTATTAGCTCACCAACACTAACTCGGAATGGAATAACTGTGTTGCATATGTAGATCCCTCCATTCAAGGGTGCACTGCAATGTACTTCCTGACATTCAAGGGTGTGTTGGTCAATTGGGAGAGAAATTCTCATTGTTTCGGGATCTCCACATGGGCAGTGCCTTCTATAAGAGTCCATATGTGTCAAAATTCAAATCCAAGTGTCCATATAACACCTCTGAGCTTGGGAACATGTCTTTCCTATTATTAGAAAGTCATTCATTGAGAAACTACCATCAGTTTCCCTATAAATTGAGCACAAATCCTAGTGCTAGAAAATGAATAATTTTGGTAAAGAAATGATGTTGGATTCTCATTTGAAAGAGTGAAAGTATTGATATGCCGCTGGTGTGATGTTGGATGTGATGAGGCTGAGATGAAGCTGGAGCTGGTGACATCAAATCGATCATTGGTTGTAACCTCCCCCTTCTACTCTTTAATAAAGTTTGTTGTTCATTTTCCCATATATGTATATGTTTATGTTTCTATTTCTCATGCAATGGAATCTTGAATGATATATGTGTTTCACATCTAATTGATTTGAGTGATTAAGATAAGTAGGCATCTGTATATTGCAATATTTTTTCTTTTCTCTGTTTATACTTGCAGGAAACAATCTGGCGATCTAAGTTGGATTGAAGGTGACAGCAAAAGCGACAGAAGGAGAAGAAGAAGTGCTTGGATCACAAGTAGGTTCTTCTATCATTCTGTGTGTCTATTTATTGTTAGAGAAAGTGATAGCAAAGTATTTCATCTGTTGTTCTAAGTTCCTAGCACCACACTTAGGGAATTTTATTTATTCGTAGATCATAATTTTGCATAACAAATTGGCGACTCCATTGGGGAGTTTCCTATCATTCCTGGTGTTTTTGCCTCTACTTATCCACCTAGTAGCATATGCTTTTAGTTATTATACTTTTTAATGAAATAATTGCATTAGAAGTGTGCTCTGAAGCTTGCATTTTCAATCACTGCTGCACCCAACGCATTGTTGGTCAAGGCACAATGCACTGCAGTGCACTGTCTCCCACTCAGGGGTGCATAGAAACACACTGTCTCCCCTTAGAGACTGCATTTCCCCCTTAGCCAACCAAATTCCTTTCAAATTTTTCATTGCCATTATTTTCAACCATTTTTTTGCTGTGTTTTCAACTGTTTGGTACCTCCTAGGGACCAATGAATTTGCCTGATTCTTCCTCCTTTGAAAAGTAAATTTGTTCAATGTCTCTTTAAGTGTTTTTCTTTATCATTAGAAAATCAAATTCAAAGTATTTTATTTCTGCATTAGATCCATTTGTTTTCATAAAGGAAATTGTCATTAAATTCTTAGTTTCCTGTCGGAAAAATTGTAGTTCCATTCTTCATTTTTCCTAAAAGAGAATTTTTTGTTAAATTCTTGATTTCTCAAAGAAGAAAAAATTTGTTTATTTATTTATTTGATGCAGATAGTTTCCTTTCTTGCATTCACATTAAGGGGATTGAAAAGAAAAACATGCATGTGAATATAGTGAATTGTGTGTATTTCATAGGAACGAGTTAGGAAAGCTGCATTTTAGTTTGTGTTGTTTGTTATTTGCTCTCAAAACTGATTGCTCTTTCCCTTAGTAGCTAGGATTTTCATTGAAAAAGCTAAAATTGAAAAGTTTCTCTTATCATTTTAGTTTGCATTTTTAGGAATTTCCATCACATCATGTGGTGAACCTCAAAAATCAAATTTCTAAACAAGATCAACTTAAAATTTACATCAATTTACCTAAGAAAGCATTGGAACCATAATGATAACATTTAGAAGGTCTAGGCTAGAGATGTGTTTCGACGTTGTTAAACATAATAGTTGTCATTAACTTGTCTGCGATACATTCTAAGTGTGATACCTAACTCCACGTATGTAAGTATATCAGAGCTCGTCCTTGTAACTTTGGGTATATCGGGCAGTGTTCTAGTATGAAAAGTATAAGGGGGTGCTCTCACTATGCGGTTTCGCATTAGACAGCGCTAATACAAACTTGGGCCTCCACGTACCTTCGGGTATATTTGGGAGGACAACTTTAGGTTGCTATCCATCCATAGTGAACCGAGTCAGCCACCTTGTAACTTGTGACACACCGAACACAAAATTCGGGGAGATTGCTTGCCCGTACTTCTTAGTTTGCCTGGAGGTATTTTGCAGTTCACAATTACTTGGTAAACATTTTTCCTAGAATTACCCTTTTATTTTGTTTCTTTGTTTTTGGTAATAAAATAAATCAGTCATTTTGGAAGAATAACATCCCTTTCCCTGTCGTTCATGTGGAATAGCACTGAAACCACCTTTACCATCGGAAGCCATTTCTGGTCGGCAAAGGCGAAATTGCACTACCGAAACTAGTACTCTTAGTACCTCTAGTGCGACATCATCCTCACATATACTAGAGTTAGCACAAGTTGTTTCTACAAATCATGGTTCATTTACTGTTGTCGAGACAGAGTCCTCACAACTACCCATGGTCACAATCCATCCAATTAGTGAGACCATACCTCCCGAACCTGACATTGTTCAACTAGAAGTTGATCCGGATCCTGTCACTTTTTTTCCAAAACATATGAATATTGAAGTCGAACGACCGGAATTTTTTCTTGTATCGGTCGCTCCACAATTTGTTGTAGCCATTGAGTCTCCCATATCGCGTAGCCAAACTCCTGAAATATACTTTGGGCCTAACGGTGAAATCCTTCTACCTGGTTTAATTTCGATTGAAGAAATACCACAAGACGAAACACCTTTAACTCCAAATCATTTTGGGGTGGAGCTTTACCTGTACAAGTCTTTTTCTCAATTACCTACCTTTGCTTTTTTTGATTCTGTGTCTATTATAGTTTCCGTAGATCCAATAGGGTATACATTTGGTGGAAAAACCATGTATGAGCCAACATATTTGGCTGGACCATCTATTTCAATTGTGATAACACCTTCTTTCGCTACCCCATCAATGTAATATTCCCAATTAGCCATGAGCTATTTGGAATATTAAATTTTGTTTTGCTACTTTGTTTTATGAATAAGAGGACAATGGAGGTCCATAATTCTCCTTAATAATGAATAAATCAATGCCAATGTGAAAGAGATAGATCTTGGCAGCTTAATTTAGCACCTTAAAGTGTGAAAATGGGTTGGAACACCTTGACTGGGTCAACCTTGACCAAATCAACATCGCTGTCATGGAGGAGTGGTCATAAATGAAAGACAATGCAGTTTTAGATGGAGATGATTTGCATGGATGTAGTACTATTATTGGATGGGGCTTAGGGTTTGCAAGCTCATATATTATTTAAGGAAGATGATGGCAACCATATTCATTATATAGGGGTTTATTATATTTCTGAATATATGGTCTATTTAGAAATATATCTTTCTCTTTTTGTTTAGCTGAGATAGAGTGTTGTTTAGCATAGGGTGTTCTTGATCAAGAATCCCACCTCTTCCATTGAGAAGCTCTTGGAGGATTCTTGTACTACATTTTCCACTATCAAGATTAAGGCCAACATTCATCTTTCATTTACAACACAGATCCTGTTGAGGGTTTGGTTGTTTTGCAGGTTGCAGAAGTGGAGACTAGATCTGGGTCATTTCATTGCTCATTTTCAGTGGAGGAGGTTTCCTTTCCATTGGGAGGACAGTAAGGAAGGACCTTGTGCATATTTTCATATATTGGCATCTAGAAAATCATTTATTTATCCCTACAATGCAGTTTACTTCCAGATCTCCGTTATTTCTGTAGGAGGAGTTGTAGAGTGGATTGGCACACCATTTGGAGAGTTGGTTTTCTAGTGAAAGGGATCTTCCTTTCATTTATAGGATCTATTGGAGGAGGCTATTCTATTGATCATATCAAATCAGCCACACTTTCCAAATATGTATTTTGCAGTGGATCTTCAGCCCTAGGGCCTAGATCCCCATCTTGTACATGGTGTTTTACTGAGAACCCTTAAGGGGTTATTCAAAGTAGGTTGTAAAGTGCTTGGATTTGTATTGGATCTATCTTTTGAGGCACATATCAGCCCTAGATCTGATGTATAATCATTTTTTGTAGTAGTGGCTTAAAAAAAATGCTGTAAGAGTCTTCCAGCTTTTATATATAGTAGCAACACCTCATTTTGAGCGATTTTGTCCATTGGAGGCTTGATATTTATTGTTGTGTATCTTATGGCCCATTATTTATGCATATTTTTTTGCTATTATAACATATTAAAGGTATCCATATTGGCCTCTTTCTTTTATATGATGATTTGCATTATTTTTCCAGCATTTTGCACTGTATTCGTGCTTTTCCCATTTGGGAATATTACAGTCTATGTTCACAACTTCACCAGAGTCACATTTATGTGGTGGCCCTTCTGTCCCACCTCGTTGCCAATATTTATCTGAAACCTTCTCTGGTGCATCCTCAAACCCATGGAATTCACCAATTTCATCGTCTGGTATTCTAACTGGTAAATCTATAGTGAGTAATGAAAGACTTGATCCTTTATATACATTGTTAGGGCTATATCAAGCTGGTCCATATGGGTATATTCCATCTAGTACAATTTCAACTGGACTCCCTAAATTTGGATAACAATATTTTCCATCTTATTATAATCCTCATGTTGGGGGGAAACCTATGGTCACCCATTTTGACAGTACTCCGTTGTTGTTTGGTCATCCTAATATCGGAATGAATGTTTGTCAGTGGCAGCCAAATCTGCCCATCTAACCACAAATGGTTGTCCACTCATATCATCTTTACCCCTATTACAGACTCAAAATGTTGTACCTCAATCATCTCAAGCAGGTCCTTCAACCCAATACCCTCAAGTATTGGTCCCTCAGACTCCAACTCCTTCGGTTGATTTACAACAACCACCTGTATCCAAAACAATTTATTCAAAAGATGGATTACCATATTATGAGATGTTGCAACCTCAACCAGGTTATACCTATCCTCAACTGAATACAAGATATGCTATTTTGGGTTATAATGTTGGTGGACAGACCCCTTGGCAGCCACAAACGTAAATGCCACAACTCATTTCAACAAGTAGGGTACCCATGTTTTGGTCAACAGAATCCTCAAGCGTTTGCTTATCAAAACAACCCCTATCTGGGTTACCAAAAATAGATTCCTTATGCTAGGGCTCAAAGGCCTATTGCCCAAGCAATTCCATTAGACCTTGGCTATGCTCAACCCGACTTAAATTGACAGTTTCCCTTTGTTGCAACTTTAGAGTTACCTGATTTAAACCAGCTCACCAATGATCCAATCAATTACGCTCCTTGGTGGTTGGTGATACCTCACAAATTACCCTCGGATATTCCTAAGTTCAATGGAAACCCTAGGGAAGACCTTTCGATGCATGTTATGTCTTATCATTTGTGGTGTTCATCTAACTCCATAAATGATGACTTCGTTCGACTACGTCTTTTCTAGCATACGCTCATTGGTCCAGCTGTGAAATGGTACATGGAGTTACCTAGATATTCTTTTGATAATTCCACTACCCTAGCTACTGTATTTTTGACTCACTTCTAGTTACCCATATGATATGAAACTGTAACAGAACTCTTGACTAATTTTAAACAGACTAATGCTACTCACATTTATGATCATATTCATGAGTGGCGTCGTCATCGTCGAATGGTTAAGACATTCATTCCTGATCATCTCCTTGCTGAGTTGTTCATTAAGTCCCTATTGTAGGACTCTTAAAGTATTCCACCCTCATGGGAACGTTTGCATTACCGCCGCCTGCAACATCGGAAAAAATTTCAAGCATAGAGACCTGCTACATGATATCTTCCACTCCATCTGGATTAAGGAAGTGTTGTACTATACAACAACCCTCCCTTTTTCTAAATTTTAGAAATAAAATTTAGAAATAGGGTCCCTTTCTTTTTAGAAATAAAACACTTAGAAATAAAATTCATTGTTTTGAAAAGTGTTGTACTATACAACAACCCTCCCTTTTTCTAAATTTTAGAAATAAAATTTAGAAATAGGGTCCCTTTCTTTTTAGAAATAAAACACTTAGAAATAAAATTCATTGTTTTGAAAAAATTTCATATTCAACATTCAAAAAACTTATGGTCCGATCTAATATACAAGGCCTTATCATAAAAAACATATCAAAGTTAAAAGTTCAATCGCAATCGGAGAATCGGAGATAACCCTCAAAAGAAATTTCATATGCCCATTTCAAATCTTCCGATGCGATTAGTCCAATCGGAAAATTTTAAATCGCTAAGAGTTTAAAACAGTCAAATATAACTTCCGATGCGATGCGGTCAATCGCAATCGATTAATCGAGACAGTCTTTAAGAAACTCTTTACGCTTAGTTGAAATTCCCCGACCCGATGTGCATTTGATAATAAACGCTTTTAAAAGAAAATCGAACATTTGTTTAAAAAATATGGTAGACCCCACCATTAGAGATCGGAAAGATCTGCAATCACAATCGATCAATCGGGATAAACGTATTGTGATACTCATTTGCCATTCGAAAACTTCCGATGCGATTCATCTCATGCATAAAGATTTTGAATATAATATGTCTGAAAACTTAAATATTTATTGGTACGAAGGCATTCAATAACGAATCAAATGAATATGGTTTAGGATTTGGTTTTAAATACTTAAGGGTGACCCAAAAGGAGCATTTATGCAATATACGAAACAAATAAATGAAAAACCATAAATTCATAAATCATTCCGTTTGAGTGGCTTGTTGATCACGGCTGAGAGTTTATTGTCTTGCAGAGCCAAAGAACAACAAGTTTTTTCATTCACAGACAAAGGGAGGCTGTAGCAGACGCAGAAATGTCAAAGAGAGGAAGAAGAAACAAAACTGCTCTACCAGTGAAGCTTGCCGAAACTCCTACGGTCTCAAAAGAAAAGCCCATAAAGCCAAGGCTAGTCACAGATACTCATGCCAAGGTGCTGAGCGGCATGGGACCACGGTCTACCGCTTATTGGAAAAGACCCAGGTCTACACGGTGGAGAAGACATTGATTCCAGACAGGATAGCTCGGATTAAAATCGACATCAATGAAAGAACACTTGCAGAATTCGACTACCACATGGACCAGAGCTAGAACGACATCATGCCCATACTATGATGTAGTCGAATTAGGTTATTGACAGTGCAAAGATACAAGATAGAAATGTTTATTTCAGCATACGGAGTGCCTTTCGATTCAGATTCATGAAGACTTGAAGCGATACATACACCTTCAGACCCAGAGGGTGTATAACGAATTTATCAAAGAATTCTTGATGATAACAAAGTCCAATCCCGACCTATCGAAATTGGAGGAAAAACCGGAAGGAAACACCGAAATGCAAACCTTGTCCAGGTATGTAGCAAAGCAGATTCTCTTCTGCCTCCATATTGCTATGCAGCTGCCATGATGTGTAGGGTATTTGGAAATGATAATTCAGCTAGGTTTTCTATACAAATGGTCCCATTAATCCTAGCAGCTGTGAATTCCGACATTATGGATTGGGCTGTTATTCTTTCTGATAGAATCGCCAATAGGATCCTTGAGTACAGACAAGAAAAGGATGCTGGAAATTCTACCCCCTTTTTCTTTTGTGCCTATATTCTTGATGCTATTTGTTTCAATTCTGAATTTCCCTTATTTGGATGGAAATGGACTCCCGATAACCCCCTTCCAATCCATATTTATCATAAATTTCTTTGGAAGAGTCATTTCCAAGCTAATGTATATAGAATCTGTCATGGCTTCCTCATTCCCGTTTTCCAAACCATTTTTAATCGCTTTCCCCCTAGGATTTCTGATAAAGCTAAAGCCGACCTGTCTGCAATCGGAGATTGGTTTGGGGAGGAAAAATTTACTTACATCAGGGTTTTTGGTAGTATAGTGGAGCCGCATGTTCTTCCGCTTTTTTTTCCAGACAAACTTCTCTCTCAAGAAGTTTCTTATTAATTGACAATTGAAGGTATATCCAGGTCTTTGAACAACAGTAAGAAGAAAATGTGGCCTCAATTCCCACTCAATTGTGGTCATTTCACTCTAAATGATTTCAAGCATGCAGAAAAGGAAGTCTTCAAGATAAGAGGTTGTAAATTTGCAACCATTCCTGGAAGACAATATGATCCAAAAAAGATAGCATTCGATGTCACTGCTTCAGTTTCAATTGCTCGTTTCGAGCATGAACCAGATATGTTTGATGATTTATTTGTTTCATTAGATAATTTTCCTCAGAATTTTGACTTGGTCAAGTCTGAATTTCAACAGGAGGAAATAAATAAATTTCTCTTATTTAGAAGCCAGAGATTGTTGAGAGTACCTCTGGACCAGCTGAGAATTCAAATCCAAAAATCAGAGACAGAAGGTACATCCGGCCAAACGCTAGTAGAAACATCTACCAGCAAAATCATTACACAATCGGCTGTCAACCAGCCGATTGTACATACTCAAAAAGTGGTCACTATTGACAAACCTGATGCCCCAAAGGGAAATACTGCTCAAATGACAGACAAATTCACAAATATCAATGATCAGGTGCATAATCAAAAGGATGGATCGGATGATAAAAGCACTAAGCAGAGCATAGATAAAGAGAAAGGAAGAGAAATAACTAAGGAGATTATGGTTTCCACTAATCTTGATATTTCTTCTCAGCTATTAAATCAATATGATCAGTTTGCTCAACAGCTTGGATTGCAGGATAAAGGTGAAGAACAAATAGAGCAGGATGTTGAAATCATTCCTGAACATCCTACAAGGCATATTGTATTAAAAGGTGAGGAGATCCCTCCTTTGGATATATTTTACAGCCCTAAACATAAGGCTGTTGTCAAAATACAAAGAAAGAAAAGAAAAACAGAACAGGGTATATTTTCTACTCCATCAGAGGAGTTTATGAATATTGTTTATAAGAACAATGAAATGAATCCATTTGAAGACCTTACGAAATTGTCCCAGTATACAGGAGCTTATAGTGCTGCAACAGTGGATAAAGTTGTAGAAGTTTCTCAACTAATAACTCAGAAAGATCTTCACATAGCTTCATTGGAAGAACAAGCTAAGGAGAATCAGCAACTGATCAGCCAATTGCAACAACAACTACAGGATCAGACATTCAGGTCTAAAGAATTGGAGAAACAGCTTGCTGAAGGAAAGAAGAAGGTTGATGAAAAGCTTTTAGGCAAACAAAAGCAGCTAAATGAAGAAATTTCTAAGTTACAGAGTCTGTTACAAAATGAGGAAAAGGCAAAAATGATTCAAGAAAAGGAATTCCAAGCAACTTTGGATAAGTTTAAAGATTATCCAAAGTTAAATGAATTCAAATCGGAAGCCCTTGAAGCTAATAAATTATTGACTCAGCAGTTAATCGAATTTTGCTCAAAACTGTCACAAGCAGAACCCTTTTGTGAGATTACTTCATCTTTGATCCAAAATATCATAACTCTTAGACAAGAAATAGATGATGCCGATGAAAAGATTTCTGAGTTTCTCACCTGGCAGGATACAGAAAAGGGAAAAGAAGCAAATCTTCCTAGGATAGAGGAAAAACACAAAGAAATCCTGTTTACAGAATGGGAACATCAATTAATGAAATCTGATAGAGCAATATCAAGGGCCAGAAATATAATGAACAATCTCACGCAATTCATAAATGACAGCTTATATTCAATTAATCTCATTTCAGACTGTGTTCCTGGCAGTTTGCCAAAGATAAAAGAAACTGAAGACAGGTGGAGAGAAGAAATGGAAAGGAAAAGTCAACAAATCGGCAAACTTCAAACTATATCCTGGGATAGTATGTGGACTCATGTGATCAAGCCAAACAATCAACAGACAGCTATCAAACTTCTATCAAACGTTGTCGATTGTCTAATTCCAGAATTTTTTGATGCCACCTATGCTGGACAGTTGCATACTGAGATGAGTCATCCACCAAGACTCCGAGATATGTTGAACATTTGCAACTTGGCTTCATCAAGCGAAGGAGAAAAACAATGAATCAGTTTTATTCAAAATAGCATTTCAGTTTTAATTTGATAGATTATAGCAGTAGTATTAGGATTTTGTTATGTAATTTATTATTTAAATCCCTCTCATGCATTTAGAGAAGGATCGGAAGTTGTAATATTTTTGGGATTTGGAGCTAACATTTCTGTACTTCATTCCTTATTATATTTATATGAAAGATCACATCTGGTGATTTTTGTGCTTAAATTATCTTTGAAGTGTTGCATTTTTGTGCCTTTGGATTTAATTTTACATCGGAGTTACTAGGTCAGAGTATCACATTTCGTTTGACATTCTGCAAGATGAATGAGGTATTTTTATCTGTTCATTGTTGATTTTCTCTGTTATATGGTATTCATTTGAAGAATTTGCTATCATTTATATATTTGATTTACATAATATTTCCTTTTTATATTATCATTTCTGAGTATAATTGGAATATTATCATTTATAGACATATATGAATGGTATATAATGATGAATGCAATATGCTAATATAACTCTGTTTAATTTATTAAACAGAGTTATCTTTATTCGTTTTTGCACATTTCAATTTAGTTAATAATACATTTCCATGGTTATTATTAGATTGAAATAATCCTAAGTTGTATTCACATATAATCACCCGGGTTAAAATTAGAATTTCTTTATCAGCATTTAGTTTAGATTAGATAGTTTTATTTTCTGTTAATTTAGTCCCATTTTCACCCATTCAATTCAATCCACTTAGTTATAAGGAAACTGGTCCTTTAAATCCAGTCGGAGCCACCATCCCAAACGGAAAATGAGCTGTCTTAAGGTCCCGACCGGGTGGTTTTCCCCCAATGTTTGAAGCAGAGATTTTCTAGGCTTCAACATTTTTGGCGCTAGAAGGAGGGCATCCAACTATGAATGGCAAGCAAACCCAAATCTACAAACCATTCTAAGAGTAATTCTCCCTCCGCATCACCTCGTACTTCCAAATTGCCCGCTGATTCCTCAGCATCCAAGCAAGAAGAAGAGGTATCCACTATCACTGCTCAAACCCACCATACTTCAGAACAATTAAGTCTTGAATCTCCTGAAGTTCAGTCTCTCATCCAGAAACTTCAGAGCTTCTCGATTTCACCACCGAAATCTGAGCTATCTCAAAGCAGTGAGACTTCGCAATTCAATCTACCTCACCCTCTTACTAGACTTCAGAGTGAAAAGCTCGGTATTGAACCTACTGAATTTCCTTTACCTAAAAGGAAAAGGGCAAAGAAAAATACTGAAGATTCTGACAGTGAAGCACTTTCATCCACATCTTCCATCTCATCTTCCCCAGTGCAAAGTCAACCATCCACTCCCTCATTACATATCGTTGTTCACCAGGAATTGGGAACTTCAACATCTCAACCTGCTCACTCCTCAATATCAATTCCTTCCCAGACATCTGGAATCTCAACAGCAGTATCATCCACCACTGGTATTACAATGGCAGATCCATGGACCAGACCTGGTGCAGTCAATATGCCCGCACCATTACATGCATTACCAGATGCTCCTGAAAAATGGCTACCCAAGTTTAATCCAGAAAATGGAACCCAAGCTGAGGAACATATCAATAACTTCATGTTAGCGGTTAATTTGAAGGGAGTAACAGAGCAAGATGTCGTTGTTAGGCTTTTTCCTTATACGTTGCAAGGATCAGCAGGATCCTGGTATTTTTCCCTGCCTTCTGATTCTATTACCAGTTGGAACATTTTCCAAGAACAGTTTCTCACTAAGTATGGAGACGATAGATCTTTAGCTACATTAATAAATGATCTCTCCAATCTTAGGATAGAGCATAGGGAACCCATTAAAGAATTTAATGCTCGTTTCAATAAAATTTTGAATAAAATCCCAACGACTTCCAAACCAAGTGAACAAATCAGAAGTGAGTGGTATATTACTGCCCTACCTGCCAATATAGCTATTTTTGTAGACAGGGCCGCAAAACCAACACTTGCTGAAAACATGAAAGAAGCACTTTCTGTGGAAAAACGTATTAATGCTCTAGAAAAGAAAGCAGCTCTTGAGGAAAGAAAAACCAAAAAAGTTTCATTCAAAGAAGACTCAAAGAAGAAAATCTCAAAATATCCATATGATATGGAAGGCCTCCAAAAGGTTCTCAAGACTATGTCAAATGAAATGATTGAAATTAAGAAACAAGTAGCTGAAACTTCAACCAAAAGGCCCTTTAAGAATTATAAGAAAACCGAATCAAAACCACCAAATATCGTATTTTATGCAGAATCAGATCAAGAAGAGGAAGAAGAGGAAACAATCTCATCAACTGATAATGAAGAGGAAATTGTTGAATGTCATGGCATGTGGGATTTCATACTGCCCAACTCCGATACAGATAATGATGAAGAGGCTTTACCTGTCTCTACTAGGAGTAAAGGTACTTCCGAACCTGTTCAGACAACTTCAAAGAAACGGAGTGCAGGTGCTGCTACAACAAAAGAAAAAGTACCTACAAAGAAATCACCCGCAGCAGTTCCCCAAAACCCACCTTCAACTTCAAATACTCCTCCAACATCCAAAACATTAGTAGTGTCCAATTCAATGGATTACAATATTGTTGATGATATGAAGAAAACTAAGGCAAACATTACTATGTTTGAACTTAGCAAATTAAAACATCAGCAGAAATTGCTTCTCAAAGAATTGAATGCTGTTCCCTGTTCACCTCTTCCCAGTGCTAAAGCTGCAAATGATTCTGGTCAACCACCTTCTGGAATGATAGAAGCTACTGATTCAGTCCTGATTGGGGATAGATCAAATTCTCATACTCCACCCTTCCTTTTGACTTTTGAGATCTATAACAGAAACCTACACAATTGTTTGATTGACTCAGGGGCATCATCCAATATAATGCCAGCTTCAGTTTGTTCTAAACTGAACATAGAACCCCAAAAGTCTTCCATACACATTGTACAGTTAGATAGAAGCAAGGTCCAGGTTTTAGGAGAGATTAACTCTGTAACTATAAGGTTAGCAGCTGATCCACGGGTAGTTCAATGAATTGATATCTTAATAGCTGATATACCTGAATTTTATGGGTTGATTTTAAGTAGAGATTGGTCTGAAAAGCTCCACGGGTATATTTCTACCGATTGGTCTCACATGTGGTTACCTTATGGGGGAAAGCCAAATCAAATAAAAATCAATCGAGAGAAACACATGACCCATACTGTAACAGATTTTGAACAGGAAAATCAACCAATTGCATTTAATAACAACATCTTGAGAAATTATTCATCAGATTCATTTTTTGGAAATCTCACTGCCCAACCATCCCCTTTCTCAGTAAACAGTTTAACATCACAGATTGAAAACTATTCACAAACTGATAGGTCAAGATGTTTTAATGATACTGGGGAAACTGTAAATAAGATTGTTAATACTTCTTTATTTTGGTCTTTATATTTTGACGGCTCTAAATCTAACGAAGGTTCAGGAGCAGGGTGTATCTTGGTTAGCCCGCAAGGTGAAAAAACAATGTTGTCCTGTAGGTTAGAATTTGAATGCACAAACAATACAGCTGAGTATGAAGCTTTAGTCCAAGGTCTGTATAAAGCAATTGGCCTCAAAGTGCAATATTTGAAAGTATTCGGCGATTCTGAAATTATTGTCAAGCAGGTGAGAAATACAATTCACTGTCTTTCAAATCACCTCAAACATTATCAATCACTGGTACAAGAACTCACCACACACTTTTCTGCATTCAATATTTCTTCCATCCCTAGGTCTCAAAATTCAGCAGCAGACTTGCTAGCCAATGTTGCTTCCAGACTCATACCTTCTGAAGATTTTAGCCCAGATAGATTTTCAATAGAATTACTTTTTAGACCATTTGTCCCAGACAATGTCACAAATTGGAGAGTTTTTTACCATGATCAAGATATCTTGAATTTCATGACTTCAGAAAAATCATATGATGATCAAATTATTGACGAAGAAGAGCACGATTTACAAATTTCTTCAAAAGGTAATGAAAATCCCATTCCGAAATCTGTTGTTAGATTGGAGGACTTGTATGATATTAAAGACAGATTCAAGAAAGTCACTAATACCAAGCTTCAAAGTTCTACTTTGAAATTTGAATTAGTGAATCTTGGTTCTGATTCAAAACCTCAAAATGTTAATTTAGGACTTAATTTAACATCAGAGGAAAGGAATGCCTTCATTAAACTATTGAACAAATACAAAAATGTTTTCGCTTGGAATTATGATGATTTAAAAACATATGATACTTCAGTTATTCAGCACACAATTCCAATGCTTCCCGATATTAAACCTGTTCAACAGAAGCTAAGGAAAGTTCATCCAAATCTTGAAGATCGAATCAAATCAGAACTTAATAAACTTTTGAAAGCCAAAATCATTTTTCCTGTCAGGCATTCCAATTGGGTTTCCAATATGGTACCTGTAAGGAAGAAAAATGGTGATATAAGAATCTGTATTGATTTCAGAAATTTAAACAAGGCATGTTTGAAAGACAATTTCCCATTGCCAACCATGGAACATATACTTCAAAAAGTAGCTGGTTCTGAACTTATGTCCTTTCTTGATGGATTTTCAGGCTATAATCAAGTCTTGGTTCATCCAGATGACAGATTGAAAACAACTTTCAGAACGAAATGGGGAACTTATGCTTATCAAAAAATGCCTTTTGGATTAATAAATGCAAGAGAAACTTTCCAAAGAGCCATGGACATAGCATTTAAAGGTCTGATCAATAAATCAGTTGTTATTTATCTCGATGATATAACAGTATTCTCAAAAAACAGAACCAATCATCTACATGATCTAAAACAAATATTTGAAAGATGTAGAAGGTTTGGTATTTCATTAAATCAGAAAAAATCTTTCTTTGCTTTGGATGAAGGAAAACTTTTAGGATTTGTTGTATCAAAAGATGGTATATACATTGATCCAGACAGAGTTAAAGAAATCTCTGATATTTCTTTACCTCATAACAAAAAATCCAAGCAATCATTTCTTGGACAGATCAATTTTGTAAAAAGATTCATTCCTGATTTTTCTTTAATTGTTTTACCTATGCAAAATATGATCAAGAAGAATTCAGTATTCAAATGGGGGCATAAAGGAAAAGAAGCCTTTGAGTTAATCAAACAGGCAATCATTAATGCACCAGCACTAAGTACTCCGGATTTTTCTAAAGATTTTATTTTGTATACTTTAGCCACAGAGACATCTTATGCAGCTGTTTTAACACAACTTAATGATCAGAAAATTGAAGCACCAATCTCATTCTTTAGTTCAAATCTGCAAGGAGCTGAACTGAATTATTCCGATGTTGAAAAACAAGCCTTTGCTGTGTTCAAATCAATCAAGCATTTCAGACCTTTTCTCTTGAAAACTCATACAAAAATCATTGTCCCATTCTCAGCAGTGAGGCAATTATTAATTCAGAGAGAAGTAGGAGAAAAACGAGCTAACTGGGTAACAACCTTACAAGAATATGATGTTGATATTAAACCAGCTAAGATTGTTAGAGGACAAGGTTTTTGCAGATTATTAGCAGGAGCTCATAATATACCAGACAATGATCATTCAAATCAAGATATTCAAGTAAATCAGATAAGTGTTACGGATTCTGAGCCTCAGTATTCTGATCTCATCTATTACTTGAAAAATGGGTATGCTCCTTCTGATCTCAGTTATAAGAAAAAACGTGCTTTAAGATTAAAAGCTGTTAAATATGAGATCATTGATAATGTGTTATTTAGAAAAAATTATGATTCAATTTTGTTAAGATGTCTAGAAAAGACTGAAGCTGAAAAGGTTTTGCAGGAGTTGCATGATGGACCAGCAGGAGGTCATTTTGGAGGTGATACCATAGCTCACAAAATAATTCGTGCTGGCTATTATTGGCCTACCCTTTTTAAAGATACACATGAATATGTAAGAAAGTGCAGAATCTGCCAAACTGCAAGTGGAAGGCAAAGGAAACCAGCTTTTCCTTTGCAACCAATAAATATTGAGCAACCATTTGAACAATGGGGACTTGACATTATTGGTGAGATAGTACCTCATTCTTCCAAGCAGCACAAGTACATTCTTACTGCAACCGATTATTTTACAAAATGGGTAGAGGCAATCCCTTTGAAGGTAGCCAATTCTGATGCAATTATTGATTTCATAGATCAATTTATCATAACCGGGTTTGGTGTACCTCAAGCTCTTGTCTTTGATAATGCATCTTATTTTTCAGGAAACAGTTTAATAGAATTTGCAGTTAAAAGAGGTTTTAAACTCAAATATTCAGCAAATTATTACCCACAAGGTAATGGATTAGCTGAATCCACTAATAAAAATCTCATCAAGATTATTAAAAGGACTATCGATCAAAATCAAAAGAATTGGCATAAATCTTTAATCTTTGCATTATGGGCTGATCGTATTACAGAGAAAGCTTCAATCGGAACTTCACCTTTTAATTTAGTTTATGGAAAAGAAGTTGTGATACCATCAAATTTAACTCTTCCATCATTAGCCCTAGTACAATTTATTGAAGAAAATCCTTCTTCATCCATTCAATTGAGGTATGATCAAATCCTTAAACTAGAAGAAGAGAGAGATAAAGCTAGAATTGTTCATGAAAAACATCAACAACTTGTGAAATCTTCTTTTGATGCAAGTTCTACCGGCTCAAAAAATTTGTCAATTGGTGATCTTGTTCTAAAATAGGATAAGGCACATGAAGAAAAAGGTAAACATACCAAATTTCAAAAGATGTGGCTTGGACCATTTCAGATCGTTGAAAAGATAGGCTCAAATACATTCATGCTCCAAGATCTAACAGGTAAGAGAGAATCTCTTCCTGTAAATGGGCTTATCTTAAAGAAATTCTTCTCATAAGGAGGTAACCCCTTCTTAAATTGTACATATTCCTTTTTGCAAAGTCTTTTATTGTTTTTTATAAATAAAGGTTGTAAATAAGTCTCTAATTGACTGTTTACTTGATAGAAAAATTCTTAAGAAAAATATTATAAATATTTATTTTAGTGTAAATAAGAATTTTTAGAGAAATGATTATATTCTTTTGATAGTTTTAAATAAGATGTTAAACTTTGAAAGATTATACCAATTATTTGCATAATCTTTTTGGAAAAACTTGAGGGAAATGTAAATCATTACAAGTTTATTAAGTAGAGAGAAGTTATCTATAAAAGTAAAGATTATTCAAGTCTTGGTACTCAAAAAACTCAGAAAATTGTCATCCATTGATTCTTAAGGATAAGACTAGTTCACCCCATTCATTTAGGTTGTGATTTTTTAGAATATAATTCTAAGAAATTATTGAAAACATTTTTAAGAGATAAGAGATCTCATCATGAGCCGACTTACCATATTCATAAGAAATAATAAAGCTGACATTACCAATACTGCCTATCAAAACAGGGTAATGGCTTATTAATATAAGACAAGGGGTCTCATCACGAGCCAGCTTGTTCAGTTTTAATTATAACTATTGAATGGCATTGTTAATAACTGGCTACCAAACCAGAACAATGGCTCTTAAAAAAAGAAATAAAAATAAATAAAAGACAAAAAACATGAGATAACATATCTTATGAATTTATCTTTTAAAAAGTCATAATCTTAGTTGAATGGGACAATGAATAGTTAATGGTTAAAAGGTAACCCTGTCGAGACTATGAACGTTTGCGGGCAGCAGAGGCAATTCCTATGACAATAGAGTATATTATCAAAACCAAGCTTGAAGAAATCCACTTACTTCATTATTAATACCAATCAAAGCTTAAGACAACTCAAAATGTTTTTATTCTCAAGAAACTAGAAAGAAATTGTTAATAATTTTTATTCTTTTTCATAAGTTAGATTTTATTTTTTATTATCCTAGGATAATTTTATTTACCTTTAAAAATCTTTACTTACTTAAGATATAGTATTCATTCTATTTTTCAGAGATAACTGGTTCTTTCAAGTGAATCGTCAATTGTTGTACTATACAACAACCCTCCCTTTTTCTAAATTTTAGAAATAAAATTTAGAAATAGGGTCCCTTTCTTTTTAGAAATAAAACACTTAGAAATAAAATTCATTGTTTTGAAAAAATTTCATATTCAACATTCAAAAAACTTGTGGTCTGATCTAATATACAAGGCCTTATCATAAAAAACATATCAAAGTTAAAAGTTCAATCGCAATCGGAGAATCGGAGATAACCCTCAAAAGAAATTTCATATGCCCATTTCAAATCTTCCGATGCGATTAGTCCAATCGGAAAATTTTAAATCGCTAAGAGTTTAAAACAGTCAAATATAACTTTCGATGCGATGCGGTCAATCGCAATCGATTAATCGGGACAATCTTTAAGAAACTCTTTACGCTTAGTTGAAATTCCCCGATCCGATGTGCATTTGATAATAAACGCTTTTAAAAGAAAATCAAACATTTGTTTAAAAAATATGGTAGACCCCACCATTAGAGATCGGAAAGATCTGCAATCGCAATCGATCAATCGGGATAAACGTATTGTGATACTCATTTGCCATTCGAAAACTTCCGATGCGATTCATCTATTTTGCATACGAAGATTTTTTGAATATATTAATATATCACAAGCGCCAAATCTTTATTGGTACGAAGGCATTCAATAACGAATCAAATGAATATGGTTTAGGATTTGGTTTTAATACTTAAGGGTGATCCAAAAGGAGCATTTATGCAATATACGAAACAAATAAATGAAAAACCATAAATTCATAAATCATTCCGTTTGAGTGGCTTGTTGATCACGACTGAGAGTTTATTGTCTTGCAGAGCCAAAGAACAACAAGTTTTTTCATTCACAGACAAAGGGAAGCTGTAGCAGACGCAGAAATGTCAAAGAGAGGAAGAAGAAACAAGACTTCTCTACCAGTGAAGCTTGCCGAAACTCCTACGGTCTCAAAAGAAAAGCCCATAAAGCCAAGGCTAGTCACAGATACATCATGCCAAGGTCTTGGGAAAATGACATGGGACACAGTCTACAACCTATTGGAAAAAGAAGACCCCAAGGTCACAGTGGAGAAGGCATCAGTTCCAGACGAGGATAGCTCGGATTATGACTCTGACATCAATGAAAGAACACTTGCAAATTCATTTCTACATCGAATTGCAGCCAGAGCGAGCATCATGCCTTACTATGATGTAGTCCGATGGGTTATCGACAGTGTAAAGATACAAGAGAGAACGTTTGTTTCAGCATCTGGAGTGCCTTTCGGCTCGTTTAAAGCAGAAGACTTGAAAGCAATGTACCACCTTCCAGACCCACAGAAGGTGTATAACAAGGAATTTATCAAAGAATTTTCTGATGATAACAAAGTCCAATCCGACCCTATCAGAAATTGGAAGAAAAACCCAGAGAAGCACCGAAATGAAGCATCCGGTATGTATTCTGTAGATTCTCTTCTGCCTCCATATTGCTATGCAGCTGCCATGATGTGTAGGTTATTTGGCAATGATAATTCAGCTAGGTTTTCTATACAAATGGTCCCATTAATACTAGCAGCTGTGAATTCCGACATTATGGATTGGGCTGTTATTCTTTCTGATAGAATGGCCAATAGGATCCTTGAGTACAGACAAGAAAAAGATGCTGGAAATTCTACCCCCCTTTTCTTTTGTGCCTATATTCTTGATGCTATTTGTTTCAATTCCGAATTTCCCTTATTTGGATGGAAATGGACTCCCAATAACCCCCTTCCAATCCATATTTATCATAAATTGCTTTGGAAGATTCATTTCCAAGCTAATGTATATAGAATCTGTCATGGTTTCCTCATTCCTGTTTTCCAAACCATTTTTAATCGCTTTCCTCCTAAGATTTCTGATAAAGCTAAAGCCGACCTGTCTGCAATCGGAGATTGGTTTGGGGAGGAAAAATTTACTTACATCAGGGTTTTTGGTAGTATAGTGGAGCCGCATGTTCTTCCGCTTTTTGTTCCAGACAAACTTCTCGCTCAAGAAGTTTCTTATCAATTGACAATTGAAGGTATATCCAAGTCTTTGAACAACAGTAAGAAGAAAATGTGGCCTCAATTCCCACTCAATTGTGGTCATTTCACTCTAAATGATTTCAAGCATGCAGAAAAGGAAGTCTTCAAGATAAGAAGTTGTAAATTTGCAACCATTCCTGGAAGACAATATGATCCAAAAAAGATAGCATTCGATGTCACTGCTTCAGTTTCAATTGCTCGTTTCGAACATGAACCAGATATGTTTGATGATTTGTTTGTTTCATTAGATAATTTTCCTCAGATTTTTTACTTGATCAAGTCTACATTTCAACAGGAGGAAATAAATAAATTTCTCTTATTTAGAAGCCAGAGATTGTTGAGAGTACCTCTGGACCAGCTGAGAACTCAAATCCAAAAATCAGAGACAGAAGGTACATCCGGCCAAACGCTAGTAGAAACATCTACCAGCAAAATCATTACACAATCGGTTGTCAACCAGCCGATTGTACATACTCAAAAAGTGGTCACTATTGACAAACCTGATGCCCCAAAGGGAAATACTGCTCAAATGACAGACAAATGCACAAATATCAATGATCAGGTGCATAATCAAAAGGATGGATCGGATGATAAAAGCACTAAGTAGAGCATAGATAAAGAGAAAGGAAAAGAAATAACTAAGGAGATTATGGTTTCCACTAATCTTGATATTTCTTCTCAGCTATTAAATCAATATGATCAGTTTGCTCAACAGCTTGGATTGCAGGATAAAGGTAAAGAACAAATAGAGCAAGATGTTGAAATCATTCCTGAACATCCTACAGGGCATATTGTATTAAAAGGTGAGGAGATCCCTCCTTTGGATGTATTTTACAGCCCTAAACATAAGGCTGTTGTCAAAAGACAAAGAAAGAAAAGAAAAACGGAACAGGGTATATTTTCTACTCCATCAGAGGAGTTGATGAATATTGTTTATAAGAACAATGAAATGAATCCATTTGAAGACCTTACGAAATTGTCCCAGTATACAGGAGCTTATAGTGCTGCAACAGTGGATAAGGTTGTAGAAGTTTCTCAACTAATAACTCAGAAAGATCTTCACATAGCTTCACTGGAAGAACAAGCTAAGGAGAATCAGCAACTGATCAGCCAATTGCAACAACAACTACAGGATCAGACATTCAGGTCTAAAGAATTGGAGAAACAGCTTGCTGAAGAAAATAAGAAGGTTGATGAAAAGCTTTTAGGCAAACAAAAGCAGCTAAATGAAGAAATTTCTAAGTTACAGAGTCTGTTACAAAATGAGGAAAAGGCAAAAATGATTCAAGAAAAGGAATTTCAAGCAACTTTGGATAAGTTTAAAGATTACCCAAAGTTAAATGAATTCAAATCAGAAGCCCTTGAGGCTAATAAATTATTGACTCAGCAGTTAATTGAATTTTGCTCAAAACTGTCACAAGCAGAACCTTTTTGTGGTATTACTTCATCTTTGATCCAAACTATCATAACTCTTAGACAAGAAATAGATGATGCCGATGAAAAGATTTCTGAGTTTCTCAACTGGTAGGATTCAGAAAAGGGAAAAGAAGAAAATCTTCCTAGGATAGAGGAAAAACACAAAGAAATCTTGTTTACAGAATGGGAACATCAATTGATGAAAGCTGATAGAGCAATATCAAGGGCTAGAAATATAATGAATAATCTCACGCAATTCATAAATGACAGCTTATACTCAATTAATCTCATTTCAGACTGTGTTCCTGGCAGTTTGCCAAAAATAAAAGAAACTGAAGACAGGTGGAGAGAAGAAATGAAAAGGAAAAGTCAACAAATCGGCAAACTTCAAACGATATCCTGGGATAGCATGTGGACTCATTTGATCAAGCCAAACAATCAACAGACAGCTATCAAACTTCTATCAAACGATGTCGATTGTCTAATTCCAGAATTTTCTGATGCCACCTATACTGGACAGTTGCATACCGAGATGAGTCATCCACCAAGACTCCGAGATATGTTGAACATTTGCAATTTGGCTTCATCAAGCGAGGGAGAAAAACAATGAATCAGTTTTATTCAAAATAGCATTTCAGTTTTAATTTGATAGATTGTAGCAGTAGTATTAGGATTTTGTTATGTAATTTATTATTTAAATCCCTCTCATGCATTTAGAGAAGGATCGGAAGTTGTAATATTTTGGGATTTGGAGCTAACATTTCTGTACTTCATTCCTTATTATATTTATACAAAGATCACATCTGGTGATTTTTGTGCTCAAATTATCTTTGAAGTGTTGCATTTTTGTGCCTTTGGATTTAATTTTACATCGGAGTTACTAGATCAGAGTATCACATTTCGTTTGACAGTCTGCAAGATGAATGAGGTATTTTTATCTGTTCATTGTTGATTGTCTCTGTTATATGGTATTCATTTGAAGAATTTGCTATCATTTATATATTTGATTTTCATAATATTTCCTTTTTATATTATCATTTATGAGTATAATTGGAATATTATCATTTATAGACATATATGAATGGTATATAATGATGAATGCAATATGCTAATATAACTCTGTTTAATTTATTAAACAGAGTTATCTTTATTCGTTTCTACACATTTCAATTTAGTTAATAATACATTTCCATGGTTATTATTAGATTGAAATAATCTTAAGTTGTATTCACATATAATCCCCCGGGTTAAAATTAGAATTTCTTTATCAGTATTCATTTTAGATTAGATAGTTTTATTTTCTGTTAAATTTGAGTCCCATTTTCACCCATTCAATTCAATCCCAATTATAAGAAAGCTGGTCCCTTTAAATCGGTGGAACCACCATCCCCAAGCGGAAAAGGTGTCTTCAAAAGGTCAGTAGGGTGGTTTTCCCCAATGTTTAGGCGAGATTTTCTAGGCTTCAACATTTTCAAGCTAGAAGGAGGGCATCCAAGCTGTGAATGGCAAACAGCCCAAATCTGCAAACCATTCTAAGAGTAATTCTCCCTCCACATCACCTCGTACTTCCAGGTGCGTGCAGTTCTCATCATGCATCGAGCAAGAAGAAGAGGTAGCCACTATCCTTTGCTCAAACCACCATAGCCCGAACAATTAAGTCTTGAATCTCCACAGTTCGAGTCTCTCATCCGAGAAACTTCTTGGAGCTTCTCAATTTCACACCACGAGAAATCGGGCTATCTCAAAGCGAGTGAGACTTAGCGATTCAATCTACCTCACCTCTTACTAGACTTGGTAAGAAAGCTGCAATTATTGAACCTACTAACAATTTCCTTTACCTAAAAGGAAAAGGCAAAGAAAAATAAGAGATTAAGCGGGTGAAGCACTTTCATCCACATCTTCCATCTCATCTTCCCGGTCTGAGGAAATCAACCATCCACTCCCTCATTACATATAGAATTTGTTAATGAGGAATTGGGAACTGGCACATCTCAAGCTGATTCACTCCTCGATATCAATTCCTTCCCAAACGTGGAATCTCAGCAGTAGAGTATCATCCCACCAGTATTTACAATGAGATCCATGGACCAGGACACAGTGCGATCGTATACAGCACCATTACATACATTACACGATGCTCTGAAAAAATGGCTACCCAAGTTTAATCCAGGGAAAAATGGAACCCAAGTGAGAACATATCAGCCTTCTGTGTTAGCGATTAATTTGAAGGGAGTAGGCAGGCAAGATGTCGTTGTTAGGCTTTCCTTATACATTTTGCAAGGATCGGCGGGATCTGGTATTTTTCACTGCCTTGATTCTATTGCAGTTGGGACATTTGCCAAGAGCAGTTTCTTACTAGAAAGTATGGAGACTGATAGATCTTTAGCTACACTAATAAATGATCTCTCCAATCTTAGGATAGAGCATAGGGACCATTAAAATTTAATGCTCGTTTTCAATAAAATTTTGAATAAAATCCCAACGACTTCCAAACCAAGTGAACAAATCGAGAAGTGAGTGGTATATTCTTGCCCTACGCCAATATAGCTATTTTTGTAGACAGACGCAAAACCAACATGCTGAAAACATGAAAGAGAAGCACTTAGCATGCAGGAAAACGTATTAATGCTCTAGCGGCTCTTGAGGAAAGAAAAACCCAAAAGTTTCATTCAAAGAAGACCGAAGAAGAAAATCTCAAAGATCCACTATGATATGGAAGGCCTCCAAAAAGGTTCTCAAGACTATGTCAAATGAAATGATTGAAATTGAAAACAAATGCATTTGAAACTTCAACCAAAAGGCCCTTTAAGAATTATAAAAAAGAAAGCTGAATCAAAACCACCAAATATCGTATCTTATGCGAATCGGATCAAGAAGAGGAAGAAGAGAGCAATCTCATCAAGTGATAATGAAGAGGAAATTGTTGAATGTCATGGCATGTGGGATTCATCTTTGCCCAACTCGTCTGAGATAATGATGAAGAAGCTTTACACATCTCTACTAGGAGTAAAGGTACTTAGGAACTATTCGAAGGACAACTAAGCAGATCACAGTCTTTGCTACAACAAAAGAAAAAGTACCTACAAAAGAAATCTTGCATGATTCCCCCAAAACCCACCTTCAACTAAATACTCCTCCAACATCAAAACATTAGTAGTGTCCAGGTTCAATGGATTACAATATTGTTGATGATATGAAGAAAACTAAGGCAAACATTACTATGTTTGAACTTATAAGTCGCATTATCGGCAGAAATTGCTTCTCAAAAGAATTGAATCTTGTTCCTGTTCACCTCTTCCAGTGCTAAGGCGCAAATGATTGGTCAACCACCTTACCTGGTATGATAGAAGCTACGGTCGATCGATTGGGGATAGATCAAATTCTCACACTCCACCCTTCCTTTTGACTTTTGAGATCTACATGCATGAGAAACCTACACAATTGTTTGATTGACTGGGGGCATCATCCAATATAATGCCGACTTAGGTTTGTTCTAAACTGAACATAGAACCAAAGTCTTCCATACACATTGTCGTGAGTTAGACACGAAGCAAGGTCCGGGTTTTGGGGAGAGATTAACTAAGTAGCCCCATCGGGTTAGCGGTGATCACGGGTAGTTCAACGAATTGATATCTTAATAAGTGATATACGAATTTTATGGGTTGATTTTAAGTAGGGAATTTGATGCAGCTCCACGGATATATTTCTACCGATTGGTCTCACATGTGGTTACCTTATGGAGGGGAAAGCCAAATCAAATAAAAATCAATCGAGAGAAACACATGACCCATCTTTATGTGATTTTAGTGGGAAAATCAACCAATTGCATTTAATAACAACATCTTGGGAAATTATTCATGAGGAGTCATTTTTTGGAAATCTCGCGCCCAACCATCACTTTTCTCGATGAAACATTTTAACATCCACTACAGTTGAAAACTATTCACAAGTGATAGGTCAAGATGTTTTAGCCAATCTTTTAAGGAAGCGTAAATAAATTTGTTAATACTTCTTTATTTTGGTCTTTATATTTTAATGATAGAAACTCTAAATCTAACGAAGGTTGAAGGGAGCGGGGGTGTATCTTGGTTAGCCGCAAGGTGAAAAGACAATGCTGTCCTTAGGTTAGAATTTGAATGCACAAACAATATGACCCAGGTATGAAGCTTTAGTCCAAGGTTTGTATAAAAAGAAGCAATTGGCCTTAAAGTACAATATTTGAAAGTATTCGGCGATTACGAAATTATTGTCAAGCAATTGTGATTCACTTGTCTTTCAAATCACCTCAAACATTATCAATCGCTTGTTCGAGAACTCACCACACACTTTTAACATTCAATATTTCTTCCATCCCTAGGTCTCAAAATTCGGCTGTGAGACTTGCTAGCCAATGTTGCTTCCGAGACTCATACCTTACGAAAGTTTTAGCTCGGATAGATTTTCAATAGAATTACTTTTTGAATAGCCTACATCGAGACAATGTCACAAATTGGAGAGTTTTTACCATGATCAAGAGATATCTTGAATTTCATGACTTGAGAGAAATCATATGATGATCAAATTATCGACGAAGAAAGGCATGATTTACAAATTTCTTCAAAAAGTAATGAAAAATCCCATTCGAAATCTGTTGTTAGATTGGAGGACTTGTATGATATTAAGAGAGCGGATTCAAGAAAGTCACTAATACCAAGCTTGAAGTTCTACTTTGAAATTTGAATATTGAATCTTTTGGTCTGATTCAAAACCTCAAAATGTTAATTTAGGTTAATTTAACATGGAGGAAAGGGATGCCTTCATTAAACTATTGAACAAATACAAAAATGTTTTAGAAAGCTTGGAATTATGATGATTTAAAAACATATGATACTTGATTATTGACTGATTCAATGCTTCGATATTAAACACATTCCATAGGAAGCTAAGGAAAGTTCATCCAAATCTTGAGAAGATCAAATCAAATCGAACTTAATAAACTTTGAAAGCCAAAATCATTTTTTCTATCAGGGCATTCCAATTGGGTTTCCAATGGTACCTGTAAGGAAGAAAAATGGTGATATAGAGATCTGTATTGATTTGAAATTTAAACAAGGCATGTTTGAAGAAGACAATTTCCCATTGCCAACCATGGAGCGAGATACTTCAAAAGTAGGCGGATTGCTGAACTTATGTCCTTTCTTGATGGATTTCGAGGCTATAATCAAGTCTTGGTTCATCAGGATAGCCAGTTGAAAACAACTTTCGGAACGAAATGGGAACTTATGCTTATCAAAAAATGCACTTTTGGATTAATAAATCACGAGGAGCAACTTTCCAAGAGCCATGGACATAGCATTTAAAGGTGCGATCCAATAAATCGGTTGTTGTTTATCTCGATGATATAACGAGTATTCTCCAAAAAACAGAACCAATCATCTACATGATCTAAAACAAATATTTGAAAGATGTAGAAGGTTTAGTATTTCATTAAATCGAAAAAATCTTTCTTTGCTTTGGATGAAGAGAAACTTTTAGGATTTGTTGTATCAAAAGATGGTATATACATTGATCAGAGACGAGTTAAAGAAATCTCTGATATTTCTTTACCTCATAACAAAAAATCCATCTGATCATTTCTTGAATGAGATCCAATTTTGTAAAAAGATTCATTCGATTTTTTCTTTAATTGTTTTACCTATGCAAAATATGATCAAGGAAAAATTGGTATTCAAATGGGGGCATAAAGAAAAAGCCTTTGAGTTAATCAAGCAGACAATCATTAATGCACAGGCACTAAGTACTCCGGATTTTTCTAAAGATTTTATTTTGTATACTTTAGCCACACTGAGAGACATCTTATCACAATTTGTTTTTAACACAACTTATGATCGAAAAATTGAAGCACCAATTTCATTCTTTAGTTCAAATGCGGGAGAAATTTGGTAGATTATTGCGATGTTGAAAAACAAGCGCTGCTGTGTTCAAATCAATCAAGCATTTCAGACCTTTTCTCTTAAAAACTGGATTACAAAAATCATTGTCCCATTCTACAATGATCAAGCAATTATTGAGTCGAGAGAGAAGCTAGGAGAAAAGCGAGCTAAGCGGATATGACCTTACGAGAATATGATGTTGATATTAAACGGCCTAAGATTATTTAGAGGACAAGGTTTTGCGGTTATTAGTAGAGGAGCTCATAACATACGGAGAATGATTATTCAAATCAAGATATTCAAGTAAATGAGATAAGTGTTAGGATTAGGTCTCGGTATTCGATCATCTATTACTTGAAAAATGGGTATGCTCCTTCGATCTCGATTATAAAGAAAAACGTGCTTCAAGATTAAAAGTTGTTAAATATGAGATCATTGATAATGTGTTATTTTAGAAGAAATTATGATTCAATTTTGTTGAGATGTCTTGAAAAGTAAAAAATTTGGGTTTCTGCGGGGAGTTGCATGATGGACCGTGAGGAGGTCATTTTTGGAGGGTGATACCACGGCTCACAAAATAATTCGTGTAACTATTATTGGCCTACCCTTTTTAAAGATACGCATGAATATGTGAAAGTCACGAGAATCTGCCAAGCTGCAAGTGGAAGACAAAACAGCTTTTCCTTTGCAACGATAAATATTGAGCAACCATTTGAACAATGGGGACTTGACATTATTGGTGAGATAGTACCTCATTCTTCCAAGCGAGGCACAAGTACATTCTTCTTGCTGACAGTTATTTTACAAAATGGGTAGAGGCAATCCCTTTAAAGAAGGTAGCCAATTAAATTGCAATTATTGATTTCATAGATCAATTTATCATAGCAGGTTGATGTACCTCAAGCTCTTGTCTTTGATAATGCATCTTATTTCTCGAGGAAAGCAGTTTAATAGAATTTAGGTTAAAAGAGGTTTTAAACTCAAATATTCAGCAAATTATTACCCACAAGGTAATGGATTAGGTAAGATCCACTAATAAAAATCTCCATCAAGATTATTAAAAGGTATCGATCAAAATCAAAAAAATTGCCATAAATCTTTAATCTTTGCATTATGGGGCGTCGTATTCTGAGAAAGCTTCAATCGAACTTCACCTTTTAATTTAGTTTATGGAAAAGAAAGTGTATTACCATCAAATTTAACTCTTCCATCATTAGCCACCTGGTACAATTTATTGAAGAAAAATCTTCTTCATCTAGTTCAATTGAGGTATGATCAAATCCTTAAACTAGAAGAAGAGAGATAAAGCTAAATTGTTCATGAAAAACATCAACAACTTGTGAAATCTTCTTTTGATGCAAGTTCTCTAGGCTCAAAAATTTGTCAATTGGTGATCTTGTTCTAAAATGGGATAAGGCACATGAAGAAAAAGGTAAAACATACCAAATTTCAAAAGATGTGGCTTGGACCATTTCGGATCGTTGAAAAAGATAGGCTCAAATACATTCATGCTTCAAGATCTAACGGAGTAGAGAGAATCTCTTCTGTAAAATGGGCTTATCTTAAAGAAATTCTTCTCATAAGGAGGTAGCCTTTGCTTAAATTGTACATATTCCTTTTTGCAAAGTCTTTTATTGTTTTTATAAATAAAGTTTGTTAATAAGTCTCTAATTATTGTTTACTTGATAGAAAAATTCTTAAAAAATATTATAAATATTTATTTTAGTGTAAATAAGAATTTTTAGAGAAATGATTATATTCTTTTGATAGTTTTAAATAGATCTTAAACTTTGAAGATTATACCAATTATTTGCATAATCTTTTTAGGAAAAACTTGAGGGAAAATGTAAATCATTACAAGTTTATTAATCGAGAGAGAAGTTATCTATAAAAAGTAAAGATTATTCAAGACTTGGTACTCAAAAACTCGAGAAGAATTGTCATCCATTGATTCTTAAGGATAAGACTAGTTCACCCCATTCATTTAGGTTGTGATTTTTAGAATATAATTCCTAGAAATTATTGAAAACATTTTTAAGAGATAAGAGGTCTCATCATGAGCAAGGCTTACCATATTCATAGAAATAATAAAGCGGCATTACCAATGCGCCTATCAAAACGGGGTAATGGCTTATTAATATAAAGAGGGGGTCTCATCACGAGCGACATTGAGTTTAATTATAACTATTGAATGGCATTATTGGCATAATGGCTACCAAACCCGAACAATGGCTCTTAAAAGAAATAAAAATAAATAAAAGACAAAAACATGAGATAACATATCTTATGAATTTTATCTTTTAAAAAGTCATAATCTTAGTTGAATGGGACAATGAATAGTTAATGGTTAATAGGTAACCTGTGAGACTATGAACGTTTAGGCGTGAGAGGCAATACCTATGACAATAGAGTATATTATCGACCAAGCTTGAAGAAATCCCTTACTTCATTATTAATACCAATCAAAGCTTAAGACAACTCAAAATGTTTTATTCTCAGGAAACTAGAAAGAAATTGTTAATAATTTTATTCTTTTTCATAAGTTAGATTTTATTTTTGATTATCCTAGGATAATTTATTTACCTTTAAAAATATTTACTTACTTAAGATATAGTATTCATTCTATTTTTAGGAGATAAGCGGTTCTTTAATTGAATCGCCAATTGTTGTACTATACAACAACCCTCCCTTTCTAAATTTTAGAAATAAAATTTAGAAATAGGGTCCCCTTTCTTTTTAGAAATAAAACACTTAGAAATAAAATTCATTGTTTTGAAATTTTCATATTCAACTTGTTAAAAAACTTATGAGTCGATCTAATATACAAGGCTATCATAAAAAAACGAGATCAAAGTTAAAAGTTCAATCGCAATCGGAGAATGGAGATAACCCTCAAAAAGAAATTTCATATGCCCATTTCAAATCTTCCGATGCGATTCGTCCAATCGGAAAATTTTTAAATGCTTCAAGAGTTTAAAACGATCCAAATATAACTTCGATGCGATGCGGTCCCGATCACGTCGATTAATGGGACAATCTTTAAAAACTCTTTACGCTTAGTTGAAATTCCCCGATCCGATGTGCATTTGATAATAAACGCTTTTAAAAGAAAATCAAACAATTTGTTTAAATATGAAGTGAACCCCACCATTAGAGATCGGAAAGATCTGCAATCGCAATCGATCAATCGGGATAAGCGTATTGTGATACTCATTTGCCGATCAAGAAAACTTAGATGCGATTCATCTATTTTTGCATATGAATTTTTTGTTGAATATATTAATATATCACAAAAGCGCCAAATCTTTATTGAGTACGAAGGCATTCAATAACGAATCAAATGAATATGGTTTAGGATTTGGTTTTAAATACTTAGGTGACAAAGACATTTATGCAATATACGAAACAAATAAATGAAAAACCATAAATTCATAAATCATTAGATTTGAGTGGCTTGTTGATCTGTTAGGAAGTTTATTGTCTTGCGAGCCAAAGAACAACACGTTTTTTTCATTCACGAGACAAAGGGAAGGCATGGCAGAGACGAAATGTCAAAGAGAGGAAGAAGAAACAAGGCTTGCTCTACCGGTGAAGCTTGCAAGAAACTCCTACGGTCTCAAAGAAAAGCCCATAAAGCCAAGGCTAGTCACGGATACATCATGCCAGGTCTTGGGAAAATGACATGGGACACGATCTACAACCTATTGGAAAAGAAGACTGAAAGGTCACGGTGGAGAAGGCATCAGGTTCCGGACGAGGAGATGGCTCGGATCGGCTCGACATCGATGAAAGAACACTTGCAAATTCATTTCTACATCGAATTGCAGCCGGAAGCGAGCATCATGCCTTACTATGATGTGGTGGAGTGGGTTATCGACGGTGTAAAGATACAAGATCGACGTTTGTTTCGGCATGCAGGTGCCTTTCGGCTCGTTTAAAGCGAGAAGACTTGAAAGCAATGTACCACCTTCCCGGACCCACGGAAGGTGTATAACGAAGGAATTTATCCAAAGAATTTGCTGATGATAACAAAGTCCAATCCGACCCTATCGAGAGGGGGTGGAGGGGAAAAACCCGAGAGAAGCACCCCGGGAAAGTAGACGCCGGTATGTATTGCATGGATTACTCATACTGCCTCCATATTGCTATGCTGGGTGCCATGATGTGTAGGTTATTTGGCAATAATAATTCAGCTAGGTTTTCTATACAAATGAATTCACATTAATCCTAGCGGTGTGAATTCCGACATTATGGATTGGGGCGTTTGATATTCTTTTTCGATAGAATGGCCAATAGGATCCTTGAATACGGGACAAAGAAAAGATCTTTGGAAATTCTACCCCCTTTTCTTTTGTACCTATATTCTTGATGCTATTTGTTTCAATTCCAGATTTCCCTTATTTGGATGGAAATGGACTCCCAATAACCCCCCTTCAATCCATATTTATCATAAATTGCTTTGGAAGATTCATTTTCCAAAGCTAATGTATATAGAATCTGTCATGGTTTCCTCATTCTGTTTTCCAAACCATTTTTAATCGCTTTCCTCCTAAGTTTCGAGTAAAGCTAAAGCGGAAGCACGGCTTCTGATCGAATTGGTTTGGGAGAGGAAAATTTGCACCATCGGGAGTTTTGGTAGTATAGTGGAGCCGCATGTTCTTCGCTCTTTGTTCAGGACAAACTTCTCGCTCGAGAAGTTTCTTATCAATTGGTAATTGAGTATATCCAGTCTTTGAACAACGGTAAGAAGAAAATGTGGCCCCTCGAATTCCCACTCAATTGTGGTCATTTCACTCTAAATGATTTCAAGCATGCAGAAAAGTCTTCAAGATAAGAGGTTGTAAATTTGCAACCATTCTGGAAGACAATATGATCCAAAAAAGATAACTTCGATGTCTTGCTTGAGTTTCAATTGCTCGTTTCGAGCATGAACGGTATGTGTTTGATGATTTGTTTGTTTCATTAGATAATTTTCCCTCCAGATTTTTTGACTTGGTCAAGTCTGAATTTCAACAAGAGGAAATAAATAAATTTCTCTTATTTAGAAGCCGGAGATTGTTGAAAAAGGAGTACCTGCGGACGGTGAGAACTCAAATCAAAAATGAGAGAGCCAGTACATGAAATGACGCTAGTAGAAACATCTACTGACAAAATCATTACACAATCGGGTACATGCGACGATAGTTAGCCTGTCTCAAAAAGTGGTCACTATTGACAAACCTGATATCCAAAAGGGAAATACTGATGATACATCCGGTCCAAATACTAGTCAGAAGTCTACTGCTCAAACAACAGAGAAATGCACACATATCAATGATGATGTGCATAATCAACAAGGCGGATCGGATGGCAAAAGCACTGAGCAGAACATAGATACAGAAAAAAGGAAAAGAAAAAACTAAGGAAATTATGGTTTCTACTGATCTTAATGTTTCTCCTAAGCTATTAAAACAATATGATCAATTTGCTCAACAGCTTGGATTGCAGGATAAAGATAAAGAACAAATAGAGCAGGATGTTGAAGTCATTCCTGAACATCCGACAGGGAATATTGTATTAAAAGTTGAGGAGATTCCTCCTCTGGATGTATTTTACAGCCCTAAGCATAAGGCTGTGGTTAAAAAACAAAGAAAGAGAAGAAAGACAGAACAGGACATATTTTCTACTCCATCAGAGGAATTTATGAATATTGTTTATAAGAACAATGAAGTGAATCCATTTGAAGACCTCACGAAATTGTCCCAGTATACAGGAGCTTATAGTGCTGCAACAGTGGATAAAGTTGTAGAAGTTTCTCAGCTGATAACTCAGAAAGATCTCCACATAGCTTCACTGGAAGAGCAAGCTAAGGAAAATCAGCAACAGATTAGCCAATTGCAACAGCAACTACAAGATCAGACACTCAGGTCCAAAGAATTGGAAAAACAGCTTGCTGAAGAAAAGAAGAAAGTTGATGAAAAACTTTTAGGCAAACAAAAACAGCTAAATGAAGAAATTTCTAAGTTACAAAGTCTGTTACAAAATGAGGAAAATGCAAAAATGATTCAAGAAAAAGAATTTCAAGCAACTTTGGATAAGTTTAAAGATTACCCAAAGTTAAATGAATTCAAATCAGAAGCCCTTGAGGCTAATAAACTATTGACTCAGCAGTTAATTGAATTTTGCTCAAAGCTGTCACAAGCAGAACCTTTATGTGATATTACTTCATCTTTGATCCAAAATATCATAACTCTCAGACAAGAAATAGATGATGCCGATGAAAAGATTTCCGAGTTTCTCAACTGGCAGGATACAGAAAAAGGAAAAGAAGCAAATCTTCCTAGGATAGAGGAAAAACACAAAGAAATCTTGTTTACAGAATGGGAACATCAATTAATGAAAGCTGATAGAGCAATATCAAGGGCCAGAAATATAATGAATAATCTCACGCAATTCATAAATGACGGCTTATACTCAATTAATCTCATTTCAGACTGTGTTCCTGGCAGTTTGCCAAAAATAAAAGAAACTGAAGACAGGTGGAGAGAAGAAATGAAAAGGAAAATTCAACAAATCGGCAAACTTCAAACGCTATCCTGGGATAGCATGTGGACTCATTTGATCAAGCCAAACAATCAACAGACAGCTATCAAACTTCTATCAAACGCTGTCGATTGTCTAATTCCAGAATTTTCTGATGCCACCTATACTGGACAGTTGCATACCGAGATGAGTCATCCACCAAGACTCCGAGATATGTTGAACATTTGCAATTTGGCTTCATCAAGCGAGGGAGAAAAACAATGAATCAGTTTTATTCAAAATAGCATTTCAGTTTTAATTTGATAGATTGTAGCAGTAGTATTAGGATTTTGTTATGTAATTTATTATTTAAATCCTTCTCATGCATTTAGAGAAGGATCGGAAGTTGTAATATTTTTTGGATTTGGAGCTAACATTTATGTACTTCATTCCTTATTATATTTATATGAAAGATCACATCTGGTGATTTTGTGCTTAAATTATCTTTGAAGTGTTGCATTTTTGTGCCTTTGGATTTAATTTTACATCGGAGTTACTAGGTCAGAGTATCACATTTCGTTTGATAGTCTGCAAGATGAATGAGGTATTTCTATCTGTTCTTTGTTGATTTTCTCTGTTATATGGTATTCATTTGAAGAATTTGCTATCATTTATATATTTGATTTACATAATATTTCCTTTTTATATTATCATTTTTGAGTATAATTGGAATATTATCATTTATAGACATATATGAATGGTATATGATGATGAATGCAATATGCTAATATAACTCTGTTTAATTTATTAAACAGAGTTATCTTTATTCGTTTCTACATATTTCAATTTAGTTAATAATACATTTCCATGGTTATTATTAGATTGAAACAATCTTAAGTTGTATTCACATATAATCCCCCGGGTTAAAATTAGAATTTCTTTATCAGCATTTAGTTTAGATTATATAGTTTTATTTTCTGTTAATTTAGTCCCATTTTCACCCATTCAATTCAATCCACTTAGTTATAAGGAAACTGGTCCTTTAAATCCAGTCGGAGCCACCATCCCAAACGGAAAAGGAGCTGTCTTAAGGTCCTGACCGGGTGGTTTTCCCCCAATGTTTGAAGCAGAGATTTTCTAGGCTTCAACACCTTCCAGCAGAGATCATGTTAGCCTAGGATAGGAGATACAATCTCTATACAAGAGTGGACTACGACCTCATTACACTATCGATTTTTTGGATCAAGTCCAAGATTTAAGTGTGAAGGAAGGGTTGTAGTTGGTACGAAAATAGAAGGGCAAGCAATGAAGGAAAGGAGGGATAGTGTATCTTTGTCTTGGGTTTAATCTATCTCGGTCAAGCTCTATGTTAAGGATACAAAGTTTAGGATTACAATAGATGTGAAGATAGTGCGAAAGGATAAGAAATTTCACCTAAGTATAACATCGTGGTTGGGTCAAGAAAGGTCTACAATATAGTGTGAACGAAGGGTTTCTTGGCAACGTGAGAAAGGACTTTGCAAGGAGTGCAAAGAGAAGATAATTCATGCCTCCATTTTTTTCATTGTATCTCAGAAAAACTCAAAAAGAAGACCGAGGGAATTCATAACATAAAGCAAGGGTGTTACATCAAGTGAAAGATATCAGTGTTGGGTGTAGTAAGAAGGTTGAAGAGGATTCCCTTGGAGACTGAAAATAAAGAAATAGAATAACTTCATTTGGATTGCTAGATTAGGGACCGAGTCTCCCTATTGCTGGTGCAACACAGTGCAGAAAAAGGATATCAGCATAAGAAGCCAAGAAATATAACATAAAAGGATTTAGAGACATATTGGTGTCAAGGGTCTGAGTCGAGGTCATGGTACTTGTCAATTGAAGGTCTAGAAGATGAATTATTTTTGGGTTTTCCTCTTGAAGAGGGAGAGGCTTTGGCCCTGGCTTGAAGAGCCAAAATTCTGTGTCTCTTGTGTTTATATAACTGACTTGATGAAGAACATAATAACCTAATGAAGATAAGATAGAAGTAATAGAAGCATAACAAGTATAACACAAGCAATTATCAAGTAAGAGAATTGAATTAAACACTACCCTACCAAATTCTCAACATGGTATCAGAGCTAAGGTGCTAGAAAGGGCTATTTGACAAGAAGACACTCAAGTACCAAGAAGATCCAAGATCAATTTTGTAAAAGGCAAAAGTTAGAGATCTACATCGAAGAATCAATCTTTAGATTCTAAAGAGGTAGGTTGCAAAAATTGGAAATCCATCTCAAGAAAATCAAGGACACCATATATAAGCCATCACCATCAATAACTATTTGGTGTTAAAATCAAATCAACATTGTTGGAGTCACCATCAAGCCATCATAATCATCAAGTATTCAAGGTGATTTAGCTCTCTTAAAGAATACAATCAAAGAGGGAAATCCTACTATCTTCTACATCATCATCAACAAGGAAGATGATAGAAGAAAAAAATACATTCTCAAGTAAGTATCTTAATGTCCCCATTTGAATCTGTCAAACTGACTCAAAAGGAAAGTAACAAATTGTCTAGGACTCAAAACTTTTCGTGCATGGAAAATAAGAGCATATATAAAATAAATTGAAAATGAAGAAATGGGACATGTCAAAGGATCTTCTGTTGAACCTTAAACAAAATATACTCAGGATTATACCAAATACATGAAGGGAGATATATGAGCCCGAAGGATTCTTATAGAATCCATAAGGGACTCTCTCATTCCCTTTGTGTAAAATATAGAATCATCAAAAAAGATATATGATAAATTAGTAGAGTTGTTCTCATTAAGTACAATAGGAGAATTATTGTCTCTAAGACAATAAATATTCAAGTTCAAGATGTCAAGAGAGGAAGGAATAACTTCATATTTTATGAAGATTTACGCAATTCAAGATAAAATGTAGAAATTAGGAGAAGTAGTGTCTGATGGAGAAATACTCGCAATGGTACTAAATTATCTACGTAAGGAATGTGGAAGCTTCACTTCAAACTCCTCTGGGAAGAAAGAAGCAATGAAATTTCATGATATATGGTATTTATTTAAGATAAAAGAAACTAGATCAAATCAAGGAAATTTTACTAAGTCAAGAAGAAAAGAAATATTTGGTAAGTTTGGTCCTCAATAGATAAGAATAAATATGAATAAGAATATATGCTATGTATGTAATGAACTTGAGCACTACAAAAAGGATTTTCCCATATCTAACAAGAACAATAGAAAAAGGGAAGAAGCCCATGTTGCCAGAGAAAAATAAGAACCTAATGCTAATAAATCTAAGAAAGAAGAAGTAAAAGATCTCTTCTATGATTGAGATCATATTCCTCCTTAGGAGGTTTCTTTTGGTTGTAAAATATGTTACAAAGCATTTTATATTATATATATGCATAATTTTAAATTAGCATCATGATAGAAGCATTGCAAATAAGGAGTATTGGTCATAGGAGGATATCTAAAAACATTAATGTAAAATTTATGCTATGACTCCTGGAACATCATTTTATTTATAAAAAGGAAATTATCTGGATCATGGTTCATCATTCATTAATCAATATGGAAGCATGTTCTAACATTTTTCTAATGAAATCCTTTTGGATTTAATAATTAGAAAGTAAGCAAAAAGTTTCATAAAATATTAACTTGTATAATTCTAGGATTAGAATGTAAAAACATATTGATTAAGCAGGTCAAGAGAATGTAACTTTTCATTCTAAAGAAAACTGCTACATGATGAATCAAAAGAAAAAGGGTGAGGTACATGTATATATATGCTGACACTGAATGCTATGAAGTCATGTCATATGGTTTCAAGTAGTATACTTCTATATTTAGAAGTATGATCAAAGGAAAATAGAATTTTCTCCAATGCACAAGTTTCCAGAAGACATGATCCACAGTAGATTAAATCAAAATAATATTTCCTCATATGGATTATGAGGTGATTGTACATTATTAAGGAACTGTACACTAGATGTTCCTGGGAAAAAATAAACATTATGTGGAGTAAGAAAATAAGATACCGTGAATAATGATAAAAGGAAATCAACATCCAACAAAGTCAAGGAGACTTGAATAGAAAATATCCTAGGAAGATATATAAAATCTGATAGAAGTATGGAAAGGATGGAGAACCTTGAAAATACATATATTTAGAAGATATGTGAATCTGTAAACAAAGGATGACGATGCCTACAAGAAGATGTCATGGTGAAAGATAATCACTCAGGTAAATTTTGATTTTAAAGTTTATATTTATAATTAATCAAAATATGATGATCTTATGCAGGGCTGCCAAAGGGAAGTATATGTCTTATGCAATTGATAACCATATGGCGGGATGAAAGGTCCTTGAAATAAGTATGGATCAAAATAACGCAGCATGGCATGTGATATCACTCCACCGGATCTCCAAGGCTGAGAAAGAGTCCAAACAGAGGTAACCACAGACCAATATTTTAGCTTGGGAGCTAACCCTACCAAACCAGAGAGGGATCTCTCCACAAAGTCACACGCAATAGGGTTGGATTAATTAGGTTTTAAGGCTAGGTATATGTACAGGGGTTTCTTTGAATTGGTTTTTCACTGGATGGGTGAATTAGTTCAAAGAGCCTAGGTCAGGGAAAATAAGATTAGGATTGCAGTCCATTCAATGGGGCAAGGTACGTAGGAAGGCTAAAAATTTAGGGTTTCAGGGTAAGATGGATCAGACTAATGAGAAGCTAGAAAGAGCAAGGCAAAGCATACATCCTTTCTAAACTGAAGAAAATGAACAAATTATGAAGATTTCCCAGAAACAGAGCATGAGAGATGTATTCTTCTTATCAACTTGAAAAGCAGCATATAATAGAGATGAAATGGATCATGAAGGAAAAAAATTCATACATATGTAACATAAGAAGAAACTATGTTAAATTTCCATACCATAGGTATCCCAAATAAATATCTACAACTCTTCCATTAATTTCCTGCCAAATATTGATTACACTAGAGTCTACGATCAATGCAACAACATACAACATTGAAATGAGTAAAAAAGTATAAGATATAGACCAAAAAACTCAAGGGTTGAATCCGTGAGTGGAGGAGCGGTAACACCAAAAACTGAACTGATACCTAGAGTGTAGGGAGGTCAAACTGACTCATCCCTCACTTTTTGGAAACTGATTCATTACATCTTCATCAAAAGTTTTCATCTAATGTATTTACCCTGGGTAAGTGTAAAAACATCAAATTTACATTTACATCATGAATTACATTGGTAAAAACACCATTTTCCAAGTGAAACTGAGAAAAACTGAGAAAATTTGGAAATATCAGCAAAGTCGGAAAATTTGTCAAAAGAGTAGTGCCAACTTTATCTCCACTTTTGAGGGGGTTACAGGTGTCCAAATTGAGCTCAGGATCACTCATTAGAAATCATGTCCATTCTTGTTTCTATATCTAATCTTTGTTTCCAAAATGGTATTGATTTTACCCTCCAAAAATTTATTCTCCCAAGACTAGTCAAAAGACCAGCGCCAGCCTCCAAAACAGGGCAGAAATGTGATTTTTTGAGTGTTTTTTAACCTTTTGAATGCCCCTTTGACCCAATTTTTTTTTTGCAAATTTGTTTTCCTGACTGTAATTGGACTTTTGAGTCCAATGGTGCCTTCATTTTGGCCATTGGGGGTCCCTATAAAAGGCTCAACGCCTACGGCGCTACGCTTTTGACAATGGGAATGTGTAAAACTGCCAAAAGTGCAAAATATTCCAAAATTTTCAAAAATTGCTGAAATTTATTCAATTTTCTTCTATGGGAGGTTGATGAGGTATTTTAGGCAATGAGTGATGCCTCAGAAAGTATATAAATCTTTTCCCCTTCATTTTTCTTGGTTAGGGTTTCAAGTCTTGATTTGGCCTTTTGGAGCTTTCACCTTGCACTCTGATTTCCCTTGCGGTAGTGTTTTTCCCTCTTCCTCAATATTCCATTGTCCTTATTTACCTTCTACAGGAGCTTCTCAAGATTCTGGTTGTCCTTGTCAAGAAAATTCTCCTAGTTATCATGGACCATGATGGAAAACTTCTCTTTTGAAGTGAGCTCATTGGCAAGTTCGACCTCCTTTTTCATTTCTAGTTCTAGATTTCTTTTCAGCCCTCTAGTCCTAGGTATTCTTCTTGGAACTTGTTATTTTTCCTCATTTGTTTCATGATACATCTCATAAGCCTCATCAAAAAAATCCTTTGCCTTTTTTCCTCTCTTTTTGACTTGAGAAGCTGAATCTCCATGATTGCTTGCTTTGTTTTGAGTTGTTGATTTTCCTGCTCAAAGTATGATATCACAAACTTAGATCTCTCTAAGTTGGTCTGAAGCTCCCTGATTTGGGAATCCTCATCATCATGTTTCTCATCCAAGTCAACAAGGTCAAAATATGTTGATGTCTCATGGAGGTCTTCCTCCTCATAAATGGCTTCCTCATGTACTTATTCCTCTGCCATATTTCGTTTCCCCTTTTGTACCTGATTTTCTAGTGAAGAAAGTAGGGCCCCTCCCAAAATATGTGGGGAAAACACCTGCCTAAGCCCTCTCTGATATGTCTTTACCAATATGCCCAATTCAACCTTCTTAGGCTTGTTGACCATAGCTCTACTTGGTTACCCAATCTGACCATGAAATAGTGATGATGTGGTGACGGTGATGGTGAAGTGGATTGAGGTGGAGGCATAGATGTAGTAGGATGAGATGAAGAAGGAACATCTTCATCATGTGGAGCTTGTGGAGCAGTGACGATGTCATTGGAAATGAAGGTGTCCTATGATATGTTCAACTAGTCAAGGTGATGGAGTACAATGATTTTGATCAATGAGTGGTGGAAGAGGCTATTCATTTGCTGGTCATAGTCTCTCTTTTGTACAATGAAAGCAATTTTTTCTATTCTACTGAATAGATAGTATGGGATAATGAGAAATCTTACTCTTGTGAAGTGCATCAATGGTCTAATGTGGTATGTGTTGAGTCTAGAAAACCTTCCTTCACAAGAGAATTACTTCATGATGATTTTCATCATGGGGGCATACCTATATAGAAGGTAGCTGAAAGGGAAGACCCTCTTCCTCTCATTTTTTTATCTTGGTTTGATTAATGGTTCGTAGTATTGATCCTCAAAATCCTTTGATTTAAACCACTTCTCACCCATTTTTGGAATACCTATGGCAGCAACAATGATAGATGCATATATACTGAAGTTCACACTTGCAAGGGTCATCTGATTTTCTCTAAGGTTTGAAATAAAGAATATACTCAACATAGGATGATGTTGGAATCTCTTAATCATGTTTCAAAAATCAAGGCAACCTACATACTAAAAACAGCTTACAATAATAGGAGAGGCCATCAGTTTCAAATCAGGGATAAGAGATTTTGGGCTCCAAGAAAGAAATTTGCATTCTCCCCTTATCTGTGTCAAAGGATGAAAGAAGCCTATGATGGGAGGTGGTCGTTTGTTTCCAAAACTGTGAATATGTGGTGGCCTTAAGTTCTTGATATTTTCTTTTAATGTCCTTGTAGGTAGCAAAAATATTTTGATTTTTCTTGTTCTGCTCCAGCTCTCCTATTGGTGATGAAGTTGGTGTATCTATTGTCATTGGGGTCATTAGAGTTATAGGAATAATCTCCTCTCTCCTTGAACCTGATGGTGTGCATGAGCCTGCTAGAACAATACGCCATTGTTGTTCTGAACTTTCTTACTGTGTCTCTCCGATGTCATTGGTATTCTTTCTCTTATTGTGCACTTTTAACTCCGTTGTTGAAATTTCTAAAACTGAAGGAGAAGTGTTCTCCCCGAGTCTATTTTCTTGATTTTCTTGAGGTACTGGAGTATTTGAAGTCGAAAATACCTATTCATCGACCTCCTACAAAGTATTATCCTGCCACTCTTCTTGATTCATATACTATTCTATCTCTGGTCTGGGAGTGTAGGCATAAGGAACATAATTTTGTTCTACACTTAATTTTGAAATTAATCCAAAAGGATCATAAGACCATGTAAAACTTTACTTGAAATTAATCTCCTTCAAAATGGCATATACATATTGTCCTCTTGATTTTTAATTGCATACGAAGGGGCGAAATTGAGTCTTCACCTTGAACTATGCCTTCTTCGTTGCTACCAAAAAATGTAGTTGGTCCATGTTGATCATCTGCCTAATGTACTCCAAGGAAAATATGTGAATTGGCACAAATTTTGGGATTTTGTATGGGAGTAACTCACACCCATACACTCTGATCTCTCTATGTCTTTGATATAAATAGCAATCCCCTCTCTTGTTTTGGTCACTTATGTGCATTATTCTCTTGAATTTTGGGCGTATTCTTGGTTCTGCATCACTATTTAATGAACTGGAAATGAAATGTAAAAAATAATCCACAAAGTCACTGAATGGGAATTTAGTGTTGTTCTTTCTAACCAGGGAATTCCAGTGAATAACTAATTGTGGGTTTCCTTGATTGTCTAATTTCTGTAGGTGGAAAGAAAACCTATTTGATTGATAGCAGAGAAATAAATATACTAATATAGATGCATATTTGAATACTCCTTCAATTGAAAACTTCATGAACTGCTAATGCATGGCTTCTCCTAAAAACTCACTGTAATAAAAGAGAATATGGGGTTTTTTGCTGCATAAAAAATATAAAGAAATGATAAAATGATTTGATTGACCCATTGGTTAGAGTGGTAACCTAATAAGCATGAAACCATTGATATTAATTTCTTAGTCATCTCGGGGAACATAGAGGAGGGATTAGGAGGGGTTTTTTTGGGTAATTGAGCATTTTATGGTAAGAAAGTCTCAAATATTTTGGCCCTCTGGGGGAAATTGATTTTTTTGTATATTTCCATGAGAAAATATGGGTGAAAAGGTTACATGGAATCATAGATTTAGACTTGGAGAATTTATGATATTGAAACATCATTAATGGAGAAGATAACTTCACCATTGTGGGCCACAATTCCCTCTGATTGGGAATGTATATGAATTGACACTAGGTTATAAATTTAGGGAAATAATAGGTTCAAGGAAAGATGAATTGGGGTAGGAATGAGTCCCACAATCCCAATTCATCACTAAGGTCGAGATATTTTTGTTTGAGCCAATTATAGAGTTTGTAGAGATCAAACTAACGATTAGTCTATGTGACTTGGTATAATTGGTAGACCAAAGGTTGGTGGTCTAAATCAACAGTTGGAGGCATAATGGGGTTTTATTTAAGCATGGATTTATTCTTTGAAGAAATAATTTAGATGAATGAATTTGACTATAATTACGTAGTGAATTTTCATTTGAACAACTAGATGAGGAGTTGGACAAGATCCTGGTTGCGTGGCAGCTATTGCGCTATGTGAGAGAGTTACAGTGTTTTGTGAATGTATAATTTTTAGTGAACACAGATTCAACAACTTGAGATATGAGGCTTTCATATTTTACTGTGAATATCATTTTCACAGATGCGAGTAATTTCATATCTACAATGTTTTCAAATAAAAATTTTGGGATCCATATAAAGCATAGGCCTGCCATTCCAGATAACTTGAAATTTTGGCAAGTTTTATGGGATGATAAACAAGTGAACAATTTTCTTCAGAGTGAAGGTGAGTTTTGGAACTGTTCTATGGATGAAGTGTATGAAAAGGATGACCAATTTATTGAGGTAGATCATATTGAAGATTTATTTGATCAAGATGATGTGGAAAGAAAACCTACTTTGGTCCCCAAAGAAAAAGGCGTAGAAGATGTTAATATCGGAACAACTGAGCAGCCAAATTTCATCAAAATTTTGGTTTTTAAACTCTTGTGGTGATCATTTTGTAAGAAGATTTCTAGATTATCCACAGTATTGAGGAACATGTGTCGATGTTTCGAATCCCAACTGGGATCCATCATCAGGACTTTTAGAATGAAGAATTTTAGAGAAGGGTTTCAGACCTTTAATAGAAATTTCTTGAAAAGAGTCGACTATGGTTTTTTAATAAGATTATTGTCACGACATTATTTAAGAAATTTCAAGTCTACTGCCCTTCTTTCAATTTTTATTCTAGTTTTCTCGAGATTACAAATCTCCTCCCAATAATCCCCTCCGTGTAGGGACAAAATTTTGGTTTTTAAACTCATGTGGTGATCATTTTGTAAGAAGATTTCTGGATTATCCAGAGTATTGAGGAACATGTGTCGATGTTTCGAATCCCAACTGGGATCCATCATCAGGAATTTTAGAATGAAGAATTTTAGAGAAGGGTTTCAGACCTTTAATAGCAATTTCTTGAAAAGAGCTGACTAAGGTTTTTTAATAAGATTATTGTCACGACATTCTTTAAGAAATTTCAAGTCTGCTGCCCTTCTTTCAATTTTTATTCTAGTTTTCTAGAGATTACAAATCTCCTCCCAAGAATCCCCTCCGTGCAGGGACAAAATTTTGGTTTTTAAACTCCTATGGTGATCATTTTGTAAGAAGCTTTCCGGATTATCCACAGTATTGAGGAACATGTGTCGATGTTTCGAATCTCAACTGGGATCCATCATCAGGACTTTTAGAATGAAGAATTTTAGAGAAGGGCTTCAGACCTTTAACAGCAATTTCTTGAAAAGAGCCGACTAAGGTTTTTTAGTAAGATTATTGTCCCAAAATTCTTTAAGAAATTTCAAGTCTACTGCCCTTCTTTCAATTTGTATTCTAGTTTTCTCGAGATTACAAATATCCTCCCAAGAATCCCCTCCATGCAGGGACAAAATTTTGGTTTTTAAACTCTTGTGGTGATCATTTTGTAAGAAGATTTCCGGATTATCCACAGTATTGAGGAACATGTGTCGACATTTCGAATCCAAACTGGGATCCATCATCAGGACTTTTAGAATGAAGAATTTTAGAGAAGGGTTTCAGACCTTTAATAGAAATTTCTTGAAAAGAGCCGACTAAGGTTTTTTAATAAGATTATTGTCATGAAATTCTTTAAGAAATTTCAAGTCTTCTGCCCTTCTTTCAATTTTTATTCTAGTTTTCTCGAGATTACAAATCTCCTCCCAATAATCCCCTCCGTGCAGGGAAAAAATTTGGGTTTTTAAACTCCTGTGGTGATCATTTTGAAAGAGGCTTTCCGGATTATCCATAGTATTGAGGAACATGTGTCGACGTTTCGAGTCCCAATTGGGATCCATCATCAGGACTTTTAGAATGAAGAATTTTAGAGAAGGGTTTCAGACCTTTAATAGAAATTTCTTGAAAAGAGATGACTAAGGTTTTTTAATAAGATTATTGTCATGACATTCTTTAAGAAATTTCAAGTCTGCTACCCTTCTTTCAATTTTTATTCTAGTTTTCTCGAGATTACAAATCTCCTCCCAAGAATCCCCTCCATGCAAGGACAAAATTTTGGTTTTTAAACTCCCGTGGTGATCATTTTGTAAGAAGCTTTCCGGATTATCCACAGTGTTGAGGAACATGTGTCGACGTTTCGAATCCCAACGGGGATCCTTCATCAGGACTTTTAGAATGAAGAATTTTAGAGAAGGGTTTCAGACCTTTAATAGCAATTTCTTGAAAAGAGCTGACTTTTAGAATGAATAATTTTAGAGAAGGGTTTCAGAAATTTAATAGCAATTTCTCGAAAAGAGCCGACTAAGGTTCATCAAACTTTCAAAATATTTGCCATCATAGGTAAATCATAAATATGTTGATTTTTTTATTGAGTTTTCTGACGTGTTTTCTTGGAATTACTCAGATCTAAGGTAGTACAATTAATATATCATTCAACAACAATCCCGATCAAGCCAAAACAAAAGCCTTTTAGACAGAAGCTCAGGAGAATAAACCCAAATTTATTGCCATCCATTGAGAAGGAGGTAAACAAGTTCTATAAGGAAGACATCATTGTTCCAATTATATTTTCAGATTGGATCTCCAATTTGGTTCCAATGCGGAAAAATACCGGTGAAATTCGATTATGTATAGATTTCAGAAATCTGAACAAAGTGTCATTGAAAGAAAATTACCAACTGCCCAAGATGAACCACATACTTCAGTGAGTTGTAAGAGCCAATAGGATGTCATTTTTGGATGGTTACTCAGGTTACAATCAGATCCTTTTGTATGAATATGATCAAGATAAGACAACATTTACTACACCATGGGGTACCTTTAAATATGCCAAGATGTCGTCCGGTTTGAAGAATGTCGGGGCCACTTTACAGTGTGGCATGGAAATAGATTTGGTAATGAAAAATATGTCTTCCTTGTTGTTTATTTATATGATCTGACTGTTTATTCAAATTCAAATGATGAGCATTTACACCATTTGAGAGTTGTGTTCCAGCGATGTAGAAAGTTTGAGATTTCCCTAAATCCTAAAAAGTGCCTATTTTCCATGGAAGAAGGTAAAATATTGGGTCACATCATCTCAAAATATGGGATCCAGATAGATGCTACTAGAGTTGAAGAAATACAAAAATTTGATTTCCCTAGAAACAAGAAGTAAATTCAAGTGTTCAATGGTAGGATGAATTTCCTACGCAGGTTCATTCCCAACTTAGTAGAACATCTTAGAGAGCTAAATAACATGCTGAAAAAGGAAAATGATGTTAGATGGTATGAAAATGCTCGTAATTCATTCAACTCGGTGAAATTTTCTTTTACCACTGCTCCAGTGTTGACAAGTCCTGATTATTCACTAGATTTCATCATATTTTCTTTTGCTTCTGAGCATACTTTGGCAGTGGTGCTTATGCAAAAAAATGATGGGATAGAGCCGCCAATAGCATTCTTCAGTCGCAAAATAAGAGATGCAGCCCTCCGATACAACATAAGTGAGAAGCAGGCCTTAGCCTTTGACAAAGCACTCAAAGACTTCCCTAATTATATTTTTCACTCACATATTTTGGCATATGTTCCAAATGCAGCAGTTAAAGAAGTACTTATGAAAATATATCCAGAAGGAAGAAGAGGTAGGTGGATAGCAGCACTTTTAGATTATGACCTTGAGATCAAGCTGACTAATTTTATCAAAGGGAAAGGCTTAGCCAAGCTCATGGCTCAGTCTAATCTACATGCAATTGACATCAATCTCATATCAACACTGTCCGATGACGAATAAGGTGTAAGTCTTGTTCAGGTATCAGATCTCTTTTCATCATCTCCACAGTATGTTGATATTATTTATGTTTTACAACATTTGAATCCTCCTTTGGGCATGTCAAAAAGTAAGAGCATGTACTTGAAGCTTAAGGCTTTGAAATACTGCATACTAGATAGTGCACTCTACTGGAAGGATCATGGAGGAGTGCTGCTCAATTTTTTGGTAGAAGATGAATCCAAAGAAGTGATAAAGGATTTCCAGAAGGGAGATTGTGGAGGTCATTTGTAATTGAAGACCACGGCCAACAAAGTACTGGGAGTGGGTTACTATTGGCCTACATTGTTTGCATATTTGTACAAGATGGTCATTAGCTACCATGAATGCCAACTTTTCCAAGGTAAACGTAAGCTTCTTCCTCTACCATTACAGGCCATTTTAGTTGAATCTCCTTTCCAGTAGTAGGGCTTAGATTTTATCGGTGAGATACATCCACCCTCATCTGATCAAAATAGATGGATGCTTACTACCACAAAATATTTTACAATTTGGATCGAAGCGATCACAACCAGGCAAGCCACAGACATAGTTATAATTCAGTTTCTAGAAGATAACAACTTGTCCTGGTTTTTTTGTCCTAGAAAGATCATCACGGATAACGCTGCAACTTTCAAATAAAATAAGATGACATAGTTCTGCGATAATTATAACATTAAATTGGGTCATTCTACATGATATTATCCATAAGGCAAGGGATTGGCAGAGTCTTCCAATAAGTATTTTATCAGCATAATAAAAAATATGTTGGAGGCGAACAAAAAGGATTGGCACAAGAAGCTAATAAATGCACTGTGGGTAGATCGAGTAAGCAACAAGAGATCCATTGGCATGTCTCCATTTTAGGTAGTTTATGGTGTGGATATAGTTTTCCCTACTTCATTGGTTGTTCCAGTCATGAAAACTCTACAAAAGGCCGGAAGTGAAGAAAATGAAATTCAATGTAGAATAAATCAAATGATTCACTTGCAACAAACAAGAGAAGAAGTGTTTCAGAACACTTCCAAGCTCCATGATAAGATCAAGAAAATTTATGACAGGAAAACCAAGAAAGATGACTTCAAGATCGATGATGTGGTACTCTGATGGGATGCCAGGAATGAAGATAAAGGTAAGCACGGGAAGTTCGATAATTTGTGGACAAAATGCCTATATTTTGGAAGAAATGGATGTGAAAAGTTTCTTAGGAGGGCCAATTAATGGTGGGCTCCTAAAGCACTATCTCTTTTGATCTGAAATTATGAAGAAAAAAAATTCATCCTCATTGTATATATCAGTTTGATATTTTTGCAAGTGCGAAGTGGAAAAGTATTGGAGTTCAAAGCCTGAAGTGAAGGCCATGGAGCTTCATTGAGTTTCTACTATTTCAAGTTAAGTTTGCACAAAGAGTAAGTTCATTTTTGAGTCATTGTCTCAGTCCAGTTTAGTCACATTTCAGTGAGTTTCAGTTAGTTTGTGTCATTGAGTTGTCGGTATTTAGTCTTGCATTTCAGTTTGAGTTATTTTTTTACCATATTGGCCCAATGGAAGAGGCATTGATTTGCAAAATTCACAGATCTATGGTTATTGAAACCTCTTTCAGAGATGTCATCCCCAACAAGGGAAATAATAGTGTCAGAATATGCATTCTACCATCAGTGATCAAAATCACTCTTTTCATTCTCATTTTAGGTGTCCCACTCTGAAATTTTTATATCATTCCATTAGGTCATGCTAAAAATTGCTTCACTGATGGTAGAACTAGTCATAAAACTTCACTCTCCCTCAGAAAATCACATTTTCTAGCTCACCTGCATGTCTTGCTGAGAATAATAACACTTTTGAAAATCTCATTTCACCATGTCTTATCTCAGTCAAAATCAATCATGGAAGTCAGGTCATTCAAGGTTCCATTAGGTCATTACGTTTTGTTTTTCAAGGTCCAAAAATGTACCATTCCATCCCAATAAAGTCAGAAAAATGTGTGAGAGTGACTCAATAAACATTTTTCACCTGCAGAAGATCATCAACATTTAAATATCATATTTTTAAATTTGTAATTTTTACTTTTTATGATTTTCATATCAAAATGTCATTTTTATATGAAAACGGAGATGTAATTTATTTTTAATTTTCAATGAAATTTTATGTTTTCTATATGTAATATTTTTGATCCTTAGCTTCCAACTCAAAATACACATACCAAACTGAAGGAGAGAAATGACAAACTCCAACAACATCGTCATGCAAGAGAGAAAAATCATATGAAAAGGGTAATCAACAAAGAGTTCAGAAAAGTGAAAGAACTAATTAGAAAAGTGGGTTTTTAAATTTAAATTAAAATTCAATTTTCTATTAATGACTAAAAACATCAAATCAAGTTCATTTTCCTCTTTAAAAAATCGAGCCAGCACTCCAACAATTAAAAAATTCAAAATTCTAAGCACAATTGCCCAAAGGAGGAGAAGTGATGGCGAAAATATTATGAAAGTAGAGCGCAAATATGTTATGCAGGGTACAAATCAGTGTTGGAGGGCACAAATATCTTGGAAAGAGGGTGCAAATCATTTGAACAGGGCACAAATCAATGTGGTAGGGCACAAATATCTTGGAAAGAGGGCGCAAATAAATTCGCAAATACGTGTTGATGATGAAAATGACCAACATGTTTAAAAACCAATCCAAATGATCAGAAATTATTCTACAACTTCTCAACTCAGCTATTCACCTCTAGAAATCTAGTAAGAGGCATTTCCATGAAAATATTCTTCTGAAAGTTTTATGTGTTTAAGTTTACAATTGAAGTGGTAATTTGGTGTTTTCTAGAAGCAAAACCCTAGTTCTTCCCCCTTGCACCCATAATTCCCAAAAATACATTTCCCTTACCCTCCATACCATCCCTACACTGTTAAATTTCATTCCCTAAACATTGTTATCATAAATCCCTCCCTAAGTAACTAATTCCTAAAACCCTAATCCCTAGGTGTCATTCTAGACCTAGGCTCCTAAATTCCAATTCCCCTCACTCTTTCTCCTATTTCCTTCCCTTTTCCTCATATCTCTAAACACTACTACCTATCACCTCCCCATATCACATCTCCCTATTAGAGATTTCTATCATTTTTACTTTCCCATATCCCTATCCCATTTCCCTTCCTTAATCCCTAGGGTTTTAAATAAAAACACCATGGCAACAGAAGAGGAAAACACAACATTCATTAAAACATATGAAACATAGAGAAGGAGGTCACATAAAGGAGGAAGAGTGCTCAGACTTGAGCCTACTAACACAAAAGAACCCTTAGCCTCTCCAATGACTAGAGAATGCTTTAAACATGTTGGTTGCTATGATTTTTTTGAGAAAGTTAAGAAGTCTAAACACAACCCCATGTTGACTGGACTGTTCATATCAGGTCTCCATGAAAATCAAGTTGAAATAGCTGGGGTCATTTTCACCTTATCTACTGTTGTCATTTCATATGCTACATGAATCCCTAATGTTGGGGAGAAATGGTTCAAGAAAGGAAGATTAAAGAAGCAAGATTATGAATTCTTCCTCAAACCAAGACATAAAAATCAAACAAGGATATTCTTCCTTTTTTCACACCTTATGGACAGATATGCACCTATGATGAAGATAATAATGAAATATTTCTCATGTGAATTTTCAAGGCTCTATTCCTATCACATTCGGCTCTTGAAGCACTTCACTATGGTTAGGATGCTTAATATACCCTATTATCTTCTCTGGAGTATAGAAAAAATGGCCTACATTTCTCAAAAGAAGGATTATGAATAGAAAATGAAAAGCCTATTCCATCATTCCCTCATAAAAATCATAGTCCTCCACCATATTGATTTACTGAACATTCATTGGAGCATCTGATATCTTCATTGAGCCATCCATTCAGCATGCACAACATGTCCCTTCATCATCTCAACCCACGAATTACTCATCATCATTAGATCAGTCTGTTTCACCTCCTTCATCTCCATCTCATCATGACCCTTCATCTCCATCTCATTATGAACCTTCTTCACTATCTTATCATGATTTTGGGTCACCTAGCAAGATAGATGGCATTGAGCCTAAGTGGGATAGTTTGGTTGAGGTTGAGCCATTGCCAAAAACCTACTAGAGAGGCTATACGCATGTGGTTGCTTCACTTGGAGTGAAAGAGGCCATGCCTTCAACGTCGACACAATGGCTAGATAAAGGTAAATAGAAGTTCATTGAGCCACTCATTCGTGATGAGGAGGAAAATCATGAAATTGAGCATGAATTTTATATTGTTGACTTAGACAAAGGTGAAGAGGACAAAATTACAAATGCATCAATCAAAGGTAAGTATGCCAAGATTAGTGACCTCCAAATTAATCTTGATAGGGCTAGATATGTGATTCACTTTCTTGAGCAAGAAAATGACCATTTGAAGACCAAACAGGTCATTGATGAGGTGAAGTACTTCACTACTCAAAGAGAGGATCATAAGGCCAAGGAAATGCTAAATGAAGCATTAGAGAAGTATGGTTTGCTTGATGAGGAAGAAGAACATGTACCAAGTCATAGAACTAGGACTAGAGAGTTGAAAAGAGCTCTAGCCCTAGAGAGACAAAGGGAAGTTGAACTAGTTGACTAGCTAACCGTAAATGAGCAGCTTGTAATACAAATCAATGAGAACAGGGAACCATGGCTTGATAGAGCCAACCAACATTTGGAGAAGCTGCCAGAGAAGGCCAACAAGGACAATGACTTAAGTGAGGAGGAAGGTCAAACTTCATGCTCGAAAAGTCAAAATTGCATTGGCCAAGCTCAAAAGAGCCAATGACAAAATTGAAGATTTGACCAAGGAGGAGGAGAAAAAGTTGGACATCCTTGCTGAGGTTTCCCTACAATATTATACACACCTATCTTAGCTATTCCAATATTTTTGGAGCATTTTGTAACTTTTTTTCAAATTCTAGAAAACTCTGTGTTTTTTTAGGCATAAAATTGGGCATTTGTGCAGCACCCTTGGTGCTATGAAAATAATTGGCACACTTTTTGAGGAGAAGAAAGGACCCATTATATTCATAATGACTCATATATCTTATAAAACCATGTTTCTAGCATTGGTTTACATTTTTTATGGGTGAAAAGTCCAAAAAACCACAAAAATCGCATTTCCGCCCCTTTTTTCACCTTGGCGCTATGCAAATACTAGTCTTGGAAGATTGGATTTTTGAGGGGGAAATGACCACCATTTTAAGAATTTGAGGCATTTTGGAAATAGGACAGGTAGGGCTTTCCAAAAATCTATCATAGACCTCATTTGGACACTGGGAAGGGCTTTAAAAGTGGCCCTAAACTTGGATTGTGCAAATGTCCAAAAATGGCGCAAATGCATAGTGGATGGCGCAAAAGTCAAGTTTGCTGATTTTTACAAATTTTCTTTCCAATTTTGATTTTTCTTCAGCAAATCCTCTTTCTACTGATTGATCATGGTAAAATGTAATTATGTCAAGGATCGCTTACCTAGGCTAGATGCATAAGGTTAATTTCATTAATGAGTCACGATGAATCAGTTCAAAGTAATGAGGGGTGAGTCACTTGGACCACCCTACACTTCAGTTTTTTAGTTCAGAAATTAGTGGACCTCTTTCTCACCTCGTGGATTCGACCCCTAAGGATGAGTGAAGTTTCTTTTGATGTCTATTTATCTCTTTTCTTCACAGTAGTGAAGGGTTGTAATCAGTTTGATGTTTGCTAGTTGATCAAGGAAACTTTGTACTAAGTTTGGCCAAGCTAATAAAGAGGAGTTTCAACTACTTTTATGGGATACTTGTAGTATATCATTGTTTCTTCTTCAGTATCATATTTTTGAAAGTATTTTTTTCATGTTCACTTTCATTTCTATGTTATGATCTTTTACAAGTTAGATAATTAGAATACATGTTAGCACATGCTATGTTTTGGGTAACTGATCATATTTTGTTCATATTCTTTTTTTTCTGAGAAAAACACATCTCCTATGATTTTCTTAGCCTTCTTACAGCTTCAAAAACATTCCATAACAATTCTCTTTAAGTAATAAGCATTATACCTACCTTTCCCCATTATCCCTGCAACCCAAATTCATTTTTCCTGACCTAGCTTTCCTTGACCTAATTCCTTCATCTAGTGATTTCCCCAACCAAATAAATTCAAAACAGCCCCCTGCACTCAATATCTAGTCTAAAAACCCTAATTTATCCATCCCTCTTGGTTGTGACCTTTTTGGAGAGATCCCTCTCTAGCTTGATAGGGCTAGCTATCAAGTCAAAATCTTGGTTTGTGGTTACCTCTATTGGGATTCCTTCCTCAGCCTTGTGAATATGGTGGAATGATAACACCAAAAACCCTCTATCACATATGGAAGACTCATTCCTATGTGGAAGTATCTTCTGACTCTCAAAGGCCATGGAGTAGCCATCTTGAAGCATGATTGTGCCATCATCCATCTCTGAAACACCTCCTCTCAGCACAAGATGCTTGGTGAGAGTTGGTAATACTCATATCGGAAGAATATCCCTCTCCTCCTTGAGCCTACCAAAGACTCTCTGCACTATGATAAGCGCACCCAAGGTTCCCATCTCAGCCAGATATATGAATGGTGCAGCTTATTGTGAGAACCCTTTAACCAAATCTTGGTCCGATGGCCTCCCTGGTAGAATGCCTTCGAATAATACTACATCATGAGTCAGATTCAACTACATAAATGAGTGGATTGATGTGTCATTGCTCCCACTACGCAAATTAGGATCTATTTTGTGTGCAAGACCTATCCGAGGGGGATAATTGTGCATGCCCCTAATCATCTGATATTTATGGCTCCTCTTATCTACCCATTCCATCTGCAAAGTCTCCCAATTTGTGGTGACTTTCCCTAATGTAATCAACCACTGCACACCAAATATCATATCGGTGTCAAGAATGTTGCTCACAAAGAAGTGATTAGTCAAAGCGTATGTCCCCAAGGTTACTGAAAAATGTCGGAACATACTTCATACACTGCATAGTTCTAGCTCCTGGGACCAAAACAGAAAATCCTTCAAAATCATCAGTGGGTATTGCTCTCCTCTCCACTAACTGAGCATCAATAAAGTTGTGGGTAGCCTCACTATCAATCAACACTGATACTCTCTGATCTTGAATGGTACCTCAGACTCTCAAAGTTCTATACTTGGGTACTCCCCGCAAAGATGCAAGGGCCCCTCCAACTGGAGAAGATTCCCCATTCCCACCTCCTGGTGGTGGTGGTTCCTCTCCTATTGTCACAGCGTTGTTGCCTCCTTCTAGCTCCTCTTCTTCCTCCTCCTCACTATCAGAGAATACCTCTATATAATTTTCTTTCCCTACTACACATCGATGCCCTGGTGCCCATGGTTCTTGGCATGTGAAGCAAAGCTTCCGTCTCCTCAAGTCTCTTCAAACATCATCAGTAAGAGGCCCTTTGTTTTGGTTCTTTTTGAAGGGAGAACCTTCAAATCTTTCCCTTTTGACTGAAAGGGTAGCCTTTTCTGGAATGGAGCCTTTTCCCTTGGAAAATAATCTTGTAAATCTCTTGCCCTCTCAATAACATCTTGAAGAGTATTTGGTTTAGTAGATTTAACCAACCCATGCAGAGGCTCTGCTAGCCCATCAATGAACATATAAACCCTCCTAGTTGTAGATAAACAAATAACCATGAAAGAAAGTTTTAGAAACTCAGAAATATAGGTCTCTGGATTATTTTACTGCTTGATCTTGGCTAGCTCAATAAAAGGTTCCTCTGGGTTCCTTTGATCAAACCTCTCTACTAACCTCTGGGTGAACTCTGAATATGCAGTCGCATTGGCATGCCCCAATGTAGAAATACCAGGAAACCACCAATCATGTGCCTTGCCTTCAAGGTGCAGCACTGCTATTTTTATGGCCTCCATCTTCAGTACTTGGTTTAGCTAAAAGTAGATGTCTATCTTCTCCACCCAAGACTTGCCTGTGCACTTGGATGACCCATTGAAAGCAGAAAAAAATAATCTACCCATGGTCTGTTGTAGATCATTATTCTGTATGAACCCTCCACTTCTATTGTTATGCTAGGGTCTCATGTTGTCCTTGATCTGACAAAACTCCTGAAAGTTGAGATTATCTTTGAATCTCTGAGATTGAGACTCATACTCTAGGAAATAATCTTCAAGAGTTTCTTGTTATTAGGGTACTTCACTTCCATTTCCTACTGCTAGGAATGTAGGCATAGTGGAGCATTGGGAAACTTGTTGCTTCACTAGTTGATCATACCAATAATGTGAAATTCTAGAGCTTTCTCCATGTAGAAACCCCCTAGGGGATTATTTTTGTCTCTCCATCCTCATCTCCTTGATTTCTTGGGCAATATCCTGCATGGTTTGGAGAAGAAGCTTGGGAAACTCCTTTTCATCCTCCTCTCCTGATATAGGATTTTTTCTTTTGTCTCATTTGGGATTTGTATAATCATATCCCCGTTTTCTATGAAGATATCTCTTTCCCAATTCTGTGAGGGGCTCTTCTTCTTCTGATGACATAGTTGTTGTACTACAAAATTTGAGCCAATATTATGCTCTGATATCATTGTAATATTCCAAAACAGGAGAAGAATCAATATTGAACATACAACTGGAAATTGTAGTGAATATTAACACATGAAACATGAGCCAATCATAGATCCATATTATTATGTATATCAGCAGAAAATAAGTACAATATCTTGAGGAACAATAACTCAAGCTAAGCAAGACAATCCTCCAATGATCAAATACACCCAAACATGAAATGTTGTTGCTACTCAAAATGCCAGAACACCAAGAAAGCACATTCCCAGTGAGCATAACTACAGCTGGGAAATATCTATATATATATATATATATATATATATATATATATATATATATAAGGCTTAAAAAGTGTTAGGAATAGAGATCTAATCTCCCAAGTACATTTCCAAGACAACCCAAAAAGGGTTTCCAGAAATACACAAAATACAAAAATGATAAAATGAAACCCTAGGGATGAATAATATCTGCATTTGGATAAATAATAAGAGGTGGCTGATATAATATAGAAATAGCTGATACTCCTCCAATAGATCTCCCCGATGAAGGGCTACTCCCCTCACTGGAAATCTAACTCACAAACTGGGGCACTAAGCCCTCCACTGCAATTTCCCAATAAAACAACACAGTTTCTAAAGGAGTCTACACTATCAGTGATGACATCAGCTTGGCCTAATTCCATATGAAAAAACAATTCTCAAGGACCCTCCTTTCTATCCTCTTGGATGAAGCGCTGCTCCCTCCACTAGAAAGCAAGCTCAAAACTGGATCTATCACTCCTCCACTCCTACTGCCCTGCAAAACAACACAATCCTAAAGGAGACCATGCTATGGATGATGGTTGAAGCTTGGCCTGATGTCGGATGGTGGAAATTTAGTTCAATAGGCTTCTCCTGAGTAGGCACTCGAAGTCCCTCGAGGATGAGGGTGGGATTTCTGCTCGAAAACACCCTTGTGCTAAACAACACAAAAGACTTCGCTAAATAGTTGAAGTGTGCAGGAAGTCATAAAAAATAATTAGGATGCCCTCTATGGATTCCATCCCCTTCCTTATATGATTTTTGAGCCTCCTCACCCTTGGCCCCACTCATTAAATATGTTTCTCTCATTGATACTCCCTCCCACTAACACTACGATGTCCCTCAATAACTCTCCACTACCTCCATACCAATGTTGTTGATTTGGTCAAACTTGAACCTATCCACATGCTTCAACCTCTATTCACACCTAAGAGTTCTTTTTCCAGTTGATAAGGTGATCCACATTCACATTGGAAGTGATTTTATTCCTACTAAGGAGTTTTATGGGTCTCCCTACCCTCTTATTCATCTATCTAATGACTAAAGAAAAATTTAATATTTCAACTAGCTGAAAGCTAATTAGGAATATTACATTGCATCATATTGCTAACAATCTCCCCCTTTGGACTTGATGGAAACCATGTTGGTGTTTGATCACCACAACAGATAGATACATTAATCATAATCCTTATTCAAACACCAAATACTCTCCCCCTTTGAAATCAAGGGCAAAGGGAGGATCAATACCAAAACAAGGTTTCTCTTCCCTTGTAGAAATAAGAGCTATGTAGATTTGATGTGCACTGAATTGACCATGCTCCCCCTGAGTTCATGCTGAATCTTCAGCCATATTTTTCAATGAAGTACATGACTCTATAACTTAACTGAGTATGGCCTTTCCTATCACCAAGGACTCATACTTACATAAATGATCCAACCAAGTGGAATTACATATTTGACTCGACTACCCAACCAAGTGGGTTTAAAAATTTGACTGAACTACCCAACCAAGTGAGTTTACAAGTTTGAAAAAGTCCTTACATGAATGAAAATAACAATTTTACATCATAGGTATCAACATGACCTTTTCATCAAATAAAAAATATGACTTTGTATAACCAATACCAAAGGATCTCAAGAGAGAGATCATAATTCAACAACCAACATAATGTCAACAAATGCATTATTTTTAGGAAGGCTAATTCTCCCCCTAAACTTGTGCATCCTGAACACCTTCAACAACCAATTCATTAAAGCATATTCATCAAATATTAATATCATATCAAAATATATAGTCATCAACATCAGATCAAGAAAATTACCACTGTCAACAACATATCAGAAAATGTTCTTGAGTATGTCTCACTGTTTTTCTTATCAGAGAAAAATAGAAGCAACTGTCTTCAATGAAACTCGTCTGTATATGCGGTTTTAGTTCATGCAACCCACATACAGAAAGTGAAATACTGAAATTTCACATCTCCATCTCTCCCTGGATTTATACAGACTGTACCTGTCTTCTGTTGTCACATCAGATGCACTGTTAGAAATAAACACAACCAGAATTACCAAACAAACCATGGGAATCACCATATATTTCTCCCCCTATGATGATACATTAATGATTCCTATAACGTATCTCACATCACTCCTGCAGTCATTATGAGAAGTAAACTTTAGAAACTGTTGACTGCAATAGGGTCATTATTCCCTACGTTTTTTACCGGTGCTTCATCTTTTTCCAGCGTTACTTGTAATTTCTTATTGTGTGTTGGAACTTATTCATTTTCTCAGATCTATTCATTATACTTAACCTGAAATCAGTGGCCTTATGCCCAAATGAGTTACAATAGAAACAACATCCATGAAAGCATCCTTTCTTTCTTGAACTATGCGATTCTTCACTAACCATATCCCTTTCTTTTAGGGAATTATCATCATTCATGGCACATGCCATGAGCACTTGCAAATCTTGATCAGAATCTTCTTCTTCCTCATTTAGCAATCCATTATTATCTTCATTTGTATAATAACTCCTTCCTTTTTCAAATTGTTTCACTTTATCATGATTTTCTTTATAAGGACATTTAGCAGCATAATGACCAACTCTACTACAAGCAAAACACTTTAAGGGAAGCTTACCTATGAATCTTCCAGTACCTGGTTGAAGTCTTCTCACAAAATTTTCTTCTTCTTCTTCTGATATATAACTTGATTCCTTGAGAACTTCCTTTTCTTTTCCTTTTGCATAGGCCTTAAAATCAACTTCTCTGACTTGTGAGGGACCTCCTCTTCTTATTTCAAAATAATTCAAGATACCATGCAGTTGAATAAAAGTAAGAGTTTTCCAATCCTAATTTTCTTCAATAGCTGACACTTTTGACTCGAACTTTGGAGTTATAGATCTCAATATATTCTCTATTAAAGTTGAGTCTTTTATATCTTCACCCATATTCCTCATAGAATTCACAATATCATCTAATATTAGCAATATACTTGCAATAATTTCATCATAATGCATTCTGAAATTTTCATATTGAATTCTAAGAGTTCGAAGTTTGGAACTTTTACCTTTGCATCACATTCATAGCTTTGAATAATCTTGTCCCATATTTCCTTTGCTAAATTTAGCTACATAAATTTGACAAATTATGTTTTTGACAGGCTTCCTAATAAGGCATTGACAAATTTTGCATTTATTTCATATCTCTTCCTTTCTGTTGCATCTGTAGGAACAATTGATGGATACTGGTAACATCCTTTCACAATTCCCCATACGTATGCTCCAAGACTTTGCAAATAAGCTCTTTTTCATATCTTCCAGAATAATAGATTATTTCCATTGAACAATGGTGGATTGATAGAAAATACTCCTTCATGAATTCCCATTGCGACGTATCTCCTTCAAGTGGTTAAGATTCTACAGAAGGACTTGCTCTGATACCAATTGTTAGGAAAAATACTGAGGGGGGGGGGGGGGGCAGTGAATTAGTATTTATAACTTACTATAAAATTTTACTTTTCTTTATTGATTTCTATACGCGACTTTAATGAACCCAACTAGTGTATAAAAACAACTATCTTTAATGAAACTTGCGTATGTCCAAATATATTATTATGTAGATAAATATTTACTCAGATCAGTGCATCATTCATTCATCAGAAATTTAGTAAGCAATAAGCATGTGCAGTAAGAACTGAATAAATAATCACACATAAGAAACACACATGAACACTAGGATTTAAGGTGGAAACCCAAGTCGAGAGAAAACCACCTCTATTTTTGTCTTTATCTTCAATATTTATTATAAAGAAAACTGCTTACAATATTGTATTGGCACAGACTCATACCAGCACGCATGCACACACCTGGAGAAGGAAACAACCTTCTCTCATTCTCGAGTTGCTACTGGGAGGGAACTCCAACCCCCTGATCTCGTTTACTAGCTACCGCTAGAAGGGATCTACGACATCTGGTTCTCATTTACCAACCTATCCTGGAAGGGAGCTACGACCCCCTCACTAAAGGCTCCAACAATCAGCAACACCGCAGACCACGTTTCATCAATTTTCACACTGGATCCAATAGCTTCAACACAGCACAACTTGTAGGCCTCTTTTCATCATATTTTCAAATTTGACCCACCCCACACATTTAAGCTCAAAGAACATACATCAAACTGAAACTCATAACCTTATCAAACCATTCACTTAATCATCAATCAACCAACCAAACATTGATCTCTAATCATCATCATCTAGTAGCATAATCAATATTCAAACAACCTAGATCTGTATGAAGACATCATTGATAGACAACATCAATACAACAAAATAGATCAAGAATTTCCTTCTGCGCACTTTAGAAAAACCCCTAGATTCCATACGCGCTTTTTCTTAACCGAACCTGCGTATATACACGCTTTTACAAAGACGAACCTGCGTATAGATATGCAACCATTTCAGTACTACGCAACTCTTCAGAAATATAATTAGCTCAAATATTACCCTTCACTTCAGCAAACATTCGCCAGATCATAGATCTAAAAATTTCATAAACATATCAAGCAAATACATAGTCATTTCTGGTCTAGAGATCCTGATCCATCTTTGTATTCATAGGTGCATTATTATTTCAGATCTATCAATAAAATCTAGCCCATTCCATGCATATATACTTTAGAGTGAAGTATTTATTCGATACCCTTACACATGCACATCTTGAACTATGATCTTCTTCTCCTTATATAGTTTCAACCTCTTCCAATACCATCATCCAAAACCACACAAGTACCGATGGTATTCTTGGACGGAATCAACTAGATGACACAATGCTCAATATTGTGGGCTAATAGCATGGTAATGACCCCTGGTATTATAAATTTAGAGTGAAAAAGGGATACGCTACTTGGCTTTAGCGCACCCATGTGCATACATGACTTCCCTTCATCGAACCTGCATATACATTGTGACATATTACATTTATCATTTCTCTGATACTGGCTGAATTGCCTTTCTCTTCCACATCTTAAATGGCCTATAAATACATCATTTTCACATCTTCAGTTCAAAAAGAACAACTCATTGAGTGGGTTTCCATGAAGGAAAACATATTGCATCATATTTCCAACAACTTAGAGTTCAATTAAGCATGTTTGATTTCTAATATGCAACAATCATGGTAAATTTTCTCAAGTTGTTTTCAATTAGGCTAGTTCCAAGTTTTGTAGGAACTAGTGGAAGGTAAGTTAAGCAATGGGAATTTATTCAAACTTAGTGATCATCTAGTTAATTGATAAATCAATCTAAAATAGCTAATGCATGTAGATAATTCAAGTTCCCTAGGTTTGGTGGAGATTCCAAGGTATTGTAACATCAATCATAGACTAGTCTTGAGTGTACAGTTGTTGCATGCAATCAAATGATCCACCTAAGGAATTATGCAATCCATTTTGGATAAATTCCTAAATAATAGGGGCCTAATTTATCAAGGAAAAATTTAAGGAAATAGGAGTAGAAAATGTAGAAATGGGATTCAATATGATCTTGTAATGTACTAAAAACAAGATATTGAATCCTTCTACTATTTGTGAAAACAAAACACAATCGCACAATCCCATAACAAGTAAGAGAAAGAGACAACCAATCAAAAAACACAAGATGTGTCTAGGGAAATAACACCACCTAAAACCCCACTGTATTTATATTGTATAAATTCAAGATCATGAAACGATAGAATTCTTTCTCTCTCAGAGAAATTCTTGCACTCTGCCAACTGTCTCACTCCGATCTAAGAAAAATAAACCAATTACTTAGGAAATTCTTAGCCTCTTCTCATCCAGCCTTGCTCACACATTCTTGGAGTAAATAAGCCCCTATTAAATAGGAGAATCCTTCCAATTGATTGTGCAATGCTTCCTTGGCCTCTGCATGAATCTATAATTGACCTTTACAATTTTCTAATTATACAATTGATAGTTATCATCCATTTAACCTCACTCTCAACTGGGACTTCCTTAGAACTCACATGAAAAAAATATTTATAGAAAATTATCAGTTAACTGATTGATCACTACTTATGAATTAAATCATATTTAAGTCACTTGACCTCTCACTAGCTCATCACTCAGTTAGAACTAGTTAAACTGATTTTAGCTCAATTTCTTGAGTTAACTAATTACAACTCAAAAATAATGGTAACTAGACCCCCTTAAATCATGGGAGAAATATACATGCCTACTCTCTGATCCTCAACTCGAATTTCCTAAGATAACTCAATCATTCTGACTTTGTTAACTAATATAACTTGTCAACTTGTCATGAGATGAAATTAAAATTTCTCTTCCAATTTAACTTAGGGAAAATTAAATCAGAATCCCCCTTGGGATGCCATTTAAACACTCCCTTTCAAAAATAAATGGATTATCTACTACCACGATCCTACCTCTATGGAATTCGAATTTGATTCTTTCCAGCACCTTCATCAAGATGTATGCATCTCGATCCTCCATGAGAACGTACTCTAATGAAATAATTCACCTTTGAACACAATCTCTGAGATGGTGATATAATATATCAATATTCTTGTACCTATCATGGAATACTGGATTAACCGAGAGTTTGATGCAACTCTGGTCATCACAATGTATCACTGTCAGATCCATCTGTCTGGCTAGCTGCCACGCACTCTGCCTCTACTGAACTATGTGAAAATGATCTATATTTCCTGTTGTACCAAGAAACTACTGTTGATCCTATTCTAAAGATGCCTCTTGATGTGATAGTTCAGTCGGATGGACTCCCTGCCCAATCTTCATTGGTGAAGCCTTGAAGATTCACTCCCTTTGTTCGTCTGTACCATAATCCATACTTTGTAGTGCCCCTCAAATATCTCAGCACATGTTTCCTTGCCTTCCAAAAGAGCTTGATAGGCTTAAACATAGCTTGGCTCAACTCATTAACTATGTAGCATATGTCAAGTCGCGTGTTCACCAAATACATGAGTGAACCCACTAGCTTCCTATAAACAATAGCATCTATTAATTCATGTGAAGTAGCATCCTCCTTCACTTGAAGTAGCATCCTCCTTCACTTGAAGTAGCATCCTCCTTCCTCTAGTTCCCTACAAGAGAAGTCTCCATGGGTTTGTTTCCCTTCATGTACTGGAACTTCCTCAGAATATCCTTGGAATTATTTCCCTGAGATACAAATAGCTCCCCATCTCTTTTCCATATTTCCAATCCAAGGAAATAGTGTAAAATCCCCATGTCCTTCATCTCAAATTCTCTTGTAAGATCATCTTTGAAATACTTTATGAGCTGCTCATCACCTGTCAATATCAGATCATGGAAATAAAGTACAATAATCAAAATCTTTCCATCAACCACGATATGATATATGTTCGCACACAATTCACTCTTATCGAAACCCAACCCGTTGAAATAACTATCAATCCTGGTGTACGAAGCACGAGGTGCTTGCTTCAGCCCATACAATTCTGTCTTGAGTCTGTACAAATGTGACTCCTTATCTAAGGTCTAAAAACCTCCTAGATGCTCAATGTACACTTCTTCCTCAATAAATTCATTGAGAAAGGTTTTCTTTACATCCATATGATGTATCTGACATCCCATCTATGTTGAGAGTGGAAGGATGGATCAAATAGTTGAGTACCTTGAAGTTGGTGAAAAAGTCTCATCATAGTTAATCTCCTCCACTTGAGAGATCCCTCTGGCCACAAATACAACCTTGTGTTTCTCCACACTTCCATTTTTTGCCTACTTCACCTTGTAGACCCATATGGATCCTACAACTAACTTCCCAATTGGTCTTGGGACAACTTCCCATGCACTATTTCTGATGATGGATTTATACTCAACCATGGCATCAACCCACACTAGCTATTTCACTACTTCCTAAAAATAGGATGGTTCTATCTCAATAAATTCACTCATAAGATCCATGTATCCAATGTACTGCTATGGGGAACTTATCTATCTGTGTTATGATGTGGTTTCTCCCACATTATCTCTCGCATCCAACAATAACCTATCAGCCTATCTGGTGTGCTTCCTTCCATCTCTGGTAGATGGATCTGCATCAGTGGTTTCTACCACTTTTTGTTCCTCTGCTTGTGGCTTCTCCACATCGTGAGGTTCATACTTTGGATCGAAGAGCTCCTCAACTGCATGCAACTCAATCTCCCTCTCAAGGGACAATCAGATGGATTTGTCTTAATCAAATTTCACATCCCTTCTAACCATTTTCATCCTATGTGCTGGCAACTACACCCAATAGTTTTGAGGTGTATCAGTGTACCCCACAAATATCACCAACTTTGTTATTGGCTCTAGCTTCTTCCTGGCATATTTGTTCACTTGGAAATACATAGATGAACCAAAAATATTAAAGTACCACACATCTGTTATGTTACCTAAAAAATATTACTCTGGTGTACTCATCCCAAGTATCTTATGAGGACTTATATACTGCAAAAATACTACAGTATTGCATGCTTCTACCCATAGCTGAAATAATAGGCCCTGATCATGCAACATATCTCGCGTTGTTCCCATAATCATTTCTTTCTTTCTTTCTGCGACCCATTATTTTGTGTGTTATGAGGTGCAATCAATTCTCTTTGAATTCCTTCTGAGGTACAAAAGTTCTTGAATTTGTTAGATATTTATTCTCGACCATTGTCGCCCCTCAGAGCCTTCAAAATTTTCCCTTTATCTTTATCGACAAGTGCCTTGAGTTCACAAAGCTTGGAAAACATATAATTTTTCTTCTGCATGAATAAAATCCAACACTTTCTTGAAAAATAATCAACAAAAATCACATAATACTTGTGCCTTGTTGTGGAAGCTGTTGAGAATGGTCCACACATTTTTGAGTGAAATCTCTCAAGGATTTATGCTTCTTGTCTTTCCTTATCGTGAAAGGTGGACTTTGTATACTTCCCGATAGTACACTTTTTTCATGTGTCTCTATGTGCAAGTGCACCATTTGGAAGTCCTATATAAATCTGTTGCATGATCCCCAAAGTGTTGTGGTGTATATGAGCCAACCTCCTATGCCATAACTCACCAATGTATCAGCTTTCCACGTTCTCTGCTTTACCACTCAATGTTGTGCAGTGCTATACATCTAATTTATAGAGATTCTTTACTTTAACCTCATTCTTTTTCACCTGTCCCCTGGCTTTGTGATGAAGGAATGTCTCCCTGGATTTATACAGACTGTACCTGTCTTCTGTTGTCACATCAGATGCACTGTTAGAAATAAACACAACCAGAATTACCAAACAAACCATGGGAATCACCATATATTGCTCCCCCTGTGATGATACATTAATGATTTCAATAATGTATCTCACATCACTCCTGCAGTCATTATGAGAAGTAAACTTTAGAAACTATTGACTTCAATAGGGTCATTATTCCCTACGTTTTTTACCGGTGCTTCATCTTTTTCAAGCTTTTCTTGTAATTTCTTATTGTGTGCTGGAACTTATTCATTTTCTCAGATATATTCATTATACTTAACCTGAAATCAGTGGCCTTATGCCCAAATGAGTTACAATAGAAAAAAAATCCATGAAAGCATCCTTTCTTTCTTGAACTATGCGATTCTTCACTAACCATATCCCTTTCTTTTAGGGAATTATCATCATTCATGGTACATGCCATGAGCACTTGCAAATCTTGATCAGAATCTTCTTCTTCCTCATTTAGCAATCCATTATTATCTTCATTTGTATAATAACTCCTTCCTTTTTCAAATTGTTTCACTTTATCATGATTTTCTTTATAAGGACATTTAGCAACATAATGACCAACTCTACTACAAGAAAAACACTTGAAGGGAAGCTTACCTCTAAATCTTCCAGTACCTGGTTGAAGTCTTCTCACAAAATTTGCTTCTTCTTCTTCTGATATATAACTTGATTCCTTGAGAACTTCCTTTTCTTTTCCTTTTGATTAGGACTTAAAATCAACTTCTCTGACTTGTGAGGGACCTCCTCTTCTTATTTCAAAATAATTCAAGATACCATGCAGTTGAATAAAAGTAAGAGTTTTCCAATCCTAATTTTCTTCAATAGCTGACACTTTTGACTCGAACTTTGGAGTTATAGATCTCAATATATTCTCTATTAAAGTTGAGTCTTTTATATCTTCACCCATATTCCTCATAGAATTCACAATATCATCTAATATTAGCAATATACTTGCAATAATTTCATCATAATGCATTCTGAAATTTTCATATTGAATTCTAAGAGTTCGAAGTTTGGCACTTTTACCTTTGCATCACCTTCATAGCTTTGAATAATCTTGTCCCATATTTCCTTTGCTAAATTTAGCTACATAACTTTGACAAATTATGTTTTTGACAGGCTTCCTAATAAGGCATTGAAAACTTTTGCATTTATTTCATATCTCTTCCTTTCCACTGCATCTGTAGGAACAGTTGATGGATACTGGTAACATCCTTTCACAATTCCCCATACGTATGCTCCAAGAATTTGCAAATAAGCTCTTGTTCGTATCTTTGAAAATAATAGATTATTTCCATTGAACAATGGTGGATTGATAGAAAATACTCCATGAATTCCCATTGCGACGTATCTCCTTCAAGTGGTTAAGCTTCTACATAAGGACTTTCTCTGATACCAATTGTTAGGAAAAATACTGAGGTGGGGGGGGGTGAATTAGTATTTATAACTTACTATAAAATTTTACTTTTCTTTATTAATTTCTATACGCTACTTTAATGAACCCAACTAGTGTATAAAAACAACTATCTTTAATAAAAATTGCGTATGTCCAAAGATATTATTATGTAGATAAATATTTACTCAGATCAGTGCATCATTCATTCATCATAAATTTAGTAAGAAATAAGCATGTGCAGTAAGAACCGAATAAATCATCACACATAAGCAACACACATGAACACTAGGATTTAAGGTGGAAACCCAAGTCGGGAGAAAGCCACCTCTATTTTTGTCTTTATCTTCAATATTTATTATAAATAAAACTGCTTACAATCTTGTATTGGCACAGACTCATACCAGCATGCATGCACACACCTGGAGAAGGAAACAACCTTCTCTCATTCTCGAGTTGCTACTGGGAGGGAACTCCAACCCCCTGATCTCGTTTACTAGCTACCGCTGGAAGGGATCTACGACATCTGGTTCTCATTTACCAACCTCTCCTAGAAGGGAGCTACGACCCCCTCACTAAAGGCTCCAACCCTCAGCAACACCGCAGACCACGTTTCATCAATTTTCACACTGGATCAAATAGCTTCAACACAACACAACTTGTAGGCCTCTTTTCATCATATTTTCAAATTTGACCCACTCCACACATTTCAGCTCAAAAAACATACATCAAACTGAAACTCATAACCTTATCAAACCATTCACTTAATCATCAATCAACCAACCAACCATTGATCTCTAATCATCATCATCTAGTAGCATAATCAATATTCAAACAACCTAGATCTGTATGAAGACATCATTGATAGACAACATCAATACAACAAAACAGATCAGGAATTTCCTTCTACACACTTCAGAAAAACCCCTATATTCCATACACGCTTTTTCTTAACCGAACCTGCATATATACACGCTTTTACAAAGACGAACCTACGTATAGATCTGCAACCATTTCAGTACTACACAACTCTTCAGAAATATAATTAACTCAAATATTACCCTTCACTTCAGCAAACATTCTCCAGATCATAGATCTAAAAATTTCATAAACATATCAAGCAAATACGTAGTCATTTCCGGTCTAGAGATCCTGATCCATCTTTGTATTCATAGGTGCATTATTATTTCAGATCTATCAATAAAATCTAGCCCATTCCATGCATATATACTTTAGAGTGAAGTATTTATTCGATACCCTTACACATGCACAACTTGAACTATGATCTTCTTCTCCTTATATAGTTTCAACCTCTCCCAATACCATCATCCAAAACCACACAAGTACCGATGGTATTCTTGGACGGAATCAACTAGACGACACAATGCTCAATATTGTGGGCTAATAGCATGGTAATGACCCCCGGTATTATAAATTTAGAGTGAAAAAGGCATACACTACTTGGCTTTAGCGCACCCATGTGTATACATGACTTCCCTTCATAAAACCTGCATATACATTGTGACATATTACATTTATCATTTCTCTTATACTGGCTGGATTGCCTTTCTCTTCCACATCTTAACTGGCCTGTAAATACATCATTTTCACATCTTCAGTTCAAAAATAACAGCTCATTGAGTGGGTTTCCATGAAGGAAAACATATTGCATCATATTTCCAACAACTTAGAGTTCAGTTAAGCATGTTTGATTTCTAATATGCAATAATCATGGTAAATTTTCTCAAGTTGTTTTCAATTAGGCTGGTTCCAACTTTTGTAGGAACTAGTGGAAGGTAAGTTAAGCAGTGGGAATTTATTCAAACTTAGTGATCATCTAGTTAATTGATAAATAAATTTAAAATAGCTAATGCATGTAGATAATTCAAGTTCCCTAGGTTTGGTGGAGATTCCAAGGTATTGTAACATCAATCGTAGACTAGTCTTGAGTGTACAGTTGTTGCATGCAATCAAATGATCCACCTAAGGAATTATGCAATCCATTTTGGATAAATTCCTAAATAATAGGGGCCTAATTTCTCAAGGAAAAATTCAAGGAAATAGGTGTAGAAAATATAGAAATGGGATTCAATACGATCTTGTAATGTACTAAAAACAAGATATTGAATCCTTCTACTATTTGCGGAAACAAAACACAATCGCACAATCCCATAACAAGTAAGAGAAAGAGACAACCAATCAAAAAACACAAGATGTGTCTATTGAAATAACACCACCTAAAACCCCACTCTATTTATATTGTATAAATTCAATATCATGAAATGATAGAATTCTTTCTCTCTCAGAGAAATTCTTGCACTCTGCCAACTGTCTCACTCCGATCTAAGAAAAATCAACCAATTACTTAGGAAATTCTTAGCCTCTTCTCAACCAGCCTTGCTCACACATTCTTGGAGTAAATAAGCCCCTATTAAATAGGAAAATCCTTCCAATTGATTGTGCAATGCTTCCTTGGCCTCCGCATGACTCTATAATTGACTTGTACAATTTTCTAATTATACAACTGATAGTTATCATCCATTTAACCTCAGTCTCAACTGGGACTTCCTTAGACCTCACATGAAAAAAATATTTATAGAAAATTATCAGTTAACTGATTGATCACTACTTATGAATTAAATCATATTTAAGTCACTTGACCTCTCACTAGCTCATCACTCAGTTAGAACTAGTTAAACTGATTTTAGCTCAATTTCTTGAGTTAACTAATTACAACTCAAAAATAACGGTAACTCGACCCCCTTAAATCATGGGAGAAATCTACATGCCTACTCTCTGATCCTCAACTCGAATTTCCTAAGATAACTCAATCATTCTAACTTTTATTAGATTATAAATCTTTCGGGAAATCACATGAGAATTTTAGGACCAACGTGTTTCGAACTACCAACTGTAGTTCATCATCAGGATGAACTACATATAAGTTGTCATGAGATGAAATCAGGATTAACGTAGTTCATTCTAACTTTGTTAACTAATATAAGTTGTCATGAGATGAAATTACAATTTCTCTTCCAATTTAACTAAGGGAAAATTAAATCAGAATCCCCCTTGGGATGCCATTTAAACACTCCCTTTCAAAAATAAATGGATTATCTGCTACCACGATCCTACCTCTATGGAATTCGAATTTGATTATTTCCAGCACCTTCATCAAGAGGTATGCATCTTGCTCCTCCATGAGAACGTACTCTAATGAAATAATCCACCTTTGAACACAATCTCTGAGATGGTGATACAATATATCAATATTCTTGTACCTATCATGGAATACTGGATTAACCGAGAGTTTGATGCAACTCTGGTCATCACAATGTATCACCGTTAGATCCATCTGTCTGGCTAGCTGCCACGCACTCTGCCTCTACTGAACTATGTGAAAATGATCTATATTTCCTGTTGTACCAAGAAACTATTGTTGATCCTATTCTAAAGATGCCTCTTGATGTGATATTTCGATCGGATGGACTCCCTGCACAATCTTCATTGGTGAAGCCTTGAAGATTCACTCCCTTTGTTCGTCTGTACCATAATCCATACTTTGTAGTGCCCCTCAGATATCTCAACACATGTTTCCTTGCCTTCCAAAAGAGCTTGATAGGCTTAAACATAGCTTGGCTCAACTCATTAACTATGTAGCATATGTCAGGTCGTGTGTTCACCAAATACATGAGTGAACCCACTAGCTTCCTATAAACAATAGCATCTGTTACTTCATGTGAAGTAGCATCCTCCTTCACTTGAAGTAGCATCCTTCTTCCTCTAGTTCCCTACAAGATAAGTCTCCATGGGTTTTTTTCCCTTCATGTACTGGAACTTCCTTAGAATATCCTTGGCATTATTTCCCTGAGATACAAATAGCTCCCCATCTCTTTTCCATATTTCCAATCCAAGGAAATAGTGTAAGAGCCCCATGTCCTTCATCTCAAATTCTCTTGTAAGATCATCTTTGAAATACCTTATGAGATGCTCATCACCTGTCAATATCATATCATGGAAATAAAGTACAATAATCAAAATCTTTCCATCAACCACGATATGATATATGTTCGCACACAATTCACTCTTATCGAAACCCAACCCGTTGAAATAACTATCAATCCTGGTGTATGAAGCATGAGGTGCTTTCTTCAGCCCATAAAATTCTGTCTTGAGTCTGCACAAATGTGACTCCTTATCTAAGGTCTAAAAACCTCCTAGATGCTCAATGTACACTTCTTCCTCAATAAATTCATTGAGAAAGGTTTTCTTTACATCCATATGATGTATCTGACATCCCATCTATGTTGAGAGTGCAAGGATGGATCAAATAGTTGAGTACCTTGAAGTTGGTGAAAAAGTCTCATCATAGTTAATCTCCTCCACTTGAGAGATCCCTCTGGCCACAAATACGGCCTTGTGTTTCTCCACACTCCCATCTTTTGCCTACTTCACCTTGTAGACCCATATGGATCCTACAACTAACTTCCCAATTGGTCTTGGGACAACTTCCCATGCATTATTTCTGATGATGGAGTTATACTCAACCATGGCATCAACCCACACTAGTTGTTGCACTACTTCCTCAAAATAGGATGGTTCTGTCTCAATAAATTCACTCTTAAGATCCATGTATCCAATGTACTGCTATGGGGACCTTCTCTATCTGCGTTATGATGTGGTTTCTCCCACATTATCTCTCACATCCAACAATAACCTATTAGCCTATATGGTGTGCTTCCTTCCATCTTTGGTAGATGGATCTGCATCAGTGGTTTCTACCACTTTTCGTTCCTCTGCTTGTGGCTTCTCCACATCGTGAGGTTCATACTTTGGATCGAAGAGCTCCTCAACTGCATGCAACTCAATCTCCCTCTCAAGGGACAATCAGATGGCTTTGTCTTAATCAAATTTCACATCCCTTCTAACCATTTTCATCCTATGTGTTGGCAACTACACCCGATAGTTTTGAGGTGTATCAGTGTACCCCACAAATATCACCAACTCTGTTATTGGCTCTAGCTTCTTCTTGGCATCTTTGTTCACTTGGAAATAAATAGATGAACCAAAAATATTAAAATACCACACATCTGGTCTGTTACCTAAAAAATATTACTCTGGTTTACTCATCCCAAGTATCTTATGAGGACTTAGATACTGCACAAATACTACAGTATTGCATGCTTCTACCCATATATGCAACAATAGGCCTTAATCATGCAACATAGCTTGTGTTGTTCCCATAATAATTTTGTTCTTTCTTTCTGCAACCCATTATGTTGTGTGTTATGAGGTGCAATCAATTCTCTTTGAATTCCTTCTGAGGTACAAAAGTTATTGAATTCGTTAGATATTTATTCTCCACCATTGTCGCCCCTCGAAGCCTTCAAAATTTTCCGTTTATCTTTCTCGACAAGTTCCTTGAGTTCACAAAGCTTGGAGAACATCTGATTTTTCTTCTGCATGAAGAAAATCCAACACTTTCTTGAAAAATAATCAACAAAAATCACATAATACCTGTGCCTTGTTGTGGAAGCTGTTGAGAATGGTCCACACATGTTTGAGTGAACTCTCTCAAGGATTTCTACTTCTTGTCTTTCCTTATCGTGAAAGGTGGACTTTGTATACTTCCCGATAGTACATTTTTTTCATGTGTCTCTATGTGCAAGTGCACCCTTTGGAAGTCTTATATAAATCTGTTGCATGATCCCCAAAGTGTTGTTGTGTATATTAGCCAACCTCCTGTGCCATAACTCACCAATGTATCGGCTTTCCACGTTCTCTGCTTTACCACTCAATGTTGTGTAGTCCTATACATCTAATTTATAGAGATTCTTTACTTGAACCCAGTTCTTTTTCACTTGTCCCATGGCTTTGTGATGAAGGAATGTCTTTCCTTCACTAAATATCACATCATAGCCACGATCTTCCAAGATAGCAATCTAAACCAAATTCTTCTTTAAACCAGAAACATACATGATATCTTTTCATTTTAGTGGATTACCTAACTCCCTATGAAAGGTAATTGTACCTACACTGGTAGCACTATACCTCCTGTTGTCACGCATCTCGTTATGCATCTGGATATCCTTCTCCTCCAAAATATTGAAGAATTATTTGTTGTAGGTCATATGGAATGAGGATCCACTATCCAAGTACCACACTGATCCCATAATTGATGACACCATGCATGTGATGAGGGTGAAGTCCAACTCGAACTGTGAAGCCAATGCTTCACCTTCTGCTCCTCCCGAGGAATTCTTGTTGTTCTTCTTTTGTGGACAATTTGTGGCATAATGTCCATGCTCATGATAGTTGAAACATTTTTCCTTTGAAAAGTCTCGCTTGTTAGCTACCTTGCTAGTCATAAATTTGGAATGGGATGCCTTCCCTTTTCCTTCATTCTCCTTTCCATCTAAGGCCAAATTCTCCTCATCATCAGTCTTTGATGAGGATCCATCTTTGGTACTCTGCTGAATTTTTTCTCATGCCAAATCAGACCATAGTCACTCCCAATTAGGTAGCTTCTCCCTCCCATTAATAGAGTCTTAGTAGCTATGAAAACTCTTGGGAAGGCCTAGAAGAGCTAGGCTCACCAAATAATCCAAGGAAAAAGTGATCCCAATGCTCCCAAGATAATATTGACACTGAGTGAAATTTGTCAAGTATTTTTGGATCATGTAGCCCTTCTCCATTTTGATCTTCCTAAGCTTGTGTTTCACCACCAACTTCCTGTGGTCGTTGTTATTCAGATACAAATATGTCAAGGCTTTCCACATTACATACAGAGTTTCCTTCCCATGGAGGCTTGAGACAATATGGTCTCGAACTCCCTCTAACAATATCCTTCTCGCCTTTGCTACATTCTTCTTGCATGCATCAAGAAGTTGAGCATCTACTGCTGCGGGCTGCGGTACATCAGTATCTATGAAAGTCTTCAATATGTTATCCTCAAGAACAACCTCCATCTTTTCCTTCCATGAAATATAATTCGAATTTCCCTCGAGTGCATATTCGAGTCTCAAGCCATTGAAAAACATCTTGATTTTCTGTTGGATCTTGAAGAATAAATCTTCAAATTCGAACCTGATCAAAACAAACTATGTTCTTCTATTCTTATTTTTATTCCTGGCGCTCTGATACCATGTATAAAATATAACATTGGGATTCAATCTGATCTTGTAATGTACTAAAACAAGATATTGAATCCTTCTACAATTTGTGGAAACAAAACATGATCGCAAAATCACATAACAAGTAAGAGAAAGAGAAAATCAGTCGCAAAGCACAAGATATATATGGGGAAAGAACACTGACTAAAACCATGCTATTTTCATACTTTATAAATTCAAGATCATGAAACAATACAATGATTTCTCTCTTAGATAAATTTTTTCACTCTTCTAACTGTGTCACTCCGATCTAGGAAAAATCAACCAATTACTTAGCCAATTCTCAGCCTCTTCTCATCCTACCTTTCTCACACATTATTTTATTAATTAATCCCCTATTAAATATTAAATTATTTCAATTGATTGTGCAATGATTCCTTGGCCTCCACATGAATTTATAACTAGCCTGTATAAATTTCTAATTATATAACTGATAGTTATCATCCCTTTAGCCTTAGTCTCAACTGGGCCTTCCTTAGAACTAACATGCAACAACTATTTATAGTGAATTATTAGTTAACTGATTGATCACTACTTATGAATTAAATTAGAATTAATTCACTTGATCTCTCACTAGCTCATCACTTAGTTAGAACTAGGTAAACTGAGTTGAAATCAATTTCTTGAGCTAACTAATTACAACTCACAAATAACTGTAACTGGACCCCTTTAAATCATGGGAGAACTGTACATGCCTACTCTCTGACCCTCAACTCGAATTTTCTAATATAACTCATTCATTTTGACTTAGTTATCTAATACAAGTTTTCATGAGATGAATTACAATTTCTCTTCCAATTTAAGGGAAAATAAAATCAGAATCCCCCTTGGGGTTCCATTTCAACAATAGGGGCTCAAGAAGAGGTATAAATTGACTAAGTTTGGGTCAGATCCTTTCAATGAGAAAATATATAGGCTATAAAATTGTAGGTTGTGGTCATTTTAGTAAAGAAATTGTAATATATCTCTATTCATCAGATTAATGCAAGCATGTACTGGGGGTTTTTAGAAGTTTTATTTCCACCGTAAAAATAATATTTTCATGTTTGTGATTTATTATTATTTTTTCTCTAGATTGCGAATTAATTTCCGTAGAGAAGTAGAGTAGGTTTGTGTCTTGTGATTTTTATTGAAACTATTATCACTCTGTAATTTCCCAAGGATGTAAGAGAAATACAAAGGTAACCACAAAACCACTTTGGAATCTGAGATCTTGCCCTTATAGCTTCAGAGAGGGATCTATTTTTACGATTTATGTTTTTGGATTAAATGTATTAGGATATTTATTAAGTTCAGGGGTTGATTTTTGAAATATTTGGTTGAAACTGCAAGGAAAGGCCATTCGGAAATGGAGTCATAAAAGCTTAAGTAAATCAAGTGAAAAAATAACAGATGAAGTGTAGCAGGGTAAGATAGGCAGACTATTGGATTCTTTAGAGAATTTATGGAGTGAATAAGATGAAAATATTAGGAATTAGTTAAATATAGAGCATGCTAAGATGAATTTTATACTTAATATTAGAGTGAAAACATGAATATTTTTTATAAGCCAGAGCATAGTGTAATTAAAAAAATTCAACCCATAATTTTCTTTAAACAATATATATATATAAGAATAACATATGGAAAAAATGAGAAATAAAAATCACAAGAGGAAAAGCATCACCAAATCATCTCACCCATGAATCCTTGAACAAATTTTTGTATTTCTGAAAATGATCACCTTTAGCTCATTGAAGAAATTTACAACAAAACAATTCTTTCTTCATACAAGTCCCAACAAAATTACTTTGAATTATGAAGTATATATACATTTCTAAACAAAAATATCTTTATTTTAGAATATCAATATCTACTCGAAATATTTGAAACTTTTTTACTTAAATAGTACAAAAATATAGGACACTGAAAATGCTAAATCTAGCTTGCACTATCTTCGAGGGTTTTTGTTTATGATTGGACTTGAAAAATATCTGCCTTGTTGTTGCTTTCCTCCTTTAGGCATGATGAATATTATACTCTAGTAATTCACATAATTTTTCCCATCTCTTTTCATCTTGAAGTGGTGAATTGAATAACCTTCGATAGGTCTCATCAAAATCAATATACTTTTCAAAGGTAGGTTTAACAAGAAACAAATTATTGGTCTCATGTTTAATCAGTAAGTGATGATTGAGGACTTCCATGAATGCCTTCCCTGTGATTGTACCTATGATCCTGGAAAGAAATGGTTTACCTCCAATAATAGTGTACATTTTCTTCTAATAATCCTTGAGCTTGACTAACTTACCTCCCATTCCTTCCAATCCAGGGAGACCTTTTTGATGCAATACATTAAATTTTTTGTGAAAATTTTGTGTAGTAGTGTCGATATTGTTACATTTTTTGTCCAATTGTAGCATCAAGTTTTTCTTGGTGAGAAAACTTCTTACTTCCAAGATGGTATATGATTTGTATTATATATTCAACTCTTCCAACTCTTCTCTAGTTTTTGAATTCAACAATTTTATCAGAGCAATGGCATCACTTGGTTTAGTGCCAAGGTCTTTCTTCACATAAGCTACCAATCCTTTTGATTTCTATGCTAATTTATATTGTTAAAAAATCATTGTGATTAATGTCCATATATTAGTTATAGATTCATTTATTTACACCCAAATGCTCTCCTTAGCTTGTGCAATAGTTTCTGTAATGATGGATTGGATCTCCAAATATTCAATCCTTCGTGTGAGCTGGTATGTATTCTATAATTCTACCAGATAAGATTTATTCACTTTCATTTCTTCTCCTACAAAATATTCTTTTCTTTTTTCAGTTAATTTCTCAATTTCTCGACCTTTAATGGAAAAGTCTTCCATATATTTGGTTAGGTCTTTTGTTGTAGTGGTGGATTTCCCCTCTTTTGTTGAAAACGTTGCTAAATTTGATGCCTCTGTCATTGTTGTACATGTTATTAGAATATTATTCAAAGGGATGGCTTACAATGGAGCTATCTATTTCTCTTTCTCCTTTAGAAATGTTTCCATATCCTTCTCCATTTTAGAAATATGATTGTTTTGTTTAATAATAATTTTGAACAGGTTCTCTTTTTCCTTTTCTATATCTCCCATTTCCTTGGCCTGTGGATCCTAAGTGGAGGGGAGCTTAAGCTTCTTTCTTAATGTTGTTATGTCTGCATTTTTACTCTCTATAGTTTCCTCAGTATATTTTAAATCATTGGGATCATATCCCAATTTAATAACCAGATCTTCTAAAGACTTAATTTTTGTGTCTTTAGCTAGTGAAGATATATTTTCTAGTTTTAATTGTGCTTGTATTTCTTCACTGAGGTTTGGAGCCTTGATGATGCTATGCTTGAATTAGTGAGAATTTTGTAGATCATATCACCAGACTGCTTATGCAATTATATTTGGTCTATGGGGTGGATTATCTCTGTATCAAAATAGAAAACATAATATTTGTAGTCATCTGCAGATCGGGGCTAAGCAACTTTGGGCTCTAGGAAAGAAATTTGCATTCTCCCCTTATCTGTGTCAAAGGATGAAAGAAGCCTATGATGGGAGGTGGTCATTTTCTTCCAAAACTATGAATATGTGGTGGCCTTAAGTTCTTGACTTTTTATTTTAATTTCCTTGTAGGTAGCAAAAATATTTTTATTTTTCTTGTTCTGCTCTAGCTCTCCTGTTAGTGATGAAGTTGGTGTTTCTATTATCATTTGGGTCATTGTAGTTATAGGAACAATATTCTCTATCCTTGAAACTGATGGTGTGCATGAGCCTGCTAGAACAATTGGTTGTTGTTGTTCCGACCTTGATTAATGTGTCTCTTATTGTACACTTTGAACTCTATTGTTGAAATTTATAAAAATGAAGGAGAAGTGTTTTCTCCGAGTCTCTTTTCTTGTTTTTCCCGAGGTACTGGAGTATTTGAAGTCAAAAATACCTATTATCGACCTCCTACAAAGTATTATCCTGACACTCTTCCTGATTCATATACTATTATGTCTCTAGTTTGGGAGTGTGGGTATAAGGAACATAATTTTTTTCTATCCTTAATTTTGAAATTACTCCAAATGGATCATAGGACCATGTAAAAATTTACTTGAAATTCATCTCCTTCAAAATGGAATCTACATATTGTCCTCTTGATCTTTAATTGCATACAAAGGGGAGAACTTGAGCCTTTATCTTGAACCATGCCTTCTTCTTTGCTACCAAAAAATGTAGTTGGTCCATGTTGATCATCTTCCTAATGTACTCCAAGGAAAATATGCAAATTGGCACAAATTTTGGAAGTTTGTATGGGGGTAACTCACACCCATACACTCCGATCTCTCTATAAATTTGGTATCAATACCAATCCCCTCTCTTATTTTGGTCACTTATGTGCATTATTCTCTTGATTTTTGGGTGTATTCTTGGTTCTGCATCATTGTTTAATAAACTGGAAACTACATGTAAAAGTTGATCCACAAAGTCACTGAATGAGAATTCAGTGTTTTTCTTTCTGACCAGGGAGGTCCAGTGAATAACTCATTGTGGGTTTCCTTGATTGTCTAATTTATGTAGGTGGAAAGAAAACCTATCTGATTGATAGTAGGGAAGTAAATATATTAATATAGATGCATATTGAATACTCCTTTAGCTGAAAACTTCACGAAATGTTAATGTATGGATTTTCCTAAAAACTCATAGTAGCAAAAGAGAATATGGGGTTTTTCACTTGCAAAAAAAATATAAATAAATGATAAAATGATTTGATCGACCCATTTGTCAGAGTGGTAACCTAATAAGCATGAAACCATGGATATTATTTTCTTGGTCATCTCAGGGAACATATAGGAGGGATAAGGAGGGTTTGTTTTGGGTAATTGAGCATTTTCCGGTATTTTGATTTTTCTTTGCATTAAAACGACAACAAGTGTATGCTCCGAAGCAAGTGAAAAAATTATAAAATCAACTGTATAGTATGGGCTAATGAGAATGGGAGCATGAGATAGAGCTAACTTGACTTGATTAAATGAGTTATCAAGTTAGATTCACCACTTAACATTCTTTTTAGGAACGAATACTAAAGGAGATACCCATTTTCTGTCTGAAATAGGATAAATGAAGTTTACATCTAGCAACTTTTGTAATTCATATTTTACAATGTCTTTCAGAAGTGGGTTTAACCTCCACTGAGGCTGCCGAATAGGCCTAGCATCCTTTTCAGTATAAATTTAATGTGTGCATAGTTGAGGATCTATACCCTTCATGTCTGGGTAGTCCCAAGCAAAGGCTCTCTTATATTTTTGTAAAATTTTAACGAGCTTTTGTTGCTGGTTACTATCTAGACTGTCATTGATATTTAAAAATTTTCTTGGCTCAATTTCAATTGGCATGTTGTTGCGAACAACAGTCGTGGGTATGTGCTGGTCATCAAATTCTGCTAAGGGGTCCTCCTGTGATTCGTTATCAAGAACTTTTTTTAACATTTGGCACTTTAAATTTTCTTAAGTAGATGGTTGGTTCATGAAGTTATTGATTACATCATCTTTAGTTTGATCTTTGAATTCAAGTGCTTCAACTATTGTCAGTGGTGAACGAATGTTTTGTTCCCAATATGTATGTGGCTAGAATGGGAGCATGAGATAGAGCTAAATTGACTTGATTAATGTGAATATTGTTGTCAAATTTCCGTTGCCATGGAGCTGGGGGGGGGGGGGGAATAAATGAGAAACATATAACTGTAACAAAAATATGTAGCGGGGAGGGGGGATTTATTGTCGAACGGTAAATTTCTAACAATAAAGGAGAGAGGGTCACTTGGCGCTCAGATATAGGGGAAAATTTCTAACACATGGTGATGGAGGAGTGGAGCAGCGGGGTAGGGCATACGTTGAGTGGTCAAGCGGTAAGTGGAAGCGGATTAGGGGGGAGCCCGGAGGGGGGTAGCAGTGGTAAAGGGTTTTAGGAAAGGGGGGTTTGAAGTTGATGATGGGGAACCACGTAGAAATGATGATATTTGGGATATTGGCGCTTGGGACCCCCCATCTTGGATAACCATCACACGGGCTTGGTGGGCATGGAGTGGTGTGTCTGTCGTTGATCTAGGTAGGCCAGATCATGACCGTTGAAACTTATGAAATATTTATTACAATATGGAAAAATTTCATTTTACACATTTTAATACATCAAATTAATCATGATTAAGGCATGGTTAAACGAATTAATCACATTTAAATAAAGAAACCCAAAAAATCACTTCAGTACATGACTAATTGCACTTAAAAGGTGTGATTAGTTTAACTAAAATTTCTATTTTTTCTTTAATTCTGCACTTAGACTAGCAAGCCTCATTTTTTATTTTTCTAACAAATCATTTTTATTTGTTTAAGTTGCTTTTAAACTAGCTCACTTATTGGGGGGTTTTTCTTCATTTTTTTTTATATTTTTATTTCTTTTATTTTTTCTTTCACAATTATATGTTTTTTATCCCCTTTTTCTTTCTAGTTTTAATTTTCTTCGAAATAATTCGAAACATGAAAGTTTATTTACAACATTTTTAGACAAATCAATAGATATTTATCAATCTATCCTATGGGGATGACATCGTAGACTAGTTGCCTGATCCATTGGGCATACTCTCTCTATTCTGCAGCTAAATTGATTCATTGTTATTATTATAAATATGGCAGCAACCCATCATAAACTTAGGGCCTTCTCTTTGGGCTTCAATCTGTGATGTTAGCCACCCACACTTTGTACTATAAAAATAAAATGATATTCACAATGACCTAAATGAAAAAGCTATCTATTGTTGAGAAAAATGGTGTTTGAGGAGTTTTCCATTGAGAGGTCCACTTGATAGTTATTCTCCAGTCAAGTCCTTTAAAATAATGCATTATTTCCTCGGTATGATTCTATTTGGAAGGGTCCTTTCCATAGACTGTCAAATTTACCATGCTTGCCTTTGTCTTCATTCCTGGCATCCCACTTCAAAATAAGATCATTTAATTTAAAATCACCTCCTTTGGTCCTTTTGTCATATGTATTCTTTATTTTTTCTTGAAATACTTGATTTTTTTTTAAGACCTTCTCCCTAGATTTCTCCAAATGTATGGTTTGATTTATCCTTCTCTATAAGTCATTTTCCTCTACTTGTGATTCCTGCAGCAATTTTAGCACATGGATTCCCAGGGAGGTAGGAAACATTGTGTCCACTCCATATACCAATTGGAAATGAGACATTCCAATAGATTTCTTTTTGCTAATTCTGTCAGCCCATAAAGCATTAATCAACTTCTTATGCCAAGATTTTTTTATTTTCCTGCAATAGTTTCTTTATGATGTTGACTAAACTCTTATTAGAAGACTCAGGTAACCCATTACCTTGTGGATAATAAGAAGTAGAGTTTCCTAATTTCATTTTGTATTTGTGACAAAATTCACCATTCTTTTTTATTTTAAAGCAACAACATTGTTAGTAATGATCTTATTTGGGCAACCAAACCTAGAAAGAATATTTCTAAAAATTGAATGATTACAGTGTCTATAGCTTGTTTGGTTGGAATAGCCTTAATCCACTTGTTGAAGTAGTAAGTGGCTATCAAAATAATTTATGTTGAGTTTAAGATATTGGATGGATTTCTCTAATAAAACACAAACCCCATTGTTGCAAAGGAGCCTCTACTGAAATTGGTTTCAATGGCAAGGGAAATTTTTTCTCTTGCCTTAAAATATTTGGCACTGATGGCATGTGGTAAATTTCTTATGAACATATGCAAACATGGTAGGATAGTAAAAACCAACCCCTAGGATTTTTTTAGTTGTGTTTTTCCATTACAAATGTCCTCTATAGTCATCTTGATGGAATTACTGAATTCATTTATCTGCTTCTTCCTGTAATAAACAATTTACAAAAACACCTCCAACATCCTTCCAATACAATTTTTGATCTAAAATGAAAATTTTTGTAGATTTTAACTTAAGAAATCTAGATTTTGTCTTAGTTAAACCAAGAGCATATTGTAAATTCTGTAATACAAAATAATATTTGCATACCAAGGAGAGGTAGCAGATGCTTCTAATACTCGTGGAGTCGCATGCTCTTCTATTTCATTAAGTTAAGTTATAAATTTCATGTCTAGTGCATGAAAATTGGACTCAATCATTAGTTTTTCCAATCCTTGGCCTTTGATGAGCTTAGTGAGTCTTATCTCAATGTCATATTCCAGAATAATTGCAATCCATTTGCCTCTTTTTCCATCTGGATCAATTTGTGTAAAGATATATTTTACCACAATGTTTGGGACAAATGTAATGATATGGGAATGTAGAATGTAAACTCTAAAATATTTGATTTCTTTCACTAAAGCAAAGGATTTTTTTTCCATCATATTGTATTTTAATGAGGCATCCCTCAAAGCTTTGCTAAAGAAAGCAATAGGTTGTTCATAACCTTCATTGTTTTTCTACAACAAAACTGCTACAATGGTGTGTTTAGATGCAAAAGAAAAAAAAGAACGAAAGCCTTTGTAAAATTAGGGATAATTAACATAAGAGATCAGGTCAATGCTTGTTTTACTTCATCAAATGACTATTTTTCTTCTAGGCTCCATTTTACTTTAGTGTCTTTTCTCAACATACTAGTTACGACCCTTATAAGTTCAGTTGAATTAGGTATAAATATCCTTAGGAAATTTATCCTACCAATAAAAGATTGGACTTCTTTTTTGTTTCTTGGAGGATCAATTTTCATAATTGTTTCAATTCTAGTAGTGTCGATTTTAATACCATTTTTTGAGATTATATGGCCTAGAAATGTTCCTTCTTGTAAGCCAAACAAATATTTCTTTGGATTCAAAATATGCCATATTTCCTACATCTTTCAAAAAAAATAAATCAAATGATGTAAATGATCCTCATTAACTTTGGAGAAAAAAATTATGTCATCTAAATATATCAAAATGAATATATCTATTTAATATACAAAATATATATCCATTTCTCTTTAGAAAGTATCCCCTGCATTCATTAATCCAAAATGCATATAACATACATAAAATATGTCTTTTCTTGGTCATCAAGATGTACTAAATTTTGGTTGTAGCCAGAAAAACCATCCAGCAATGAGATTCGGCCTAATCCAACTACCCTCTGAAGTATATGATCCATCTTTGGTAAGGAGTAGTTATCTTTGAGAGATACTTTATTTAGGTTTCTAAAATTGACACACAACCTTACTTCACTAGAATTTTTCCTCACTGGTACCAGATTTGACTCCCATTTAGAAAATCTTAGTGGTGCTATAATGTTTGCATCAAATATTTTTTTAACCTATTTCTCTATTAAAGGAAGTAGGATAGGATTAACTCTCCTCGATTTTTTTTAAGGGTTTTTGATCTTCTTTTTTTGGGTGGGTTATGTTGATTATGTATTTTTCATAAACCTTTAAATATTGATTATATATTGTTTAAACAAATCTATGTATCTTTGTTTTTCTTCATAAGGTAATGATTTAGAGAGCTTAACAATTTTAGGATCTTCTTCAGTTCCTATATTGCAGTCCTCTACTTCAGAGCCAGTTGGATAAATTGAAGGTTTATTTGTTACATCATTAAAATCAAAAAATTCTTCAAGTGGTACAAGACCCCTTGTAATTGTATTACTCTTTAATTACAATATTTCATATTCTTCAAAATTTTCATCAGTTTGATTGAAAATATTTCCCTCTTCATCTTCTTCACTGTCTTGTCCTATGTCAATATTCATATTTTCAAAGTCCCCTTTTAGCTGCAGGAAATTGTCAAGTTGTTTGTAATTATCAAAAAATTTCCAGTATCTGATATTATCAGGGATAGCAGGACTATGTTTGACATCAATTTCTAATTTTTTGCTTTCTCTAAAAGGAATTTTGCAAGTACTTGCATAAGTATCTAGTGCATCAACCCAAATAGGTTGATCTCTAGGAAGTAATGATAACTGATATTCTGGAAAGCATTGCAAAAAAAATAAAGCAAAATTTATGTATGCTCTCATTCTAGGATGTTTAGCTGAGCTTTCACCTTACATTTTTTTTATGATTAATTCAGAATCTCCATGAATTGAAATTTTCTTTGCTCCCAATTGTTTTAATTTTTTAAGTCCTAAAAGAAAAGCTTCATACTCAACTACATTATTTGTGCACTCAAAATTCAGTTTGTAGGAATATTTCTTTGTCGTACCTGATTTTATATTAGTTATCCATACCCCAATACCCGCTCCTTTACTCACTGCCCCATCAAAATCCATGTTCCATAACCCATCCGGTTTTACTTGTTCTTGAGTTTCCATTTGTTCTTTTTTAACATGTTTAGGCTTCTGGTTTGATGTCTATAACCTGATCTTCTGTTTCCAAAAAAATATCATTGTGAAAAATTAAAGAATCCATATATGAATGCACATAGTAAACATGATAATTTTTAGGTTTGTCTTGGCTACTCACCATATATTTCATTAAGGTTTCCCTATACAGTCTTCTTTATTGGCCAAAAATAGGAATTGATGCATATTTCATGTTGAATTGTAATGTACCCTGTAATTTTTTCTCCCCACGATCTTGACAAGAGCATGCCATACTTAGGAGGAGTATCAACCACAACAATGTTCATTACTAAACTTTTGGCTCAGATTTGAGTGAGAGTAACACACAAATATTGATTAATCCTAATAATTTTACTCTATTTGAATCAAAGGAGTAAAGGTATTTATAAGGTCTTGTTATGTCTAAACCCAATTTTGCATGATTGGTTATTGCATAAGGTTGTGTGAAGCACCTGAATCTAACATGGCATTATGTACAATAAAATCATAGATGTTTAGACTAACATAAAATGGAGGAACACTGCCATATTGTGGAATACCATATACTTCAGTTCTGAATAGTAACTTGGGATGATTTTCATTTACATTAACATTGTGAGTTCCTTCCTCAATTTGCAGTGCCTTTAAAAATTGACTTATATAGACATCCTTTTTCACAAATTCAAGCAATGGAACTGGGGATTTTACCTTTGAAGGCTCATTTTCAATGTTAAAATAGGTTTGACATTTTTCCACTTCCTTAATAGTTACCTCTTGATCTTTAGGAGTTCGTTTCTAAGGTATTTATTTCTGATTGACTTCCTTTATTTGACTAGTAGAAGGTGTATTAGTGGATGGATTTTTGGGAGGGTTTGTTGTTGTGTTTTTTGTTCTTAGATTGTATTGTTTATGTACTTTCATAATAGAACTTTTATATCCTTTTTGATAATCCGGTGAATTTGCAGGCATATTCTTAGGTAATGAATATTGAAACATGGCTTGTTCCTCTTTTGTTATAAAAACAAGGCCTGTTTCACCTTCCCAAAAATATTTATTTGATTTTCTTCTAATTCTTGCATAGTTTCTTATTCTTCTTCAGCAAAATTTTCTTGGAAAGGGGGTTTGATTGGAGAAAATATCTAACACAACTATAATACAATGTATAAATTATATCAATGGATTCAATCTGATCATGCAATGTACTAAAGAAATATATTAATCCTTCTACAATAATTGTGGAATATAAAACACTATCGCTCAATCACATGCAAGTAAGAGAAAGGAATTTATCCATCAAACAACACAACATGTATATGGGGAAAGCACTTGCTCAAAAACCCTCTATAATATATTTTACATATTCAAAGAATCATGAAACAATACAATTCTTTCTCACACCGAGAAAATCCTGCACTATCCTGACTGTCTCACTCTAATCCTGCTAAAAAATGTCTAGCAATTCTTAGGAAAAATTGACAAACACTTAGCCAATCTGTAGTCCTTCCTTAGCCCAACCTTTATCATGCAATCCCTAGAAAATTAATCCATATTAAATATGATAATCAGCCCTCCTTTACTGTGCAATCCCTATGGATCCTTCCTCTGACTTATAACTGCACCTGGGAAGTTCACCAAAAATACAACTGATAGTTTACTTGTCTTAAACATTTGTCTCAACTGGGTCTCCCTCATAATTGACATAAATGAAACTATTAATAGTGAATCATCAGTTAATTGGTAGATCACTACTTGTGAATTAAATCTAATTTAATTCACTTGATCTTCCACTAGCTCGTAAATCAGTTAGAACTAGTTAAACTTATTTTAACTCAATTAATGTGAGTTAACTAATCACACCCACACCACACTAGTGCTACAATTGCAACTGGACCCTGTAAATAATAGAATCACTCTACATGCCTATCCTTTGACCCTCAACTCAGAATTATTGAGCTAATTAAGTCTACCACACTTAGTTAACTATTACAAGTAGTTATGAGATAAGATTACAATTAATTTTACAATTTATTTAAAAATTGGTTGCACACTAATGTGTCGCTAGGATCCATCACTCATGTGTGATATGTGATCCCACACCAGTGTGTATGAATTTTCATGTTGTTTCTGGATGAAAATTTCACTGTTTCTTGTTGCAAATTTCAATGCTCCCTCTCAATAATAAAGGAATAAATCTGTCCCGATCCGGTACCTTTGGAATGTTCTTGTATGCAACACTTCCTACTGTTGTTCGCACATGCAACTCTCTTGAAACTGAATAGCCTCCAAAAAACTAAATCAATATAATGCATCTGTCATCAGAGTCTTATGAATGCTACTAGTTACTGCACATGTCTACTGGACTCTCTATGTTGTTGCTGACATCTGTATCCATGCACTCTGCGCTACTACCAAATCTGATCTGTGCTCCAGTATCTGACACCTGTCAATCTGATTTTTTTCTTCCTGACGTCTCACTGAATCAATATAACCAATCCTTCATGCTAGTTTTGTACTATGGGATCCTCGTAGCCAGGTTCGATCCATGAGACACACCATCTCAATGGACCTGGCCCAAATTTCTTCCTGGGATTAATTCTGCAGATCGCCCCACCTCACACCTGGAGGTATAGTTGCATGTACTCCCTCTTCCCATCTGGCTCAAAATTTCCCCCTTATGGAGGTCTCTACTTGAGTGGACTCTTCCACTTGTTCTCCTCTCTTCTTCTCCAATTGTGGATGCTCCAAAACCTTTTGAGACTGCTTCTGAGACTACATGTTGAGAGATAATTTCTCCCTCTAAACCACCAAGTCATTAACCATTGATTTTCTCAAATATTTGCATGCATCCTCAAACTAGAGAGAATATTGGTTCTTGACTCTTGAACCGATCTGCTTCACCTGTCCCACAGCTATGTGTTTAAGGAAAACCTTTCCTTTTCTAAACATCACCTCATAACCACGGTCTTCCAATACTACTATGGAGACAAGATTCTTCCTTAGGCCTGGAACATACAAAAAATATGCTAGTATGAGAGGGGAGCCAGAATCCCTATGAAAGGTAACTGTACCTATTTCTATCACACTATACCTCCCATCATCTCCAAACTTTATGTTATGTTGGAGGTCCTTCTCCTCCAAGTCACTGAAGAGATATCTAGTCCCCGTCATATGGAACGAGGCACCATTTTATAGATACCACATGCATCCCATTGCAGTGTTGGCCATGCATGCAATAAGAGTAAAATCAAGCTCGAACTGTGAAGCCAATGCTTCACCTGCTACAACTACATGCTTCTTCTTGCTTTCCTTCTTCTATGGACAATTCACAACATAGTGCACATGCTCATGATAGTGAAAACATATGATCTTGTACAAGTCTCTCTTGCCCTCTTCGCCTTGGGATTTATTTCCCTTGGCCTTCTTCTTTTTTCCGATCAATTCACAATATTATTCTTTTTTGGTGCTGGAGGTCCCGTCTTTGGTGCTTCCACTTATCTATTATATTACCAAATCCAACCATAGTCACTCCCAATCTGGTAACTTATCCCTCTTGTTCACAGAGTCCTGGTAACTATGCCATATCTTGGGAAGGATTAGAAGTGCTAGGCTCACCAAGTCATCATTGGCTATGGTCACACCAACACTTCCAGGCTCATCTCAACATTGAGTGAACTTTTCCAAGTATGTTGGTACTATCTCGCCCTCCTCCTTCTTGATCTTTCTGAGCTTGTCCTTCAGCGCTAGCTTCCTTTGGTTGTTGTTGTTCTAAAACAGATCTGTCAAGGCCTTCCACATAGCATATGGATTTTCCTTCCCAAGGATACTTGAGACAATATGATCTCAAACTCCCTCCAACAAGATCCTCCTCACCTTTGGTACCTTCTTCTGCCATGCATCAAGAAGTTGGGCATCTGTTGCCGCGGGCTTGGGAATATCATTATCTGTGAATTCCCTCAACCCATTGTCCTCTAAAACTGCCTCCATCCTATCCTTCCATGCAATATAATTTGAACTTCCCTCGAGTGTATATTCAAGTCTCAAGCCATTGAAAGACATGTTGATCTATTTCTAGCTCCAAAGAAAGTATATGAAAATTTGAATATTGTTCAACAAAAACTCAATTTATTCTCCACTATTGTGATTCTTGGCGCTCTGATACCATGTAGAAAATCTCTAACACAGATATAATACCATGTAGGAATTATATCAATGGATTCAATCTGATCATGAAATGTACTAAAGTAAGATACTCAATCCTTCTACAATATTTATAGAATATAAAACACGATCGCTCAATCACATGCAAGTAAGAGAAAGGAAATTATCAATCACACAACACAAGATGTATATGGGAAAAGAACCTACTCAAAACCCCTCTATCATATATTTTACATAGTCAAAGAATCATGAAACAATACAATGCTTTCTCACACCGAGAAAATCCTGCACTATCCTGACCGTATCACTCTGATCCTGCTACAAAATGTCTAGCAATTCTTAGGAAAAATTGACCAACACTTATTCAATTCGCATCGCTTCCTTAGTCCATCCTTGCTCATGCAATCCATAGGAAATTAATCCCTATTAAATAGGATAATTAGCCTTCAATGACTGAGAAATCCCTATGGAGCCTTCCTCTAACTTTCTAACTGCACCTAGGCAGTTCACCAAAAATAAAACTGATAGTTTACTTGTCTTAAACCTTTGTCTCAACTGGGTCTCCATTAGAATTGACATGCATGCAACTATTAATAGTGAATCATCAGTTACTTGTTATATCACTACTTGTGAACTAAATCTAATTTAATTCACTTGATCTTCCTCTAGCTCATCAATAAGTTAGAACTAGTTAAACTGATTTTAACTCAATTAACGTGAGTTAACTGATCACACTCACACCACACTAGCGCTACAACTACAACTAGACCCTGTAAATAATAAAATCATTCTACATGCCTATCCTTTGACCCTCAACTCGAAATTATTGAGCTAACTATGTCTATCACACTTAGTTAACCATTACAAGTTGTTATGAGATAAGATTACAATTAATTTTCCAATTTATTTAAAAATTGGTTGTGCACTAATGTGTCACTTGGATCTGTCACTCATGTGTGACCTGTGATCCCACACCAGTGTGTGTTCATTTTCATGTTGTTTATGGATGCCAATTTCATTATTTCTTGTTGCAAATTTCAACACTAATTTGTTGATCAACTTGACCTCTTTTTTCTCTTTTTTTAATCTGAGGTTGTGGTCTTCTAAAATTTGGATTTCGAATTTGAGATCCCCCTTGAGGCTCCCTAGGAGGTGTTTTATTTGCCACGATCATTCTCTCCATCATTCTTTCCATAGTTTTAACTAGACTGTGTAGTTTTAAGTCTGATGAAGAAGAAGGTTCTTCTTTGATAGTGACCCTTATTCCAGTTCTTATATTAGCTATTTTGGCTAGTAAATTAGCCTCTACACTAAAAAAATTACTTTTCATTTCCTCAAGTGTGGTTGGGTTTATTTCTCTTAACTGATAGGCCATAACAACATCCAATCCTTCTAGAAAATAGATTAGGGCCAATCCAGGTGGGAGTTTCATTGTAGTTAGGATAGAGTGTAAACATTGTTAAATCTAGTGTAGTAATCTTGGACAATGTCATTTGGGACCCTTCTTAAACCTTCATATTATTGCAAGAATTTGAAGGGGGTTCTTCTTAGCTTCCCATCTAGTAATAAAAAATTGATGGAACTGTTGCAAATCTGCAATACTTCTAGCTGGTAAGGTTCTATACCATTTCTTTACTTCTCCCATTAAACTTTGTGCAAACAAAATCATTTTCACATAATCATATTCTAATTCTTCTATATTAGAGAATTCATTTATCCTATCAATGTGTTGTTGAGATATTATAGGACCCTTACCATCAAATTGTGGTATTATCTATGCATATTTTTGTGGTATGTCATGTAATAGGGATTTTAATGCCAAAGCAACATATCATCCTGCCATAGTTGGAATATGAGTTGTGGATGATGCTACAATAGTGGTTGATGAAAGAGGTGGAGCGGTTGTAGAAGAATATGGGAATGTTGTAGTATATACAATTGGTATGTTAGGAATAAGAGTTGAAGCTGAAAAAGGAGTGGTAGAAAATGGTGGAATAAATGTAGGAATTGGAAATGGAAAAGGGGTAATAAAATAAGGGTGTTGATCAACACTTTCAATTGTCCTATTTAATATTCTAACCATATCTTCAATTTTTTCAAACCGCTCTACAATATCTTTATCAGATTGTGAGGAACGTGTCTTTTGGATTTTCTGAAAAGGTTTCAATTAAGCATCATCCAAAACAATTTCAGGTGTAAAAATCTGAGATTTAGATATGAAAAGACTATTCTAAAAAATCAATATATTCAATTGTTACAAGACTTTCTGGCAGAGATTTTTTTCTTGATAAGGAGCTACTACTAGGTTGAATTTCTCTGGGATTCCTTTTCCTTATCAACTTTTCAAGATCTTCAATAATTTTAGGAGGTTTAGGATCTGGATTAGATCTATTGTATGACCTTTTGGGATCCAGATCTACAATAGTATATTTACAATTGAAAAATATGTACAAATTTTTAAGTGGAAAATCACCTTAATAAGATATATTTCTCAACCACACACTTTGAAATAGCTTTAAGATAAAAATAAATATTACTGTTGTAGAGGTAAATCCCCTCTGCAGACAAAGGTGATCCCTACTAGCCCAGATTGGGTCTAGCAACAATCGAATCACGCTAAGGTGCAAGTTCCTAATTGCAATAGACCAAATTGCGAAGAAGGCCTACCTTAAGTCCAACGATGTTGTTCGTAGAGAAGATAGCGCCCCATTTCCTTGCTCTGACAAATCACAATTCTCCCGCTTGTCGCGATCAAACACCTGCACATACAAGAAACACGACAAACACACAAGCGTAAAACCCAATATATGAAATTATGTATCAGTCATAGAAGACACAACTCATGATCACAATGAACAATACGAGTGGAACCATAACCAAATTCGCTTATCATTAATCAATACAAAGGAAAATACAACCTGACTCTAACGTTGAATCTTCCTTCGGCGGGTCGACAGCGGAATACGTCTCGGTAAAGCTCGTCGGGCATGGGACAAGCCTCTCTCTTCGGTTGTATTGAAAATAATCTCCTTGCTACTAATTTGACTCTATGAGGACTATCAAGGCTCTTGTAGCATTCTTTAGGTTATGAAGGCTTTTTGAGACTCAACCATTCAGCTCGTTCAACCATTCAGCCCCTTCATCAATGGATGAAGTCTATATTTATAGAGGAGACGAGGAGGTTGGGATCCCTAAAATAGTGGAAGGGAGGCCTTATCCCTTTGGAGGTTCCCCATAAGGTGTAAACAAGAGGCCAAAGGAGGAAGGCCGTAGTTATTCAGTCGAAACCACTCCTCATGACTCATCCATGAAGTTGCTGTAATCGAAACTTTGCCTCTTTTTTAAAAAAACTTTCCATAAGAAGATTGGTGCGGGCTCAGTGTTAATTTTCCTCATTAGCGCGAGGACATAACGGGCTACCAATTCCAAGGAAAAAACAGGTGTTTTTAAGGGTCTACTCAGGAAATGATCAACAGAAGGAATATTGTCCTCATGGAAAGGAATGAAATGATGGTATTTTCTAGGCATGACACTACTTATTCAACACAAAAATAACCCTCCAATGGGCGAAATGGGGATTGCAGGGACGGTGAAAAATTACTGTGTAACAGATGCCCCCTAAAGCATGAGGCCCGAGAGAGAGAGAGAGGGGTGAAATGCTTTACGAGAACATGTCCAACTGAAAACACTTATGTCGGAAAACCTGCGTAGACAAGTACAACTGATATCTCAAATACATGATATACGTGGTATGGGCGTAGCCATCCAGTAAGGATTGATAAATAGACTCAGGTATGGTCGCAGCCATCCAATCAATGAGTCATGTAACCAATCATAATAATCCACAAAATCGCAGCCTGGATTCTAACAGACAAAACCCAGGGTCTCGCGCTCCATCTCGACCCAAACAAAGTACAAGTTCAAGCATGCGAACAAGTGAGCTGAAGGTGAACATGCAAGAACATCACCTGATTACCAGCCAATGATGAAAGCTGTTAATAGACGCGAGAGGTACCACCAATAGTGACAATGGCCCTCAAGGTAATATAGGTACAATCCACGGAATGTGAACAGTGAGCTGGCATTGAACACCCGCAAAATCATCCGATCGAAGGTCAACGATAAAAACCTTGCATCAAATGCGAAGAACCTGCCATTGAGGCATGCAGGCACCAAGGTATTGGAAGGGAGTCTCTAGATCAGCTTCCTGGATAATGAGCTAAATTCGACAGGAAGTGACCTTGATCGAAGGCAGGCCATAGTGTTTCCCACATCATCGACACGAGACAGAGGAACATAATGTTGTGAATCAGGATCAAATGAGAATCAGAGGAGGGTTGAAACTTTGCAGAGGTCAACTTCTCTTGAACATATCGGCGACACGACATTGGATTTGGCAGTATTTGACATCAAAGGATCTGAGGTCATGACGACGAGGCAAAGAATAGATGAGAGGTCAAAAGTGATTACCCAAACCCACGGAGGCAAGAAGAAAATGAGATGAGATGTCCCCAACCTGACACGAATGCAAACAAGTGGCATGTTCAAGAGCAACATACTACTGACACGACGATGATATTAGTTCCATTTTCCCCCACCATTTCTGGCGAGTACCTCTTTATTTTTACACAATCTTGAAGAGGATACCATATGCTTGTCATATAAGTTCGTCCTTCAGACGAATCCATCCTAGTAAATTTAACGAGCCCTAGGAAGGAGGAACTCGAATATCGTCGTTATGACTGAATCTAATGTCATTAGGGTTAAACGAGTCTGAAAAAGGAGGAACTTGGCGTCTTTTCATGTTTAGAGAGTTTGAAAAGACAACAGAAAAGTAAACTCTAGCAGTCCCTTTTTGTAAATAGTTCCTCAGATTCGAAAAGGTAGAAAACTATGTCTGAGAAAGCTTCCTAGTCGCGATAGGCTAGGGTATTCCTTTTTCATAAATAATATATCCCAGCCCGAAAAAGGGGTAAACGTATACTGGGTAGATTTCGTTTCACAACCAATTTAATGAGTTCAAAACGACAAATGTCTCGACAATCTTTTCAATCTTCAAGAGTCAGAAAAGAGCTGAAATTTGACTCCTCCTAGAGGAACGAGTGGTATAATGGGTAGCTACTAGTTCTGGTAATGGTGGAACTGCTCAAAACAAATAAAGGTCAAGAGGTTGGCTAACAAGACCACTCATCACAGCGGTTCCTTAGGAACGGGTAAAACAACCAAGTGAAGGCATATAATCGGCCAAGTAGAAAATGACGATGGAGTGAGAAAAAAACAGGGCTCATCTAGCAAAAAAATGCTAATAAAATGGAAATCACAAGAGGTAAAATGGGAATGGTTTCATTTTTACACAAGCTTGAAATCAAGAAACTTTGCTAGAAGTTGGTTTCATTTTTACACAAGCTTGAAACAAAGATAAAATATGATTGAAACCAGTTTCATTTTTACACAAGCTTGAAACGGAAACAAACTATGCTTGAAAAAGTAAGCATGCCCCCCAGCATGGTGTCTCAATTTGAGGTACATGCCCCCCAAGCTTCAATCCATATGAAAGGCAGATGGAGTGAAGGTTCAAGTTACGAGATCAAGAGAAAGACTCGACTGGGATTTTACGAGAACTTATCAAAGACTCGAATTGAATAGGAACGTGTTTCATTGTTTTAACAAGGTTGACACATTAAAATAACCATTCTCAGATGACCTTGTTTCATTTTTTAACAAGCTTGACACAAGGAAAATAACCCTTCTTTGAAGACCAGCTTGTTTCATTTTTTAAGGAGCTCGACACAAGAAGATGAACCATGCTCCAACAACCTTGTTTCATTTTTAAAGGAGCTTGACACAAGAAAATGAAATCTACTCTAACGAAAACTCATCATGATGAAGAAGAAGTCATGGCTTCCAGAAGTTCCCCGTACGACGGAAAGAAAACATCCTGGAAGTCAGGACCCAATGCCTCCAGCACCTGATGCATAATGACATCATCACTGAGTACAGGCATGGGGTAGGTAGCCACATAGTTGACCTGTAGTGGGGCAGATACAACGGGTGGATAAAAACCAGGAAGGGATGATGGCAGGCTAGTTGCCACATCAGGACCAAAGAACGAAAGTTGATCAATGGTCGCGATCCATCCTTCATGTGGAAAACAGACCACACGAAAAAGGGAGGAGACAAGTGCTCCCATGGCATAGGTGTAATCGCGCCCCAAGAGCAGATTGAAATCCAAGGGGCCTGGAACAACCATCACATCCATATGGACAGTTTTACCTCCCAAAGTAATAGGTAACCTCAGAAGGATCCCTAACGGGTGACTATTTCTTCTGTTAAATGTCAACAGATTCTGCGTAACATGTGCAAGAGATGGTGAACCAAAATATTTCCAAGTAGTTGAGGATAGAACACTAATAGATGCGCCTTCATCTATAATGGTGCTGGGTACAACCAGACCAAAGGCCTGTACCATTATCTCGAAAGGCACATAAGACGGAAGGCGGTATCCCACAAATCGATTCCAATCAAAGGAAGCGACCAAACTACTCAGAGGGGCTACCATCGAATCAATATGGTCTTCCCCTAGTGTTACGGAAGAAGAAGGAGCATCCTCCACAACCTCCATCTCGAAGGTGGGAGGAGTATCCTTCGGTACATTCATCACGGGAGGCGAAGGAGCTACTTCTTGAGGTACAGGGATAGGAGAATCTTTATCCAAGTCTGAAGAATCTGAAGAAACAAGAAGAACCTGAGGGATGTGAGGTCCACTCTCAACGGAAAAGACCTGGTGCACCGTATATGGGGCAAGTTCAACCGATCCCATGACCAATGGTTGGTGAGGGATGGATTCCTGAATTTGAATTTCCGGAGGAGCGAGATTGACCAAGGATGACTCTTGACCAATCATAGGATTAGCTGGTGGAGGATTGAAAGAAAGCTGCTTGTAACCAGCTGGAAGGCATGGTTCAGAAGTAGTCAATTTTTCCAAAACTCGCTTGGCTTCATCCATATACGAAAAAAGGTGAATGGCATGGTTCCCTTCACACAACTTACAGGGATTGGTAATCTTACCCTGCTTCTTAGGAGCCTTACTAGTACTAGTCAGAGACGTGCCCCCAACATGACTCCCAGAAGCCAAAGGCAACAGTGGATGACCGTTGGACCATACTTCGAGCACCTTGGGAATGCCAGGGCAGTCTCAAAGAAGATGGTCTCCCGTGCACAACATGCAAGGGAACTTGACTTTCCGCGGAGGGTTGGAAGCTTTATCAAGAGGAGATGTTTCAGAGGCAGTAGTTGCAGCCTTAGCCTCTCTCTTATCGGAATTCTTCTTCTTTGTCTTCTTCTTCTTCTTCTTAGCCACCTGGTTACTCGAATCCAGACTTTCACCAGGCGAAGTAGAAGAGGAGGACGCAGAAACAGGAGAAGAAGGGGAGAGGTCCATCTTGGAATCAAAATGATGTTGTTCAGGTGGAGGAACTAATTGAATAGAAGTCGAGACATTCGGGACCATAGAGGTTGAAAAAAACCAAACAGGCAACCCAACAGTTAACCCAAGAAGGGACAACGTTGCCATATAAGGAGCACCAAAATTTCCAAAAGGAGGAAAAGGACTAGGATTCCCTTCGGAGGGGATTCCTTGGTTGGTGAACTCTGGAAAATTTGCCATTAGAAATAACTCAAAACAACACCCTAAGGAAACTAACTTTAACCAGGAATATTTCGTGGGCAGTTAATTTTTTAAAACATTGAAACAAAACTCTGTTGTTTCATCTTTTAAGAGTCAAGAAATAGGAAAAATGTGACTTTATCACTTTCAGATTGGAAACAAGCGTGAAATGACAAGCGCTTCATGATCTTTTCAAATTTAAGGAGTCAGACAAGATCAAAATGACTGCTCAGGAATTCTAGGCAAAGGGTGTACCAAATAACCATGAACTGCAATATACACCTTGGTTTCAAAATGAAAGAGAAATCAACCAAGGACTTAATGTACATGCAGGCAATCTCCCCGAATGATGTGTCTAGTGTATCACGGGTATAGGGCGGTAGACTTGGCTTCCTATGGATAAGGATAGAAACCTAGTAGGGTCTCCCTTTATATACGTGATGGTATGGGGAGCACAAGTCTGTACTAGTGCTGTCTAAAGCCAAGAGGCGAATGACAGCTACTAGGTTTAATGACGCTGGAACACGTCTCTAACCTAGACCTCTAAATTTTTCGTTAATGTTTCAATTTTTCCTTAGTGTGAATTGAATAAATTTTAATGTTAATCTTCAATTATGTTTCAATTTTCAGGCCCTAGCGAGTGTCATCTGACAATCTCCTATATGCAGCAATATGAGAAAAGAAATATTTCAATTTGATGAATGTTATCTAGTTAAGGGAAGAACTTTAGACAATGATGCAACAAACATCAATATTGAAAACGAAAATTTTTCCAAACTAGATTACTTTCGCTATCGAAAAGTAATTTCAAACATTCAACGATGCGAATAATGCAATGTAATCTATGCAAAATCCTCTTTTTGAAAACTATGCAATTGTAATCTATGCACAATTTCCTTTTTCTTTTCAAATGATAAGAATGCACTCAATGCACTTTTCGATGAAATGAAAATCTACTCAATGCATACTTTAATGAAAGAGAATGCACTCGATGCAACTTTAGCTTTCAATCATTAAACAATGTGATCTAAGTTCAATGATGAATCTCAAAAAACACTTTTCAATGCAATGTGATCTAATGCATTTTAACAAAAGCAAACTTTGAGATGAAAACTAAATAAACGCAAATCTTCTTAATGGAAGGATGAATGCAAAAAGGATGCAAAAAAACACTAAGAATGCAATCGTTGTTTCAAAACACTTTGTAACGAAATTCCTCAAAAGGTGAGAAGACATATGAAGTCAAACACAAAGAGGACTTCCAAAGCATGAGATCAAAACAAGGCATTCATTCCATTTTACATCAAGCAATAATGGAGAGAAGACATTTCAAACAATGAGCAATGTAATCTATGCTCATACAGAGGAAATATTGGAAGGGAAAGACACACAGGTGAAGGATACAGGGAAAAAGTCTTAATTTTCACACACCCTGAAATTGGCACGACTTTGTCACTGACAACTAGTGCCAACTGGCGCGACTTTCTCACTGAAAACTAGCACCAATGGCCAATTGGCGTGGGTTGCTAACTGAAAACAAGAACCAACGCCTAAAAATGAAAAAACAAAGAATTTCTCCCAAACAAGACCAGACTCACCACTTCAAGCAGAATCTAAAACAAACCCAGAAGCAAAGTATTGACCAAAAGAAACTTCCGAACAAGGGTAAACCCTAACACCTACAGGATATGGCGTGACTATCTAGCTGTAATCCGCGCCAGACAGGGGATGGCGCGAGTGATGAACTGGCAACCTGCGCCAATGGGCGCGACTGTCAGGGTGGAAACTGCGCTAATCAAGCCAACCATGAAAGGATGAAAATTCGGAAAAGCAGAGGTCAGATTTCATCCTCTAGGGTTGAAAAGAGGTTTTAAACTAGAAAAAAGCGAACCAAAAGAGCTGATCAAGCAAGAAAAGTCAAGAATCGACCGAAAAGACAAGACAATACCCCAAATCTGTTAGAAATTATGCACAGCAGAAACAATAAAGAATTTATCCAGAGAAATAAACATAAAAGGTCAGCAACAAATCATTAACATAAACACACATATTTAACCGGGAAAAACCCCAAACTCCGGGGAAAACCCATCCTAATGAAATTTCATTAGCATTGGCCAAAACCCTGGCCAATTCGGCTAAGTGAGCCTTCACCGCTCACCTCCAGGCCTCCCTTACAATGAAGTCTTCCCAGCCTTTTATAGGCTCCATTACATGCAATACCATAGGCTGAAAACTATGGGTGCACAAAACCATGTGCCCCAAAACCACCACTGTTTACCCTAGTTCACATTTACTCTACCTCGAGTCATGTTTACCTAACAATTCCCCCCTTAAACTTGACTTGGGGCTTCTTGACTAAATCCAGCCAAACCTGCTAAGTGAGACAACCCCGCTCACTCTAGCTCTTCCCCCCTCAAATTTTTACCCAGGGTAATTGTTAATTTGACATCCCCCCTATCACCTAGGTCTAACCCAGACTTTACCAGTGATTACCCAGGGGTACGCATGCCATACCAGGTCTTACAGCAGTATGCCCATTTACATGTAATAAATTAACTCCATTATAATAATTTTTTTTTGTTTCATTGTTGCTGTTCTTTGTATGACCATTCTCTACATTCATACATGATGTTCTTCAAAGAATTTGATTGACACATTCTGTCAAACACTTTGCATGTAACTTATCCCATAGATTCTTACTCTATGGATTCACAGTCCAAGACCAACAATATAATTCCATAGGCTACATTTCCTCCTACGCAAATAGCACCATGAGACCAGCATAATCACAACAGCGCCAACATAATTACAAGAGCAATGATATTTACCGCCTCTTTTCTTCCAGTTGCAAATCTCATCAAACCACTTGCCCACCGCAATCAGCCTCGCCTTGCTGCGGCGCATGCTCCACATATGAGAATCCACATCTATCATATACTCCACCACTACGTTGATGCCCAATCTTAGACCCCAAATGCTACCATGCCTCCACACTGCACATAATGCTATCTCTCCAATCATTGCAGACGAATCGGCTGCCCTGGTGGTAAGGCAGAGCCCTCGCTGGAGTCATACCTGCCACGCAACAGCTGTCTGATCTAGGCAGTAGCAAGTTTCTTATCTAAGAAATAATAGTGCAGAAATGAATCTCCTCCAAACCTCTCTTGATCTACAACATAAAAATCAATCCGTATTCCACGCTTTTGCTTGTAGTAGATTCATGCACATAGTTTCTGAATGCAGCATTCTCACGGGCTTTCTAGATCTGATCTGATCCTATCCGATTTGAACCTACACATTGAGATCCGATCTACACGTCCTCGCAGCAAATTCTGATCTGGAGCTTCGGCCGTGAGGGAACCAACACCGCCTTCATAGCCTGACCTCGCAGCAGCTGCCACTGATCAGCCCTCGCGGCAGCTGCAATCGATCGGCCACGCATATGGTTGACGACCTTCTCTCCAACGGGCCGCTCCACCGATTCAACACTGATGCAGTAAGCAAATAGCCTCTCAGATCCGATTCGCATGCTGGAGTGCTTCTCCCTCACGATCCGCGATCCATGTTTCTGCTCCGCCGGAGAGGGAAATCGTGATGCCCATTGATTATAGCAGGTCAAATCCGATCTGCCTCCACACTCAGATCATGTAGAAGATAGTCGTTGAATCATACAACAATTCTGTTAAAGAAACAGGCTCATCAATACTGCACCAAGATCACAGAAACGAATGAAGGATTCACTACTACCTCCTGACGGTCAATCGACTTAACGCCATGCATGCACTTTAAACTTCACACATAGATCTCTACAGACAACTTCTTCGACCTGAAGCTCTGATACCAATTGTTAGAAATTATGCACAGCAGAAACAATAAAGAATTTATCCAGAGAAATAAACATAAAAGGTCAGCAACAAATCATTAACATAAACACACATATTTAACCGGGAAAAACCCCAAACTCTAGGGAAAACCCATCCTAATGAAATTTCATTAGCATTGGCCAAAACCCTGGCCAATCCGGCCAAGTGAGCCTTCACCGCTCACCTCCAGGCCTCCCTTACAATGAATTCTTCCCAGCCTTTTATAGGCTCCATTACATGCAATACCATAGGCTGAAAACTATGGGTGCACAAAACCATGTGCCCCAAAACCACCACTGTTTACCCTAGTTCACATTTACTCTACCTCGAGTCATGTTTACCTAACAAAATCAACGTCTCCCGAGTGGAGTCGCCAATTTGTTGTAGAGGTAAATCCCCTCTGCGGACAGAGGCGATCCCTACTAGCCCAGATTGGGTCTAGCAACAATCGTATCATGCTAAGGTGCAAGTTCCTAATTGCAATAGACCAAATTGTGAAGAAGTCCTACCTTAAGTCCAATGCTGTTGTTTGTAGAGAAGATAGCACCCCCATTTCCTTGCTCCGGCAAATCACAATTCTCCCGCTTATCACGATCAAACACCTGCACATGCAAGAAACACGATGAACATACAAGCGTAAAACCCAATATGTACAATTATGTATCAGTCAGAGAAGACATAACTCATGATCACAATGAAAAATCCAAGTGGAACCATAACCAAAGTCACTTATCATTAATTAATAAAAATGAAAATATAACCTGGCTCTAACGCTGAATCTTCCTTTGGTGGGTCGACAGCGGAATACGTCTTGGTAAAGCTCGTCGGGCATGGGACAAGCCTCTCTCTTCAGTTGTCTTGAAAATAATCTCCTTGCTATTGATTTGGCTCTATGAGGACTATCAAGGCTCTTGCAGCATTCTTTAGGCTATGAAGGCTCTTGGAGACTCAACAATTTAGCCCCTTCATCAATGGATGAAGGCTATATTTATAGAGTAGAGGAGGAGGTTGGGATCCCTACAATAGTGGAAGGCAGGCCTTATCCCTTGGGAGGTTCCCCATAAGGTGGAAACAAGAGGCCAAAGGAGGAAGGCCGTGGTTATTCAGTCGAAACCACTCCTCATTACTCATCCACAAAGTTGTTGTAATCGAAACTTTGCCTATTTTTTTAAAAAACTTTCCATAAGCAGATTGGTGTGGGTGCTTAACTAGGACAGAGTGCCAACTGGCACGGGTTCAGTGTTAATTTTCCTCATTTGTGCGAGGACATAACGGGCTACCAGCGCCAAGGAAAAAACAGGTGTTTTTAAGGGTTTGCTCAGGAAATGATCAACAAAAGGAATGTTGTCCTCATGGAAAGGGATGAAATGATGGTATTTGCAAGGCATGACACTAATTATTCGTCACAGAAATGACCCTCCAATGGGCGAGATGGGGATTGTAGGGACGGTGACAAATTACTATGTAACAATTACCAGGGAAAAATTTATTTTAAATATGATGTATTCGAGTTCTCCCCAGTATGGTTACCACTATGTTATCACTTCGTAATTTCCCAAGGTTGTGAAAGAAATATAGAGGTAACCATAAAACCACTTTGGAAGATGGGATCTAGCCCTTCCATCTTCAGAGAGGGATCTATATTTATGGTTCAGATTTGTTTATTAAAGGTATTAGGCTAGTTATTGAGTTTAGGGGTTTATTTTTGAAATATTTTGTTGAAAATGTAAGGAAACTCCATTGGGAATGGAGTCATAAAACCTTAAGTAAATCAAGTGTAGAAATAACAGATGAAGTGTAGCAAGGCAAGGTAGGTGGACTATTGAATTCTTTAGAGAATTTATGGAGTGAATAAGATGAAAATATTAGGAATCAATTAAATATAGATCATTCTAAGATGAATTTTATAATTAATATAAGAGTGAAAACATGAATATTGTTTATAAGCCAGAGTAGAGTGTAATTAAACAAATTCAACCTGTAATTTTCTTTAAATATATATATATATATAAAAGAATAAAATATGGAAAATAAGAGAAATAACAATCATAAGAGGAAAAAAATCACCAAAACATCTGACACATGAATCCTAGAACAACTTTTTGTATTTCTGAAAAATGATAGCTCAGTGAACAACCTTACATCAAAAAATTTCTTTCTTTATACAAGTCCCAACAAAATTAAATCGAATTATGAAGTATATATAAATTTATAAACAAAAATTTCTTGATTTTAGAATATCAAGATCCACTTAAAATATTTGGAACTATTTTACTTAAATAGTACAAAAATATAGGACATTGTGTTAATTTTGGGCAACTAGGTCCAAAATCCATGTTGCACTGCTCATGTAATGATGATTATATTTTTTTTATATTCCTCTTTCGGATAGGTGCAATATTGATATAAAGATCATATTTTTTATATGAGCATAACTTATATTTTGAATTTATTTTCCACACATGTGAAAATTTTCAAGGTTGGCCAGATTTGTAATGTAGGCTCAAAAGCCCAATACATGTGTCACACACCCTCATTGATGGATATAAATAGGAGAGAGGTGATGCTCATTTCATCATCCTCTCATCACAAATTCTTCTTGTGATATGATTAGTTTGTACAGCCTAGGAAAGGCTTCTATCCCTCACACATGTGAATATGAAGTTGGAGAAATTACAGATTGTTTTAGGGCTTTCTAAACAATGTTGGATAGCATTGAATTTGGGTCAACCCTTGAGCTTTGACCTTGATTTCAGCACAAAAAATATGATTCCTTGAGGCCGCATTGGAGGGAAAAAAAATCAAGGCTAGTCGTTGACTTTTATTGTTGACCATTGACCGCAGCTTTGACTGCAGCATTGACTTCTTCATTGACAATTTTCTATTGACTTGCATTGACATTTTGGAGCTATCTTTGAGGGGTGTGTGTCACACTTGGAGAAAGGATGATTTAGTATTTTGGAGAAGTTTGTTTGGAAAATTGAAGTCTTTGTTGGCTAGGGCATCCTGTTGACTGCTGTAACAAACATTTCTCTCTATATTTACCGAGGAAGAAGAATTACAAATTCTGATATATTATTTGTCTTGTCTTCTATTGATCTATTATTATGTTCTACTAACATTTTATTTTAATGTTTATGTGATTTATTATTATTATTTTGGCCTTAATGAAGACTCAAGTAAATTGCATTCAAGCATATAACATACCATGTCTATCTAAATTTAGCATGTTATCATAGCTAAGTTGAAGACAAATCCCAAGCTAGTGTGAAAATAAATCACCAAAGAATTTGTCTTATCAAGGAAAAATGGCCTCCTCAACCTAAAAGGGTTTCAAATAAAATGATAAGCTGAATGATAAGTTTGATTATCATGCTTGGAAGATGTCTTTGGATTTGGTATGCCGTGTATTATGTGTAGGGGAAGAAAAATGAGCCTCCATCAAATGCACCGGTTGCAACAAAGACAAAGTATAGAAGAGGGGAAGTCAAGGCGAAGATGATCATCATGGATTCTATTCATAAGAGCTTGGTTTCTTATATCTCCGAGGTGGGAACATATAAAGAGATGTGTGATAAGTTGGTTAGCATGTTCAGGGCTAGCAACACAAATCAAGTTCTCTTCTTCAAGAACAAGTTGAATAATATCAAGAAGGGAAAATAAGAATTCATCCAATATTATTTTAAGAGGCTCACAGAAATCAGTAATGATATCTTAGCTATTGGAGAAGAAATATTTGATCGAGAGCTCATTCTCATTGCTCTTGGAGGAATCCCCGGGGAATGGTATGTATTCAACACTATTATTCTTAATAATAATGTGATTCCCAATTTTGATGAATTGTTGATGAGATGCACCCAAGAGGATTCAAGGATGGAGAGAGACCATCCCTCTAATGGGAATGGAGGTTACCCTACTGCCTTCACCACTCATGCAAAGAAGAGGAAATATGGTGGTCCGAGAAATCAAAACCATGGAAGAGAGGGACCCAAAGGAATAAAATGAATATGTTACACTTGTAACAAGTTTGGTCACTATGCAAGAGAGTTCCCTAGTAGAAGGGACTCTCCTAGAGATGATGACAACAAAAAAAACTTTAGGGGGAATGGAAATCAAAGGAAAAATAGGTTCAAAGGAAAGAGGAAGGCTCCCTCTAATCAAAGCGGACATGGTTAACCTTTAAAGTGTTCAAGGAATTATAGGTATTATGAATCCAATGTTTTTGATAATAATAGAAATGAATATATTCTTATATATGCCATCTTTGTTGCATCTCCTCCTGACATCCTAGATGCATGGTTAATTGATAGTGGTGCTTCAAGGCTCCTAACTGGATACAAGAATCCCTCTTTGATTTAATTGATAAGGATATGAATTTGGAGATTATCCTTGGAGATAATGCCACCTATCCCATGAAAGGGACAGGGACTGTGAAACTTCATCTAATTAACGGTCAAATCCTCCGCTTGTAAGATGTGTTGTATGTATATGATTTGAAGAAGAATCTTGTGTCCATTTTGGCATTGGAAGAGAAAGGATTCAAGGTGTTGTTAGTACCCTATAAATTATAGGATCTAAAGGTGACTGATAGTTCATATTTCATACAAGGTTTTCATTATTGAAAGGCTTTTCAAAATTCAAATGAGTTCAAATAAAATTGAAAAATGAAAAAAAAAGAAAAATAAAAGAGGGTATAAAAAAAATAAAGAAAAAGAAAAGAGAAAAGAATGAAAAGAAGAAAAGGGAAAAATAATGAGGAACCCAAAAAAATAAATAAAACTAAAAGTGCTACAAGTTCAACTGCCACTACTCTTTAGATAGGTCTGTCTAGTCATACAGTTTAATCATGATTGGATAGTTTTCAATTTCTGTTGATAGGTTAGAAAATAAAAATTTGCCAAACTGTTTAATCTTGGCTTATTAGTAGATAAGAAGAAAATGAGATTGGTTCAACAGCTTAATCTGAACCAATAGGAGACATAAGGGATAGGGGTTAGGTTAGAATTTTAAAAGAAAACGTTCAAGGTCTGCAAGTCTAAATGCACCCTACAAAGGAAGAAAAAATGTTAGATGAGTAGTTCAGGTAGGTAGATATGCAAGGGGAAAGAAACGAAAGAAAAAAATGAAATGGGGACTTACATTAGGGGAATTTTGAGGTCTAAAATGGGCCTCCTAAGGAAATTATAAAATAATAGTGGAAATAACAAAATAAGATTTGATTATATCATCAAATTTTAGAGGGACAAAAGGAAAAACTACTTTTTCAACTCGTATTTTCAACTTATCTCCCAAATTTTTTAAACAAATTTCGAGCATGAGTACTTGTTGGATCCAAAATTTAATTCCTCATCAAAGGAGTACCCATGTTGCATACTTTTGATGGAATCTGCTACATGAAAAATGAGAAATACATGAAAAATGTGATTGCAATCACGTATTTTAATGTATTTCTCATTTTTCGTGTAGAAAAATTCATTGAAATTATGCAACATGTGTACTCCTTGGATGAGGAATGATATTTTGCATCCAACAAGTACTCCCACTTGAAAATTGAGAAAAAAATTTGGAGATAAGTTGAAAATACGAGTTGAAAAAATTGTTTTATTATTTTATTATTTTTTATTCGTTTTACCCTTTTACTTTTAAAAAGGTGAATCATCCCCCATGGTTGACATCATCATATTGAATCCTATTGGTTCTTATAAACTTTATTTTGGTTGTACATTTTTCTTAGGAGGCCCATTTTAGACCTCAAAATTCCCCTAATGAAAATCCTTTGAGGGGAAATCTATTTCATCTAAAGCCCTGTGCAAGTCCCGCAAAGCACCTCCCACCACTTCACAAGTTTAAAAGGGCAGCGCTAAAAGAAAATGGTAAATTCTGTGATCTGTGGGCTATGGGCGGTCCCATGTTCCCTGCCACATCACTTCCCCCTCCTTGAACTTCGCACTTAGCAAGTGTAAAAGGATAGCGCTAAAGAAAATGGTAAATTCTACGGGTTGCGGGTTGTTGGAAATACTTGGGGGGGGGGGGGGGTGAATCAATATTCCTTTCAATTAGAGCATTAGTTAATATTAAATTATTATCAGTGTTTGTAAAATGATAGCAGAAAACAAGAGGAACACAATTGCACACAGTTTTAAGGTGGAAACCCACTCTAGGACAAAAACCACCTAATGCTTTTCTAATAATTCTTTAATATTCAACTCCAATTGAAAATAAAGCTCCAACTTCCTAGAATATAGAAAAGCATTCTTCTCCAGCTCCCACTGGATGGAAAATCCAATGCGTGAGATTCTTCAGTAGTCAACTAAATATATGCCCCAACACCCAATGAGCTACAACTCACCCTAACACCACCCTACCACCCTATAGAAGAATAAAATAAGAATGGACTCTCATACTAGAGAAAATGGTCCACTTTACAATGATATAGAAAGATGTAGAAGAAGAATATATACTATACCATAACCCCAACTTTGACACAACCACCTAATGATGATCCTAGACCTCCCAACACTACCTCTTCAACGCTTGGCAGATAGACACTAGTACAATTTTTACAATAATGTATTTACAATGACTTAGTACAATGATACCTTTACAATGATTGTATGTAGCGTTGCCCACTTGAAGACTTCATATGATGAACTTTTGCCGCCGTTATGCACATTGGGTTCTCATTTTGAATACAAAGTGATTTCTCACCGCACCTTGGTTTGCTTTGCTGCCATAGAAAGTCTGGTCCTTTGCAACCCTTGACAACACATGATCTAGCTTTTTCTTGCCTTCTAGGAGCTCGATATTGAATCTGGTGTAACTCTGTTTTTTCAGATCCTCAATATCTTATTTTTGGTATTGTAGTAGTCCTCTGAGTCATCTTTCCAATGCCATAGGTCTGACCCAATTTGGATTCTTCAAGAGAGAGTTATACCTAATCTCTCACAATGCCCTAATTATGGACTGTTTCAGAAGAGCACACTTGTACGACATGCCACATGTCACTGTTTTCTTCATTTGGCTCTGAAATTAATAGATAAAAAATTACAGACTATGCACTATCTGAAACGTTTTTTGTAATTCCAATCCGATACTCAGAGAGAGAGTTATGACTAATTTACCAAGGTCACTTCTTTGAGATGAATTTCAGGAGCTTGCAAAAACCCTGACTTCCACAGATCATACCTCCAAAAATTTTGCTCACCTTGATCTAAAATTTGTAAAAAAGCTTCCTCAGGATTTCAACTTCACCTCATAAAAATTTCAGCTTCTGAACCTTCATAGCAAAAAAGTTAGAGCGAAAATTCCACGATGACCTATTTCAGATGGTTGAATCCATTGCATAAGGAGGAAATGAGGATCACAATTTATATAAATGCTTAGGTTGAGAGGGGCTTCAACAAGTGAACATGGGAGGGAATTTAGGAGCTTAAAAAATATTAATTATGACTTTTCAATGACCCATGCCCCAACCCCATGGGGTTTTAGCCCACTAACTGGGGGTACAAACTTCAAACATGAATATCTCTCAAACTATGAAGAATTACATGGCGTGCCATATATCAACGGAAACATCTCAATAAGTAGAAACCATCAAAATCATTATTGACCTAGAATATATTAATTTAATAGGTCAAAATTCCCATGCAATATTGGGTTAGCCCCTAGTGCTGCTTGGGTTGACATCAATGAAAACCGCTGATCAAAAATCTCCCCCTTTGGCATTGATGGCAACACAAGTACTCCCCCTGCGATCATGACACCTCTTCTCAACATTCTCTCCCCCTTTGACACTTCACGGAAAAGGGTAACTCCCCCGAAACACAACCATTCCGCGACCAGACACACTTCCACCTCTCGACACAACCACATTTTTCGATCCGTAATTCCGCCTCACTCCCTTGAGACCAAAAGGAAAATTCGATGAGAACTTCGTATAATCCCAAGCTTCCGGCGAAGATATTCCTACCGGCAAATATTTACTACGTAATTTTGGTGTCACGGAATATTTCTACTTGTCCAACCGCTTATAAAATATCCAAGAATTGCAGGTCACATAAGGCAGGAAGCACCATTTAATCATAGATCTATACAACCTTTGATCCACATCCTTAGATGAGTCGTCTATGCTCAATTTGCAACCTGTTACCATTGGAGTAAGGATGGGTTTGCAATCTTCCATTTTAAATTTTTTGAGCATCTCCTTGATGTACTTGGCTTTACATATTAATATTCCCTTCTCTTGCTGAGATATTTGAAGCCATAAGAAGTATGTCAACTCATCAATTAAAGACATCTCGAAATCACTTTGCACCTTTGTAGCAAACTTCTTACTTAGTCGATCATCATTGCTACCAATTATTGTATCATCCTCTTTAGCTATTAGACATACTTTAGTTGCTTCATCCAGAACATATATGTCAATTGGAGCTCGACTTGCTGTAGCCAAAATTTCACCATACCCGCATTTCCTAATTTCACATTTCGTGGAGTTGAATAGTATTGTGTGTCCTTGATCACACATTTGTCCAACACTGAGTAGATTGTGATTCATGTTTTCAACCAATAAAACATTCTTGGCTAGAGCATCTTTGATTCTGAGAGTGACAGTACCTAATCCTATAACATTTAAAGATCCATCATTTCCAAAGGACACGGTTCCATCCTTCTTCTCTTTCAGAGATACAAATTTATTTCTATCTCTAGTCATATGCGTTGAGAAACCGCTATCAACATACCACACATCTTTGTTCTTTTGAGCCTTGAAAGTGAGAGCACAATTATCATTCTTCTTCTTCTTCCATGTTCGCTCGTTCTATGTCTTCAAAGATTCCTATGGAGGATTGTCAAGTCTGTAGTCTTTGGCTATGTGTCCAAAGTTTCGACATTTGTAACATTCAATATTATTTCTTAAATGTTCAAATCTATTGATGTTTCGCTGAGCCCTAGGGGGTTCATATTTGACAGATCTCTTGGAATTGTATTCGTTCCTAGGGTACGTGCGACATTCTACATCTTTATGACCAAATTTTCCACATGAATAACAGTAGCCATAAAAAATATGTTGGTACCTGGATGGAAATTTTCGTCGAGGAATTGTCTTCCAAGGCTGTTATTGCGAATCTTGTCCAATGAAGTATACATGCATGTCAGATCTCATAGGTTCATTGTATTTTGTTGTAGAAGGTCCTACTTCTTCTTCTTTGTAACCGATGCTAGTTTTTTTGTTGCAAGATCATTGATTGTTGATGAGTTCTTCCAATGCCCTTGAGTTGTTGGCATAGTGTTGGATAGTTTTTCCTTTCTTCACTTCCTCACGCAGTGAGACTACTTCGGCTTCTAATTCTTCCCTTTCTTGGTTGCTTTCTTCCAACTTCTTTTGAAGTGACTCTACAATGCATTTGTGTTCTTAAACTTAAATTTTGAGACCTCAAACTTGTTATTCAATATTTTTGCAACGAACCTTCTCCGTCTTGAGATATTTTATAAGCTTTATTGCTTCCTCATAAAATTCTTCTATGGTCCATCCTTCTTCTTCGTTGTTTGATACCTCTTGTTTATTGTGCTTGGCCATAAAAAATACTCTCCCATTAGCTTCTTCTTCACTTTCATTGTCTTCATTAGATGATGAGATATCTTCTTTAGAGAGAAATTTCCTTTTGGATCCTTGCTTGTTGAATTTCTTAAAACCTTTCTTTCATTTTGAGTTTCCATTACTTCTGTTTGGACATTTTGCTACAAAGTTCCCAACCCCATTACAGCTAAAACATATCAATGGAAGTTTACCTTTGAATTGCCCCTTACCAATTTTTAGTTTTCTCATGAAGTAAGCATATTCTTCATCTCAAAGACCTTCTTCATCATCTCCCTTTTCTTCACACTTGCAGGTGCATGTCTTTTCAATTGAAGGTTGTTTATCCTTATTGGTTTTCTTAGATGCAACGAACGCAGTTTATAGATGCAAAGTACCCTCTTCTTCATCAAGTCTCATTTCATATGCTATGAGAACTCCATGTAACTCCTCTTTGCTGAGTTTGTCCAGATTTTCACTGTATTCTAAGACCGATACCTTTGGGTTGAATCTCCTTGGTAATGTTCTAAGAATCTTCTATATAATAGTCTTCTCGTCAACTGGCTCTCCCAATCCTTCAAGAGTATTGGTTATTTCATCAACGTATTGGAAGTATGCAACAATATTGCAATCTTCTTTCATTCTGAGTTGCTCAAATTTTTCTCTATAGATTTGAAGATTTGCTTCTTTGACATTTGAGTCACCTGCATATATATTCTCATGCTTGTCCCATACATTTTTCACAGTTTTACAACCCAACACCTTATGATAAGTATATTCATAAGTCCACTGATAATAATATTCTTCACTTTTGCATCATTTACCAAATTCTTCTTACCTTGGTCAACTGTAGTTGATGTAAATCCATTTTGAACAGTGTCCCATACTTCGTAACCTTGTGCCAAGAGATAGACCTCCATTCTTCCTTTCTAGAGAGAATAATTATTTTCATTGAATAGAGGTACACCATTCTTGGTATGCTCCATGACCTCCTTCCAGCTGTTAAAATTTTATTGAAGGAACCAAGCTCTGAAACCAATTGTTGGAAATACTTAGAGGGGGGGGGGGGGGGGGGTGAATCAGTATTACTTTCAATTAGAGCATTAGTTAATATTCAATTATTATCAGTGTTTGTACAATGATAGCAGCAAACCAGAGGAACACAAATGCACATAGTTTTTAAGGTGGAAACCCACTCTAGGAAAAAAACCACCTAATGCTTTTCTAATAATTCTTTAATATTCAACTCCAATTGAAAATAAAGCAACAACTTCCTAGAATCTAGAAAAGCATTCTTCTCCAACTCCCACTGGATGGACGCTCCAATGCCTGAGATTCTTCAGTAGTCAACTGAATAGATGCCCCAACACCCAATGAGCTACAACTCACCCTAGCACCACCCTACCACACTGTAGAAGAATAAAATAAGAATGGACTCCTGTACCATGGAAAATGGTCCACTTTACAATGATATAGAATGATGTAGAAGAAGAATATATACTAGACCATAACCCCAACTTTGACACAACCACCTAATGATTATCCTAGACCTCCCAACACTATCTCTTCAACACTTGGTAGATAGACACTAGTACATTTTTACAATAATGTATTTACAATGACTTAGTACAATGATACCTTTACAATGATTGTATGCAGTGCTGCCCACTTGAAGACTTCATATGATGAACTTCTTGTTGCTGTTATGCACCTTGGTTGCTTCTCTTGTCATGCTACCCTCTGCTAAACCTTGATTTTCTTTGCTGCCGTAGAAATTTTGGTCCTTTGCAACCCTTGAAAACACATGATCTGGCTTTTTCTTTCCTTCTAGGAGCTCGATATTGAATCTGGTGTATCTCTGTTATTTCAAATCCTCAATATATGATTTTTGGTCTTGCAGTATTCCTCTGAGTTTTGTTTCCAATTCCATAGGTCTGACCCAATTTGGATTCTTCAAGAGAGAGTTATACCCAATCTCTCACAATGCCCTAATTATAGACTTTTTTAGAAGAGTGCACTTCTACAGCATGCCACGTGTCACTATTTCTTCATTTGGCTTTGAAATTGATAGAGAAAAAATTACAGACTGTGCACTATCTACCAATTTTTACAGAATTTCAATCCGATACTCAGAGAGACGGTTATGACGAATTTACCAAGGTCACTTATTTGAGATGAATTTCAGGAGCCTGCAAAAACCCTGACTTCCACAGATCATATCTCCAAAAATATTGCGCACCTTGATCTGAAATTTTTACAGTAGCTTCCTCAGGATTTCGAATTTTCCTCACAAACATTTCAACTTCTGAACCTTCGTAGAAAAAAATTTAGAGTGAAAATTCCATGATGACCTGTTTCAGATGGCCGAATCCCTTGCATAAGGAGGAAATGAGGATCACAATTTATATAAATGCTTAGGTTGAGAGGGGCTTCAACAAGTGAACGTGGGAGGGATTTTAGGAGCTCAAAAAATATCAATTATGAATTTTCAATGACCCATGCCCCAACCCCATGGGGTTTTAGCCCACTAACTGGGGGTACAAACTTCAAACATGAATATCTCTCAAATCGTGAAGAATTACATGGCGTGCCATATATCAACAGAAACATCTCAACAAGTAGAAACCATCAAAATCATTATTGACCCATAATATATTAATTTGGTAGGTCAAAATTCCCATGAAATATTGGGTTAGCCCTTGGTGATACTTGGGTTGACATCAATGACAACCGCTGATCAACACGGGTTGTGTGTGGTCCCACCTTCCCTGTCATGTCACTTCCCTCTCCCTGCACTTTGCACTTCACAAGGTTTAAACGTTTACCTCCACCGCTTATGACTAAATACATTGATTTTCGATTTACGATATCTGTGGGCCCCTCCTTGCAACGTCACCCCCTCTCCCTAGACTTCGCACTTAGCAAGATTTAAGGCTTACCTCTATTGCTAATAGATAAATCCTCAGACATGATATTTGCGATAAATGTTGGGTCCCACCTCCTTCCCACAGTCCCATCACCCCGTCTCATCAGTGCTAAACACCTCTTACCTTGCCCTCCATCTCTGCCCCTCACCTCGTAATCGATGACCCTAAATTTATTTCGGCCCCCCTTCAGCCACCATATGTTAACCAAGGGGGTTTGGGGGGTCTGAAATGGGCGGTATCCATTATCGCCCCCTCCTCCACGTGTCGTGCTCTCACACTTTCACACCCACCCTCTCTACTACCACTTACCACTCGAGCTCCCCTCCGAAAATTTGTTTCCACTTTCCTCCAAACCACTGCTGCCCTGTAACCATTGCCAATTTTGTCGCGCCACATCCTCCATCACCTGTCCACTTCGCCCTGTCACATCCCCTCCCACCTATAGCACTATTGCACCATGAATGGTCAGGCCATTATCCAATGGACCCACGCCAACTCAACGATTACCCTCCAACCACATGTTAAAACCTGAATCCACTACGGCACTAGAGTTTTCATTGTTGTTACTGTTGAATTTCTACAGGTTGCAATGTTAACAAACAACTAGAGAATAGATCATGACCAACTACCTTGCCCGAAGGGTAAATTTCACATCAAAGAAATAAAAATCAGTTCTCTATGAGCCTGGTTATAGTCTCATTTCAGCCAATTCATTTCTGATCCCGATCCCCTTCGGTCTTACCCCTTCCTCAGTATCAATTCATACCGTTTCTCCCTTCTCTATTACCCTTCTCTTGCATCCCATTCTCCATTGCAGATGAAACATAAAGTGAAAAAGAAAATCAGGCCTTCAAAGGCATATCAACAACCTTTCAATCCCATGGTTTGCCCCTAGGTAGACTTGGACCATATTCCCTTGGCCGACAGCGATTACAAGATCCACGAGATAGAATCAGACCTCGACTTGTTTGATGTCTATTGTTGGCTCGAGGATAAGCTCCTTGATGAAGCAGATGGTATCAACCTGTGGAAGACTCAGCTTCCACATTACATCTTCCCCAGAACCCATAGCTTCCTTGAGCTAATTGGGAAATGTCAGTCTTGTTATGACATTAAAAAAAGATCCATAGTGAACTATGCAGGAGAGATTTTGTTTTATGTAAATGCCCCATCCATTGAAGAGATGTTGCAGGCCCGAATTGTTGAGAACACTGTCCCTTTTTCATATGACACCCTTATAGGACTATACGAAGGATTATATTTTTCCAACAGAGCCAAAACCTTGAAGCTTTTCATGACTCCTAGTGCACCAATGCCTATGACAAATCCCCCATATCCATCATCCACCTTCCCAGAAAGGACCCAACACATTGTCACTACCCTGTATTATTTGTTAGGTTATCATAATGATCAGTGGATAGATGAAGCCATAATTGGTTTCTTGTCTATCCTATCTGCATATGCCAAGCCCACTATTATGGTCAACTATGCTTAGTTCCTTGCTGATGCAATTCACGATCAATTCTTGAAATTTAAAATAGAAGGGGTATTCAATTACACCTCTGTTTTGGTGTACATGTTTACCTATTTTCAATCCAGCAAGTTCGAATTTGACATGATAAAGCAAGGTGAAGACTCTCAATCCCAATCTATGATTTTTTGGATAACTCTATTGAGAAAGGAGCAGGATGACTATTCATACAAGAGATTTGTAGACCTATTTGTTCATCCTGAAATCAGTGTACTCAGTAGCACCATAGAGCCCAGGGTTAGTGAGGAATTCAAGAAATTGATGCAGTTGATAGAGCAGATTATGACAACAGACTTGTATCTCTACCAGAACTACATGGAGATTAGGGTTTATGGCAATGAATTGGCCCCCTATAAACTACCCAAATACCTCTCCATGAGGATCTTTTCCGTTGATTAGATTAGGCAAATGATAGATGCTGATGAGGTGCATTTTGTTTCAGCCAAGAAGAAGTCACAATTCAGAATCAAATCCCACATCGGCCCATTCATCTGTAACAGCAGGGCAGCAGGGGGAGAGGTAGATAAAATACTAAAATATATGAAATTCACACACATCTTCACCTGTTCCTATGATCCAATGGGAATCATCTCCAAGAAGAGGGTGGAGAACAAGTCCACACCCTACACCCATACTCATAGAATCGAGATAGAGAAGTACATGAACCAAGAAGAATGGGTGGTAGGCACACTCCAAGAGGCTGAAGAGCAATTCATCTCTACTTTAGGAATCCAAACACCAACTCCACAAGAGAGAAAAGCATTAGGAGTTCAAGATGACAAAGGAAAGGTGCCTGAAAAGGAAATAGGAAGTAAGAGGACCAGGGAGGATCCAACAGACATGGACATCGATTCCTCCACTAAGGAGTTCAAAATTTAATATAGGAAGAGAGCTAGGATCAACATGGGACTTGACCAAGGAAATGATAAAAACCAGCGAAATGTGCACAAGCATGTAATAAAACATCATCGCGCAAAAATTACTAATTTCCCCTCCCCCAAAATAAATCAGTATTATAAACCTTCAGTTAAAGAGGCTCAGAGCATTTTTCTTACTTCTGTTGGAATTGGACCCAAGGCTTGATAACTGATTAGTTAAAAATATTGGATTTCCTACATCAAACCCATTTCATCAGCATATTTACCCTTTTCCAATGTCATAAATCCCTTTTCCTAAGTAAAAACACCTATTTTGCTTAGTAAAAGTAAAAACCCTACATAATTAATTTCATCTCCATTCAAAAAACACTCAAAACCTACAAAATACATTTATCCTGAGTTGAAGTGTGAAAAACAATAATGGGAAAAAACTATGTTTATTTGTCTATCTTTACACTTTACTTAGTTTTAAATTTTGTATTTTAATTCATTTCCTACATTACACCTTTATTTTCATATTAATTTCTAACTTATATTTATTTACTCCTTATTATATACCCTTCCCATATATTATTAAAACCTTTATATTTAAATAATCTCAAAAACCCACTATTTTAAAGTTTAAACCTATGTCATATATCCCATGTGACGAAATAAACCCCACCCTTTATTCCCATGGGTTTAAACGTATCAATAAAATAAATCCCAACCCCTATGGTATTAAAACATTTGTCAAAAGGTTTATATACCATATAATTAACATACCCACGACATATCATTGAAATATATGTTAAATATTTTAATTTAACACATACAAACCATCCCGTTGCATATCAAAACCCTGGACCCCACTCTGAATCCTAATGCAGCTTCTAGATTAATTCTACGCCATTCACACTCGAGCTTCCCGATCCAATGATTGAAAACCCATATCGCAAATAAAGTTACACGATATCAACACATTCCCTTTCCATGCGAAATAGGTTGTTTAGCCTTTTCCTCCCTCCTCCACATGGCACATTTCAATTGGATCACATTCGATTCGATTGAAACCACTTACCACTCAAAATGAGCGCGATAACCACTCATGGTTTATATCCTATGAAGCCCAAAAACCACCCATTGCTTGACTTGACCACCATTTATTGCAGGCCAATTTAACCCTAAAACTCTTTATAAACCCTAAAAAACATCGTTATTCCCTTCTTCTGCACTTATCTATCGTATTTTCTATTCCAACTCAAAAAACGAAGCTTGTATACGGTTTATATGCCCAGAACCAATGAAAATCCCACCATTTACCGTTGAAGATTGTTGGAAGTCCTGAATTACTTCTAAAAGATACCAGGAACTTGTTAAAATGCCTTAGATCCATTTTTCAAATACCTATACCTATGTAAAACAGGTATTTTTCAAGAAATTGAGCCTATTATCAGTTTTAAAGAACCTTGATAGAGAAATAAATACAGTCAGAACTTAAATTTATCCAAGAAATCCTATAAAAAAAGGTCCAAAAAACCGGCTAAACCTTGTCAAATTTTTTACAAAACCCTATTTTAGACTGTGCACAATTTTAATGGAAAATATTGAGTTTATCTAATTTTTACATACTATATAAAACTCTAATTAAAGCCCAAAAATCCTCTGAAGGTAGCTTGAACCTCTGTGCTTGATTTGAAATGAGTTTTAGTCCAATTATCCATTGAAAAATCCTAAGAAACCCCTGTTTCTTGTTTTCTAACTAGTGAGAGTCTGGAATACATATGAAAGTCTAAAATTGAAGGAAAAATCCAAGAAAAGAACCATATTCTGCCTATTTTAAATCCAAGAACCTCTGTCAAAATCCGAAAATACTTCTGTAAACTTTTTAATCTTATAGAAGTAATCAGAAATCCTAAAAACAGAGTTTTTGTAGTCCTAAAACCTTAAAAATGCCTAAATCTACTCCAACTGCATTGTTAGGTCTCTATATTAATAGTGTAGTCCCTTATTATGTTAGTGTAGCCCCCATTATTGTTATTGTTGTACCCCTGTAACCCCACTATATTTTTTTTTCTTTCTAAATAGGACTAATTCTATTAAGAAAAAACCATATAGTACAATTTGAGCTTGCAAATAAGCAAAGCAGAAAAGCAAGGGGGCCGGCAATGATGCACTATCAACCTCGGTCCTCAAAAGCAACCATGGAATGAGAAAAAGATAACAAGGATAACAAAAAATGGAGAGTGAGACAAAGGAAACTACCCAGAGTGGGTAGAGACTTCCAAACGACATTTTTCCCTTTCTTCTTACTGACTTTGACCCAACCATTGTGACTTGGTTGGGCAGGAACCAATTGTAGATTATTCTGCATTGAAGAAGGAGTCTCCTTGTCTAAATCGGAGGAAGAAGACTCATGCGAACGTTTCTATGGGATCGGAGGGGCAGAGGGATCGGAGGGGCTAGCTGAGGGCATGACCTTCGGGTGCTCATCCATCTCCCCTTCCGCTTCCATTTCCTCCTCATCATAGCTGGAGGACTCTATATCATCCATGGGGGGTGGATCACATGGTTTCTATTTCTTGGACTTCGGTTTACTGTTGGTATTATTCTTTTTGGCGGGGATTCTGGAACATGTATTTTGGAGATGCCCCATCTGATGGCAATGTCTACACCAGAATGCAGTGTTCTCATAATCCAAGGATTGTGTCCAGTGAAAATCCCCAATTTTGAGGTTGATCTGATCAATAAATCGTTTGCTTAAGTATATTTCCACACAGATTCTGCCATAGGTATAGATTCATTTCTCCCCTCGAGAGGTATCTGTAGCCAGGAATCGGCCCAGAGAATTCCCAATCCCTTAGAAGACCGAGAAGTGCCAGAGATGAGTCAGGAGGTTCAGAAGACGGACCCAAATGGGAAGCTTGGTGATGATTGCTAAAGAGGGGTCGAAATCTAGGAACCAGGGGGTGAGAAAGAGCCCAGCTGATCCCTAGAACCATGGGCCTCCTGTTAAGGCTTTCTGATAATCTTCACTGAAAGAAAACGCTACTATGAAGAAACCCTTTGAACAAAAGAAGACTTTGCAGTTGTTTTTCCAATTAGCGTGGATCCATTGATATAGATCTGTTGTTTGAGGCCATAGGCCGTTAAACCTGCAAATGATGGCAGTCTCTGCATATATCTGGAATTGTTCATCCAACGATGGATGGGTGATTTCAATAGAGGGGACTTCCTCCATCTTGTCCACAAGGAGAGGATTGGGAGCCTCAGCTGATTGAGAAGTTTTCTTGGGTGGCTGTGCATGAACCGCATCCTTTTAGGAGAAGGCGGGAGTAGAGGATGGTTGCCCAGATGCTCCTCCCCTAAGGCGCAGGGTAAGCACAACTGAAGCATCTCTATCAATGTTGTAAAAAGAGAGGGGAAAAGGGTTTTCAAGTTGTTTACCTTTATGAAGTAGCCTCTGGAGCTCCGATGGAATCCCCAATCTGTGTTCGAGATTATTTAAGAGATCTTGCACTAAATCCGTAGCTTGCACCCAATGCAACATGGTTCTGCCGGATAGAAGCGTGATCTGGATCTGGAAAGAAGGGAGGTAATAACCTGAGAGCCCCACCCTGCTAGTGCAGAGCTGACTCTATACCGAGCAAGAACCTTTTATTCCTAGATCCGTGAGGCTTGTCTGGGATTTTTCAAAGGATCTCGGTGCCTCATCGCCCCATGGTTGCAGATCCGCGGAGAAAATCATTTGCAGGACCTCTATAGTGGCGTATTCGGTATTTTTTCCTATGTAGGGAAGAATATTATCCTCTGTCCAAGGCTGCATCCCATCAGTCTTGCGTTTGGGGGTAGCCACTTGTGCCACAGCCAGCACCGTGTTTGAATTTGTAAAGAGTATCTTGAATATTTTTCCGATTCTCACCTCACCGTTGACGGCTGCAGAGGGTATTTTAGCAGAGGAAAAAATCTGAAGGTTACGGGGAGCCACCTCTGTGATCTTCTCAAGAGCGGTGGGAAACCCTGTATCGGAAGCAGCCACTGCATCCTCATGATCTCTGGAGATATCGACAGCAGCAGGAGGTGCATTTTCCTTGTCGGTGTTCACAACAGAGTAAACCTTAACCCTAGAGGTGACCATGCTGCTCCAAAGCTGAATACTCACTTAGATTTGGTAGCTTAACTAACCCGGGGTGGCCAACCCCAATATTTTTATTATTTTTCCCTTAAATTATTATTGTTAGGTTGGCTAGGATTACATTGTGGCCCCACTAGGATTACATTATGGCCCCATGGACTCCTATATATAGAAGGAGGTTTTGGTCATTTGTATCATCCAAGAATTGTTCATTAATGTAATGTATTGGAGGTTTCCCCCTTGAAGTGGCTTATTTCTTAGGCGTTGATATCTCTTTCTTTTATTTTTGGAGCTGATTTCACAACATTTGGTATCAGAGCTTTGGGATTCTATGGTTTTGTTGCTCCAAACAGGTCATTGTGGCATTTTCGCTCTAACGTTTTTTCAGAAGCTGAAATTTTTAGAGTACGAAGCCAAAATCCAGAAGAAAAGTTTCAAAAAATTTCAGAGCTTGGTTCGCAATTTTTTTAGAGATATGATCTATGGAAGTTAGGTCATTTTGTAGGCTCCTGATTTTTACATAAACAGGTCATCGTGGCATTTTTGCTATAATGTTTTTTCTACGAAGGTTCAGAATCTAAAAGTTTTAGGGCACAAAGCTGAAATCTTGAGGAAACGCATTGCAAAATTTCAGAGTTTGGTTCGCAATATTTGCGGAGATATGATCTATGGAAGGTAGTGCTTTTGCAGGCTCCCGAATTTCATCTCAAAGAGGTGATTGTGGGAAATCTTCATAACTCTCTCTCTGAGCATCAGATTGGAGTGCCATAAAAAGTGGCCACAATTACATAGAATGTAGTTTCTTTTCTATCAATTTCAGAGCCGAAGGATGAAACAGTGACACGTGGAAAGTCGTACAAGTTTTCTCTACTGAACCAGTCCATAATTAGGTCATTGTGGGAGATTGGACATAACTGTGTCTTGGAGAATCCAAATAAGGTCAGACCTGTGGCATTCAAAAGGGGATTCAGAGGGCTACCTCAGTACCAAATTTTAGATATTGAAAGGCCGCAATCATATAGATAATCTAATTTCAATATCGAGCTCCTCAAAAGTAATAAAAATGTGTGTATTGTTTTTCCGAATTGCATAAGTCTTGTTTGCAGAATAAATTTGAATTGATTCCAAGGTTTTGAACCCTTAGTTAAACTAAGAGGGGGCGGCGTGAATCAGTTTAACACATTCATGAAATTTTAAAACTTTCCATTAATCTTATTTACAACTTAATTTTATGATCAACTTTAGATGTGAACAATCTTAATATATGAGCAGCAAGTATTAAGATAATGTGACAATAGACTTATTATGAGAGCAACAAGTATTAAGAAGATTGAATGAACCATATCAACACATAAGCATCACACACACAGAGACAATAGATATGAGTGGAAACCCATAAAGGGAGAAAACCACATCTTATTATTGTTGTGATGCAAAGGCAAGCTCAAACTCCCTCTCACCACTGATTTTATGTAGGCACCAATATACAAGAGGCTCCAACCTCAATTCTGCAAGCTACAACTTGCAAGGAAGCTCCAACTCCCATCAATTTTCTGTAGGCACCAACCTCAACTACAACTGATAGCTTTCAAGCTACAACTTGATACGGAAGCTCCAACTTCCTCACTCTATCAAAAGAAAACATTTGATGATTTACCTTGGATATCAGCTCTATTCTGTACCTTATTTTCTGTTGTCCTCTAGTATTCAAATCTGTCTTATATCATCTCTGACTCTTCACAGCATCTCCACCTTCTTCTTATTTTCTTTGCTTCAATTCTGCATTCTCTCACCTCTTTCTACATATCAATCTGATATCCTTTATACATTTTTCCTCATAGCTGTTTGTATTCCACAGGGAATTTGAAGTGAATAGCCCTAACTCTTCGCCTTCTGCCTCCTCATTTCTTTGTCTAGCTCATTCAGAAAAACTATAACAATTTGTATAATTTTTAGTTTTATAGTGGAGTTTTTATTTCCTACGGAGACTTGCCAGTGCATCACAAACAATATAAAACAATTAAAAACATTTACATTCAGTTACAATATAGATTTCAAATCAACCCATTCAGCCTTTTGGATCACTGCGTGCTTGTCTTTTCTGTTGCTGTCTCTGTCTTTTTCGTTTCTGCACGCTCTCCTATTCACTACAGTTGTGTAACTGCTGCATATATAATTGTCTTGTTATATAACTCAAGCAACTATCAATGTAATAATAAAATACCTTTTTAACATATAAAATGCCCTTTCGGGCCCACCAGCTGAACTTTTCTTATGCTCATATGTGATGAGCCTCCTCCAGAGATTTCCGATTGTGATTGCTCCTCTTTCGATGGTTCCAATGCGATTGAACGCAATCACAAAATTTATTAACATGTTCCGCTGTTCTGTTTTACTCCGATGCGATTGATGCCTTTGCGATTGTTTCGATGCGATTGATCGTAATCGCAACCTTTATTAACATGTTCCGCTGTTATGTTTTTACTCCGATGCGATTGATTTCTTTGCGATTGTTCCGATGCAATTGATCGCAATCACATACTTTATTAACATGTTCCGCTGTTATGTTTTACTCCGTTGCGATGGTTCACTGTTCACAGATATATGTATATATATATATTATTTCATATATATACTTTGCCACTTTACCTTTTATATATCCTTCAGCTTTGGTTAAAATTAACTGAATAAACATGCATTGAACTTTTCCTTTTACATGGGGGCCCACACTACAAATATACTCCGCCTCTTTTATATTTCCATTCGTAAGGTCCCCATTCAAATATCATAAGTTCTTCGACCTTGTTTTAATCCATAACTCAGACTCAAACCCCAACAGATAACATATATAGATATATATCCTCCGTCAACATTATATCGAGTCTTTGACTCAGACTTAAACCCAACACTAATATATATATTTATATAACCTTTCAGGCCCCATAGTTTATTTCACGCTTCCGCTCACAACATAGACTAAGCCATGCAACATATTAACATTTGGCTATCAAACAACCATCGCATCACATACAATTTCCTATCTTTATCTTGGGCCCACATCTCTATTTACCCACATATCAAATTATTACCAGAACCATTACATAACGTCCACAACATATCAATTCACATAACATATATCAACAAACATTAAAAACCATTATAACAACCTTTGGCTTTGGATTTATATCCCAACACTAATACAAATGAAATCATGTGACCAAAGTATTTTAGATTTTGATTTCAGCACATGTTAAAACGACTTTCTCAGGCCCACTGACCAACTTACCTCCGTTCTCTTCCCCGCAACTTCACTTTTGATCGGATGGTCAACCCACCCTCGCACTCCAACTGAAATTTGGGTGCACATCCGATGGATGATGCATAATATCGTGCAAATTAGATGCACAACACATAATTCTCAAAAGTTACGCGATGGAAATGGTTTTGGAAAACCACCTTTGGACACACGTCAAACAGAGACTTATATCGTGTTCAAAAAGGTGAATTCTGCTTACCACTCAAGGGTAGCGCGATACTGGTTGTTTCTTCCATCGAAACCACCTTCATTGTTGATTCAAGGTTCCATTTCTCTCTTGGTTCTGCCTTCGCCATTGACTTCGAACTTTTTATATGTTAACCCCTATTTCCTCAACATTTTACCACGGCGCTTTCAAGACTAGAATTAAGATAAGCGCATATAAAACACACGCCTTTTCTCTATTAAAAACCAACTCATTGGTCCTGTAGCTCCCACCTCTCACCATCACATGTAAACCCTTCCATTATATTCTCTGTATTCTCTATCTCTGTATTCTCTGTCTCTGTGCATGACTATTTCACTGTTTCACTGTACTCTCTGTATTCTCTGTCTCTGTGCATGATTGTTTCACTGTTTCACTATACTCTCTGTATTCTCTGTCTCTGCATCCTTTTTATTATCTACAACCTGGGTTGTATTCTCTGTATTATTTGTAGACTTCTTTTGTTTCCTTGCTTCTTTTGCTGCTGCTTGACCCTCTCTACATCTTGCTGCCTCTTTTTCTATCTCTCTACTTCTATGCTGCTCTCTTTGCCTCTCTTTTTGCTGCCCCTCCTACTTTGTTATTTTTCTTCTCTCTTTGCCATCAATGACAACATTTACAACAGTCTCCCCCTTTGGCATTGATGGCAATACACTTCCTCTACTTGCCTCTTATGACCTTTTCTTCTGTTTCTTGCTTTTCCTCCCCCTTTGACATCATTGGCAAAGGGTTGCCCATTTCCCAGTGTGCTTTTAAATCTTGTCCATGTTACTCTGATCTTGAGGACCTGTTTCATGCCTTGCTTAGTTGCTTTGGCTCTTTTGTGAATCTCTTTGTTGAATGATCTCCCCCTGGAATGATGTCTTCTTTTCTGTTCCCCCCCCTGGAATGATGCTTTCTTTTTCTATCAGAGAGTAGAATTTGCAGAAAATACCCCTAGTTTGTCTCTCAGATATTCGAATGGTTCTCTAGCAAGAGGTTTTGTGAATATACCTGTTGTTTGTTCTTTTTTTTGGCACATATTCCAAATTCACTACCTTCTGTGCTACTTGTTCTCTGAGGAAATGGTACTTGATTGGGATGTGTTTAGTTTTTTAATGAAGTATAAGATTTTTTGATATACTTATTGCACTTGTATTATCACATTTGATAGAGATAGGTTCATCAATGCTTACCTTCATGTCTTGGAGGGTTTGTTTCATCCACATGACTTGTGTGCAACTTGCTGTTGTTGCTATGTATTCTGCTTCTACTGTAGATAGAGAGATAGATGTTTGTTTCTTGCTTAGCCATGCCACCAGAATTTTTCCCAAATAGAATGCACCTCCACTTGTTCTTTTCCCGTCATCCACATAGCTGGCCCAATCTGCATATGTATATGCAGTCAGAGTGAAGCTCTTGCCTTTTGGATACCATATCCCATATTGTGCAGTTCCTTGTAGATATCTAAATATTCTTTTGACTGCTAGAAAGTGATTTTGTTTTTGTGCTGCTTGATATCTAGCCACAAGTCCCACTGCCAACATAATGTCTAGTCTAGAAGCTGTCAGGTATAGCAGACTTCCTATCATGGATCTGTAATGTCTTTGATCTATATCTGCAGATCCATCATCAGCACATAGCTTGCATCCAGTGATTATGGGAGTTGACACAAGTTTGCAGTCTTCCATTTTGAACCTTTTCAACATTTCTCTTAAGTATTTTTCTTGTGAGATGAATTTACCTGTGTTCTTTTGCTAAATTTTAAGTCCTAAGTAGAAGGTGAGATCTCCAATCATAGACATCTCAAACTCTGATTTCATCTCTTTAAAAATCCTTTTTCTAACTCATCTTTTCTGCTTCCAAAAATGATGTCATCTACATACACTACTACAATCAGGAGTTCATTTTCATTGGCCTTTATGTACAAAGTGTTGTCTACTCCTCCTCTCTTAAAGCCTTTCTTTTGCAAGTACTTTTCTAGTCTTGAATACCATGCACGAAGAGCTTGTTTCAGCCATATAGGGCTTTCTTTAATCTTCACACCTAGTCTTCTTTATCTGTTAATGAGAATCCTTCAGGTTGTTCCATGTAGACTTCTTCTTCTAGATATCCATTTAGGAAGGTAGATTTCACATCCATTTTATATACCTTGAAGTCATGGCAGCATGCAAAGGCCAAAAACATTCTGATAGATTCCATTCTGGCTACAGGGGAAAATGTTTCATCATAATCAAGACCTTCAATTTGTGAATATCCCTTGCATACAAGTCTGGCTTTATTTTTGATTACCTTTCCTTGTTCATTCATCTTATTCTTGAATACCCATTTTGAGCCTATGACATATTTCTCAGTGGATCTTGGAACTAATTCCCAGGTATTGTTCTTCTCAATTTGGTCCAATTCTTAATTCATAGCATTCACCCAATATTTGTCCTTGCTGGCTTCTTCAAACTTCTTTGGCTCTATTTGTGATAACATAGCTAGGTATACCGCTTCTATCTGTTCTGTTAGCTGTCTTCTTGTCTGGACTCCTACACTCTTGTCCCCAATGGTTTGATCTTCTGGATGGTTCTTTTGAGTGTATCTTGAGGGGACTTTTGAGTTCAGTTTATTATCTTCTATTGTCTTTCTTATTTCATCATCATCTTGGTTCTCTTCTTCATGATCTTCTGAAGGATTGTTGCAACCTGTACTTCTTGTATTGTTTGGTATTTCTTCATCAAATCTTACATCAATGCTTTCCAAAATTTTGCGAAGTGTTTTGTTGTAGCACTTGTAACCTTTACTCTTGGATGCATATCCTAAAAATATTCCTTCATCTTCTCTTGCATCAAACTTTCCTAGATTTTCATCATTATTTTTTATGAAACACTTGCTTCCAAAGACTCTAAAGTGCTTGATTGATGCTGGTTTACCATGCCATAGTTCATAAGGAGTCTTGTCACTATTTGGTCTTAAATGACCTTTGTTTAGAATATGCACAGCTGTGTGTACTGCTTCTGCCTAGAAAGTTTGGGGAATGTTATTTTCTTGCATCATGGCTTTGGTAATCTGTTGTACAGACCTGTTTTGTCTCTCTGCCACTCCATTCTGTTGAGGTGTACCTCTGATTGAAAACTGTTATTTTATCCCATGCTCATTGCATAGGTTTGCAAAATCATAGTTTGTGAATTCACCTCCTCTGTCTAATCTGATGCACTTTAGCTTGCATCCTGTTTGATTTTCTGCCAATGCCTTGAATATCTTGAATTTCTCAAGTGCTTCCGATTTATATTTTAGAAATGCAACCCATGTCATTCTGGAAAAATCATCTATTATCAGCATGAAATAGGATTCTCCACTTGGTGTTTTAGTTCTTGCAGGTCCACACAAGTCCATGTGTACAAGTTGAAGTGGTCTAGTTGATAGCTCTTCTTTGGTCTTAAAGGATGTGCGGGTCTGTTTGCCCAATTGGCAAGATTTACATATGGTATTAGAAGGCTTCTTTATTGTTGGCATATCTCTAACTACTTTCTTCTTGTTCAGACTAATGATATGGTCGAATTTAAGGTGTCCCAATCTTCTATGCCATAACCATGACTCCTCAAGTTTGCTAAGGTGGCATGCTTCATTCTCTTCCTCCACTACATAGACATTATTTTCTGTTCGAACACCTTTGATCAGGGTCTTTCCTGTGGTGCTTGATCTTAATTCACAGTCTTGGGCTCTAAACAGAATTTCACAGCCTTTATCACACATTTGAGTGACACTCAGCATATTTGCTTTCAACCCATCCACAAATAGTACATCTTGCGCCTTTACTCTGCCATTATCCAGACTGGCTGAGCCCTTTCCTTTGATTTTCCCTGCTTTATCATTGCCAAAAGTAACATTTCCAGATTTCTTATCATCAAAGGTTATAAACTTGCTTCTATCTCCATTCATATTCTTTGAGCATCCACTGTCTAAATACCATTGGCTTTTCAGACCTTGAGCTATTAGAGCTAGGTCACATTTATTTACCATCCTTTTCCACTGCAAGCATCTTTTTGTTTGGTACCTTTTCTGAGATGATGGACCATATTCTATGAGAGGACATTTTGAAGATATATGTCCACCTTTATTGCATACACAGAATTTTATCATATCTTTAGTATAATTATGAGTACGAGTAGACTCTCCATGATTCATAAACTTCCTTGAGGTTTTGAACATCAGTCTTTGTCCATATTTTCTGCATTCTATGATTTTATGGCCAAATTCCTTACAGTAAAAACAATATCCATAAAAAAAATTTGCATACCTGATGAAAGGTTGTCTTCTCCATTTGTTTTCTTGAGATAATATTTTCACTATTTGCATCCTTTGCTGGTTTGAATTAATTCTCCTTGTATGACAGTATGCAACAATATGTCCCAGCTTGTGGCAGGCATAACAGGTGGCATTTCTTATAGGAGGGAAAAATCTCCTTTGATGGATTCCAAATTTGATATACTCAGGAGTATATGAGCCTTTTTCTGTTGACTGTTTATTTATTTCATTCTTTTTCATTAGAGGTTCCTTCTGGCTTCTATCTACTTCATTGCAGGTTTTTTCTTCTGTAGGAATCATCTGAGCTACTTTATCATCCTTATCTTCTTTTACAAAAATGATATTTTGTTTTTCTTTTATTTGCCTTTATTTGCTTCTCCTTCATAGCCTATCCCAGTGTTTATCAGAGGAGATATTTGAGCATCTAGAATTTCATTCAAATTACCAGAGCTTGTCATTTGAGAAGAATTTATTGACATTTTCCTTTGGGCTTTTTCCAATTTCTTCCTCAAGCATACTACTTCTTCTTCCAATTCCTCTTGTTCTTGAATTTTATCCTTAATTTGCTTAAGTAAAATGTCTTCTACCTTCTTGGCTTCTTCAAGCTCTACTTTCAACTAAATGAGGACTTCTGAATTTTTTTCTTCTCTTACATATTTGAGGAGAATGTATTTCTATTTTCTGCACTTCAGTTTGAGTCTGTCAATTACCTTGAGGGCACTTCTTATCTCCCCCTCAAGATCAACTTCACCTTCTTCTTCATCTTCTAGAAGGAATCCTTCAAGCTCTTATAAATCCATCAATATAAATTTAGAGGTTCCTTCTTCACTTGAGGGTTCATCTGAGTCTTCAGATGCACTGCTGTCTTGTTGAGCATAGAAAGACTTTCTATTGAATCTCTTCCCTTTCTTAGATATGGTTTTCTCTGATTCTTGACTATGATTCTTTGTTTTCTTATGAGGACACTTAGCAACATAGTGTCCAACTCTTCCACAGTTAAAGCATTTAAATGGAAGTTTACCTTCATATTTACCTGAGCCTCTATCTAATTTCCTGACAAATTTGGCCCTTCTTCATCAGAACCAGGGCATATCTCTTCATTTTCTTCTTTCTTCTTCTCTGTCTTAAAGGCTACCTCCCTTACATTTGACTTCCTCTGTGGCAGTCTCATCTCATAGGATTTTAGGTTTCGAAGTAGTTGGTTCATGGTCAACGTTTCCCAATCAGCTATTTATTCTATGGTAGAAACCTTGGGGTTAAAGCTGGGTGGAAGAGATCTTAGAATATTTTGTACAATTACACATTCTGGTATGGTTTCTCCAATAGCTTTCATATTATTAACAATTTATGCAACTCTTAAGAAGAAGCTGGAAATATCTTCATCATCATTCATTTTTAAATTTTGAAACTGAGCTCTATATACTTGAAGTTTGGCTATCTTCACCTTTTTGTTTCCCTCATGCATGTTTTCAAGAGTATCCCACATTTCTTTGGCAAACTTGATGTGCATTACTTTGATAAATTTTGCCTCACATAGTCCATTTAAGATTGCATTCATGGCCTTTGCATTAGATACAAAATCTTGTTTTACTTCTTTCTCTAAGTCATTCGACTTTGGGGCATATCCAAATTCCACAGCAGCCCAAAATTCTATTCCTAGAGACATTATGTATGCTCTCATTCTGATTTTCCAGAAGGCATAATTTGCACCGGTGAAGAAAGGGGCTTTGTTAGTTGAGCATCCTTCTTGACTAGCCATCCTGGGGACCTAGGATCTCCTTTGAATTGTTAAACTGATACAAAAGGAACCTGCTCTGATACCAATTTTTGAACCCTTAGTTAAACTGAGAAGGGGGGGGTGAATCAGTTTAACACATTCATGAACTTTGAAAACTTTCCATTAAGCTTATTTACAACTTACTTTCATGATCAAATTTATATGTGAACAATTTTAATATATGAGCAACAGGTATTAAGATAATGTGACAACATACTTATTATGAGAGCAGCAAGTATTAAGCAGATTGAATGAACCATATCAACACATAAGCATCACACACACATAGACAACAAATATGAGTGGAAACCCATAAAGGGAGAAAACCACATCTTATTACTGTTGTGATGCAAAGGCAAGCTCCAACTCCCTCTCACCACTAATTTTCTGTAGGCACCAAACTACAGGAGGCTCCAACCTCAATTCTGTAAGCTACAACTTGCAAGGAAGCTCCAACTCCCATCAATTTTCTGCAGGCACCAACCTACAGGAGGCTCTAACCTCAGTCAGCTACAACTGATATCTATCAAGCTACAACTTGATAGGGAAGCTCCAACTTCCTCACTCTATCAAAAGAAAACATTTGATGATTTACCTTGGATATCAGCTCTATTCTGTACCTTCTTTCTGCTGTCCTCCAGTCTTCAAATCTGTCTTATATCATCTTTGACTCTTCACAACATCTCCACCTTCTTCTTATTTTCTCTGCTTCAATTCTTCATTCTCTCACCTCTTTCTACATAGCAATATGATATCCTTTATACAGTTTTCCTCATAAATATTTGTATTCCATAGGGAATTCAAAGTGAATAGCCCTGACTCTTCACCTTCTGCCTCCTCATTTCTTTGTCCAGCTCATTCAGAAAAACTACAACAATTTGTATGAATTTCAGTTTTACAGTGGAGTTTTGATTTCCTACGGAGACTTGCCAGTGCATCACAAACAATATAAACTAATTAAAAACATTTACATTCAGTTACAATATAGATTTCAAATCAACCCATTCAGCCTTTTGGATCACTGCGTGTTTTTCTTTTCTGCTGCTATCTCTGTCTTTTTCGTTTCTTCATGCTCTCCTGTTCATTGCAGTTGTGTAACTGCTGCATATATAATTGTCTTGCTATATAACTCAAGCAACTGTCGGCGTAGTAATAAAAGACCCTTTTAACATATAAAATGCCCTTTCGGGCCCACCAAACAAAATTTTCTTATGCTCCGATGCGATGAGCCTCCTCCAGAGATTTCCAATTGTGATTTCTCCTCTTGCGATGGTTCTGATGCGATTGTTCACAATTGCAAACTTTATTAACATGTTCCACTTTTATGTTTTACTCCGATGCGATTGATGCTTTTGTGATTGTTCCGATGTGATTGATCGCAATCGCAGCCTTTATTAACATGTTCCGCTATTATGTTTTTAATCCAATGCGATTGATTTCTTTGTGATTGTTCTGATGTGATTGATTGCAATCATATACTTTATTAACATGTTCTAATGTTATGTTTTACTCTAATGCGATGGTTCATTGTTCACAGATATATATATATATATATATATATATAGTTTCATATTTATACTTTGCCGCTTTACCTTTTATATATCCTTCAGCTTTGGTTAAAATTCTCGGAATAAACATGCATTGAACTTTTCTTTTTACATGGGGGCCCACACTACAAATATACTCCACCTCTTTTATATTTCCATTCGTAAGGTCCGAATTCAAATATCATAAGGTCTTCAACCTTGTTTTAATCCATAACTCAGACTCAAACCCAAACATATAACATATATAGATATATATCCTCCGTCAACATTATATCAAGTCTTTGACTCAAACTTAAACCTAGCACTAATATATATATATTTATATAACCTTTCGAGCCCCAAGTTTATTTAACGCTTCCGCTCACAACATAGACTACACCATGCAACATATTAACATTTGGCTATCAAAAAACCATCGCATCACATACAATTTCCTATCTTTCTCTTGGGCCCACATCTCTATTCACCCGCATATCAAATTATTATCAGAACCATTACATAACGTCCACAGCATATCAATTCACATAACATATGTCAAGAAACCTTAAAAACCATTATAACAACCTTTAGCTTTGGATTCATATCCCAACACTTATACATATGAAGTCATGCGGCCAAATTATTTTAAAGTTTGATTTCAGCACATGTTAAAACGACTTCTTGGGCCCACTAACCAACTTACTTCTATTCTCTTCCCCGTAAATTCACTTTTGTTCGGACGATAAATCCACTCTCACACTCCAACTGAACTTTGGGTGTACATCCGACGGATGACACGCAATATCACGCAAATTAGATGCACAACACATAATTCTCAAAATTTACACGATGGAAATGGTTTTGGAAAACCACCTTAGGACACGCATTAAACAGAGACTTATATTGCGTTCAAAAAGGTGAATTCTTCTTACCACTCAAGGGCAACACGATACTGGTTGTTTCTTCCATCGAAACCACCTTCACTGTTGATTCAAGGTTCCATTTTGCTCTCGGTTCTGCCTTCGCCTTTGACTTCGTACTTTTTATATGTTAACCCCTATTTCCTCAGCATTTTACCACAACGCTTTCAAGACTAGAATTAAGATAAGCGCGTATAAAAAACATGCCTTTTCTCTATTAAAAACCAACTCATCGGTCCTGTAGCTCCCGCCTCTCACCATTTTTTATAAACCCTTCCATTATATTCTATGTATTCTCTGTCTCTGTATTCTTTGTCTCTTTGCATGACTGTTTCACTGTACTCTCTGTATTCTCTGTCTCTGTGCATGACTGTTTCACTGTTTCACTATACTCTCTGTATTCTATGTCTCTTCATCCTCTATATTCTCTGTATTCTCTATAGACTTCTTTTGTTTCCTTGCTTCTTTTGCTGCTGCTCGACCCTCTCTACATCTTGCTGCCTTTTTTTCTATCTCTCTGCTTCTATGCTGCTCTATTTACCTCTCTTTTTGTTTCCCTTGCTACTTTGCTATTTTTCTTCTCTCTTTGCCATCAATGACAACATTTCCAACACAAGGGCATATTGTAGAATAGATATCAGTATTGGGTTCTTAAAAAATGCCCCATAAAAATAATTCAACACCCATTCAGCCTTTAGAAGGCTCTACTATGACTCATGAAGATGAATAACTACAACATGATCTATCAAAATTACAAGAGAAAGTGCACCAAATTTCGCTCTCACAAAGAGCAGCAAAAAATGAAAAGGAAGTTTTGAAGAAAGGCATGGAAGTGAAGATGGATGGTTTGAAGAATAATATGGATGGTTTGAAGAAAGGCGTGGAAGCTAAGATGGAAGACATGGAAGAAAAAATGAAAGACAACATGGAAAACATGAAGAATGATCTAAAATAAGACATGGAAGGTTTGACAAAGTTGATATAAGAAATGATTCCTAATGGTGAAAATATAGTAGAGGAAACTCATGATGAGAATAAAATACATGTTAATCGTGATTTCATAAACTCTAATGTTGGATTGAAGAACCACCATATTCCAAAGATGGATATGAGGAAGTTTGATGTCAAGGATCCCATAACATGGATAGTACATATGGAGCAATATTTTGATCTCAATAATGTGCAAAACACACAAAAGGTACGCATTGCAACTTTACATTTATAAAAAAATACATTTGTATGGTATCGATGGCTTTTCTCTCGTAAAAAAAATTTCACTTGTGTAATTTTTACGGAGGAAATGATAGCACATTATGAGGATACAAAGAGCAAAAAATTTAGCCAAATGATAAATCTCAAACAAAAGGGTTTAGTGGGGGATCACATTGAGGACTTCGAAAAATTGAATATAAAGGTAACTGATATTCCATAGCAACACATGATTGATGTATTCATAGGGACTTTCAAGGATAACATCCAATATTAAGTTCACGTTTGGGAACCTAATTCATTGGAGAAGGCATTCAGGTTGGCAAGAAAAATTGAATGTAAAATTATGGCGACAAGGAAGCCTACCACTCACATCTATAAAGATGGAAGTGTTGCTACTCCTAGACTTCCACAACCTACAATGTTTACACCACAACAATTGGAAGAAAGAAGAGAAAAGGGGCTTTTCTACAGTTGTGATAGCAAATACACTAAAGGTCATAAGTGCGCTGAGAAGAAATTATTTTACATAGATTGTGAAGAGGAGGAATAAAATGAAAAAGAAACTTCAAAAGTAGAGGATATACACCAGGAAGAAATCCTAGCAGAAGAAGAAATGAGTTTGACCATATCATGTAATGCATTGGTAGGAATTACCACTCCTCAAACTCTCAAGATAGAAGGATAGATCAAGAAGAAAAAGGTAATAGTGTTTATTGATTCGGGTAGTACCCATAATTTTATTCATTGTAAGGTAGCCAAGGAATTGAATTGTTTCCTATAGCCAACACCAGAATGTCAAGTGATGGATGCAAATAGAGGAACTATAAATTTCTCTGGAAAATGCCATAATATCAAGCTAGCCATGGGGGAATATGTATTTAATAGTCCAATGCTTTCCATCCCAATGGGAGGTGCTGATGTTGTACTAGGAGTGAAATGGTTACAATCTTTGGGGAAGGAAAGGAAATCAAATTATGGGGTATCACAGGGAAGCCAGGAAAGATAATAAGCTCTAATTTCATGACAAAGCTTATAAAAAAATAACAATAGGGCGTAATTGAACAATTATGCTCACTAGAAGTTCCAACATCAAAATAATCTATTTTTCCAGATCTCCATAAAATCTTGGACAATTATTCCAAGGTGTTTGATACTCCCAAAGGACTCCCACCTATTCGTGATCATGATCATGATATTCATTTGATTCCAAGAAGTGTTCCTCCAAACATCAGGCCTTACAGATATCCTTATGTCCAAAAGAGAGAAATTGAACGTATGATTGTAGAAATGTTAGAGGCTGGTATAATTCAACCTAGTCAAAGTTCTCTCTCTGCTTCAATAGTATTGGTGCACAAAAAATATGGATCATGGCACATGTGTCCAGATTATAGGGAGCTCAATAAGCTCACTATTAAAGATAAATTTCCCATTCCTGTGATTGATGAATTATTGGATGAATTACATGGAGAAATTTGTTTTACCAAGTAGGAACTTCGTTCAGGATATCATCAAATTAGAATGAAGACTGAAGATATTCCGAAAAAAACATTTTGAACTCATGAGGGTCATTATGAATTTTTGGTCATGCCTTTTGGCCTTACCAATGCAACTTCTACATTTCAAGGGTTGATGAATTCCATTTTCAAACCCTTCCTTAGAAAATTTGTGCTAGTATTTTTTGATGATATACTAATCTACAGTAGGTCTTGGAAGGATCATGTTCAACATGTTGACGGGGTGCTCAAACTATTGCAGGAGAAACAATTATATGCAAAAACATCCAAATGTTTCTTTGGAGTACAAGAGGTGGAATATCTGGGTCATATTGTATCTCACGAGGGTGTTAAGGTAGACCCTAACAAAATTAAAGCCATTAAGGAATGGAAAGTCCCCACAACCATAAAGAAGTTGGGAAAATTTCTTGGGTTAACAGAGTATTATCACAATTTTGTTAAGAATTATGAGAGAATAGCAGCACCTCTAACAACACTATTGAAGAAAGATGCATTTTCATGGACTCTTGAAACAACTAAGGCCTTTGAATATCTTAAAGAGGAAATGTGCCTAGCACCAGTCTTAGCTATGCCAGACTTCACAAAAACCTTTATTGTGGAATGTGATGCCTCAGGAAATTGAATTGGTGATGTTTTAATGCAAGAAGGAAGACCCATTGCTTTTGAAAGTCGTTTAATCAAAGGAAAGTATTTACAAAAGGCTATTTATGAGAAGGAAATGTTGGAAATACTACATGCACTAAAGAAATGGAGACCTTACCTAATGGGAAGATACTTCAAGGTAAAAACTAATCATGATAGTCTTAAATAATTTTTGGAACAAAGACTATCTTCATAAGAGTAGCAAAAATGGGTCACAAATATTTTGGGTTATGAATTTGAAATTTTATACAAAAAAGGGAAGCTAAATGTTGTTGTAGATGCACTCTCAAGAAAGGATGAAGAGGTGAAAGCATTGCTTTGTGCCATTTCAATTATCCAACCAAATTGGATAATCGAAGCAAGGGATGAATGGAAGAAGGACGAAGAAGTGTGGACTCTCATTCAAAAATTGTAGCAAGATCCTAGTAAATATGATACATTTAGTTGGAAAAATGATTCCTTATGGTACAAATATCACATATATATTTGAAAGAATTCCAAACTAAAACAAAATATTCTTTTGGAATTTAACACTTCTCCTTTAGGAGGACACTCAGGATTTTTAAAAACTTACCACGGGGTGAAGAAATAATTTTTTTGGGATGGCCTTAAATATGATATTCAAAAGTTTGTGGCAGAATGTTTGGTTTTCCAGAAAAACAAAGTTGAGACAATTAATACCCCGGGTCTTCTACAACCTTTATCCATTCCAAGTTAATGTTGGGAGGAGATTTCAATGGATTTTATCACAGGTTTACCTAAGTCTAAAGGAAGGAGTGTCATCATGGTGGTAGTTGATAGACTTACCAAGTATGCACACTTTTTTGCATTATCTCATTCGTTTAAAGCAAGTACAGTTGCTACTGCATTTATGGAAATAATTCAAGAGCTACATGGAAACCCAAAGGTTATTGTAAGTGACAGAGATCCCATTTTTATAGGAAATTTTTGGACAGAATTATTTTCTTGTTCGGGTACTCAACTAGCTCACAGCTCATCTTATCATCCTCAATCCGATGGTCAAACAGAGATAGCGAATAAATGTTTGGAAGGATATATTCATTGTTTTGAATCTGATAAGCAAGCACATTTGGTCAAGTGGTTACCTCTTGCTGAATGGTGGTATAACACTTCCTTCCATACTGCAACAAAAATGACCCCATTTATGGCACTTTATGGATATCATCCACCATCTATCACATCTTCTTTAAGGGAAAATTCTAGGGTTCAAGCAGTGGAGGATCACATTGAGCATCAACAAGAATTTCTCCAACCCTTAAAGGATAACCTAAATTTGGCACAAAATCGAATGAAACAACAGGCAGATCAACATCGCAGTGAGAGAAGTTTTGATGTGGGAGATTGGGTATTTTTACGGCTGCAATGTCCCTCAAGCAAGCTAAGAAGGATAATAAATTATCGCCAAAGTACTATGGTCCTTACAAGGTTTTGCAAGAGATTGGTACTATGGCATACAAAATAGGCTAAACCCTGTCAAATTTTTTACAAAACCCTGTTTTAGACTACACACAGTTTTAATGGAAAATATTGAGTTTATCTAGTTTTTACATACTATATAAAACTCTGATTATATCCCAAAAATCCTCTGAAGGTAGCTTGAACCTCTGTGCTTTATTTTAAATGAGTTTTAGTCCAATTATCCATTGAAAAATCCCAATAAACCCCTGTTTCTTGTTTTCTAACCAGTGAGAGTCTAAAATACATATGAAAGTCAAAAATTGAAGGAAAAATCCAAGAAAATAAATATATTTTTCTTATTTTAAATCCAAGAACCTCTGTCAAAATACAAAAATACTTTTTTAAACTTTTTAATCTTACAGAAGTAATCAGAAAACCTAAAAACAGAGTTTTTATAGTCCTAAAAGCTTAAAAATGCCTAAATCTACTCCAACTGCATCCTCCAAGTTTGCTATCACTGTGAATCCTCTACAACCTCCTGGTGTAGTCATTGAACACATCCCTTTAGCAGATGTTGACTATAAAATAGCAGATCTCGTTGTTGAATTCAATTTTTTAGACCTCCACTGCTGGAGCTATGAAAAATATTTAGATCAAGTGGAAGAAGTCCAAGTTTGAGAATCAAAATTGCCCAAATATGTTGTTCCAGTCACTTATTCATGCCCAGAGCTGATTACGTTGTGTTGGGATTATTATGTGCCTGAAAAAAGAGAAAAATTAAATGCAAACAAAGAATTACTTTTTACAATTACTACTGAGTCCATAAATCAAATGTTACAGCTCAAACCTGATCCTCAAGCAGTTCCTTTGTCCATAGAAGCACTTACCAAGTTGTACATTGGCCTTGATTTTCCCAAAATATTCCATATCTTTCAAAAATTCATGCCCTTACATGTGGAAATTCCTCAAAGAAATCCTCCATATTCAACTTCAAAATTTCCATAATGTTCAAGGCATATAATTTCTACATTTTCATTCTTTCTAGGATACTTTACAGATGAGCATACTGATGAGTCCATCCTAGGGTTCCTATCTAATTTTACACCAAGAAAACCTCCCTCTGTAATTTTCAATTATGCTGAGTATATTGCTGACAATATCCATGATCAACTGATCAAGTTACCAACTGAAGGAGTGTTTAGATACACACATTTTCTCTTCCATATGTTTTTGTATTTTCAAGCAGATAAGTTCCCTATAACTCTAAAAAATCTTGATATAGAAGAAAAACCACTTTCAGTCATCTTCTGGACTTCGTTGATTAGAAAAGAGTCCTCAAAATTCACTTTTACAGAGTTTACTGATAATTTTTTCCATCCATTGATCAATATGTTGACCAACATTGAACAACCAAGGATCAATGATGAAATGAAGAAAATCCTACAGCTATCTGAACAGACAAGGACTGGAGATTGGCATTTGTATGAGAAACACACCGAAATTAGAGTTTTTGGCTCTAATATTCTACCCTACAAACTACCCAAATTTGTACCAATGAGGGTTTTTTCCTTGGAATATATCAGGAAAATCTTGAATTCTAATTCTATTAAATTTCTAGTAGAAAAGAAGAAAACACAATTTAAGTTAAAGAATCAAGTGTGGCAATTTATTTGTAATCATAGAGATGCAGAGACAGAAGCAGCCAAATAGTTATTAGAATACAAATTTGAAGAGAGTTTCTCCTGGAACTATGATCCACAAGGAATATTGAGTAAAATGAGGGTTAAGTGTAAACTAACACCCTACATTCATGAGAAAAAACTAGAGATTGAGAAGTATGTAAATCACACTAAGTGGATAGAAAAAACTTTGATAGATGTAGTAAAGCAAGGTGATACTAATCACACTTTATAAACTACAAATCAAGTAGCGAAAGCCACCAAAAGGGTCAAAGAAGAAGGAAATTACATTGCAGAGACCATGACTGAGAATAGGTTCAAGTTAAGATATAATAAAAAGCCTAAAACAGATCCAGTGGGTAAAGAGAAAGTGACTATTGAGGTTGAAAACACAGATGTCCCAGTAACAAACACAGATGTTGCTACAGTCATTAGAAATGAGTTAGTTACAAATAATCTGAATGAATAACATATTGATAATTCAAATGCATAGATGATAGAGAAACAACAGAATTTAGAAGTATCATCTTCACAGACAACAGAGGAAAAGGATCTCGATATAAGAGAAAAAATACAAGCAAATCAAAACAAAGAATGAAGAGATAAAAAATGAGATTTACTCTCAACATTTGAAGCAAACACCAAGTATACAAAATAGACTTTTATCTACCTTTGATTACTCAAATACAAAGTTGATCATGTCAGTGTTACAACCTATAGTGAAGACTCCAAAGACAGTTGCAAACTATAAAAAGGTTGATCTAGAAGTACAAACAGAGAAAATTCATGCACTTGATCAAATAGAATTTCATATACAGAGTTCAGAGATATTGTATTCTACTATTACAACCAAATCTATGAGTGTTGAAAAATTTCAGAACATAATCATAAACATGAAAGATCAGATGAAGGTTGAAAAAACCTCATTATATGCTAAATACCTAAGGATTAAGTCTTTAGAAGATTTGGTTCTCTAAGTAGGATATGATCCTGCAAATTTTAAAGCAGCAAAACAAATAATGAAGAAAAAGAATGAAGACATTGCAGCTTTGAGGAAACATCTTAAATTTCCATCAACTGAACATCCTCAAGCTAAAGAAATAATACAAGAAGAGACTCAAAAGGATGACATGATGAACTTGATCTTTCAGCTAACATGACAAATCAAAGAAATGGAAATTCAGATGGACAAGCTTGTCCATGAAAAGGAAACTACAAAAGAACAAGAAGTCCCTTCAATAATTCCCATGGTTACTATTGTTGTTCCTTCAACTCTAGCAGAAGAGTTGGCACCCAAAGAACCACTAGCTACTGCAGTGCCAGTGACATCATCTACAACTTCAGCTACCGAGTCATCTACTACAACAGCTCAACCTTCATATGAGGCTAGTAAATTAGTAACGACCATGGAAGAAATTTCATTACAAACAAGTGAGATTAACAGATTGTAAAATATTCAAATTCATAATGAGGAATTTTGGCAATCAACAGATTTACTGTGAAATTCAAAATCAGAGAAGATGAAGAAAACAGTTTGTTGATTTTCAGTCAAAACAGATTTATTACAGCAGTAAAAATAGTTTTACAAAGATTAAAGAGTATCAGATATTAAAGAGTATCAATTAAATGGAATCAGAGTGAAAGAGTATAAGATATTGAAGATAAAATTTCAAAATAGATTTGAAATATCTTGGCCAACAAAGAGGGCACCAAGGCATCCAACTGCACCTAATCCACAATTAGTTTCTATTTTATTTGGATAAATAGGACAACTTGCTGATTTGTTAAGCAGCTGTCTCTATTTTGTTGTAAAGATATTTCCATTTTCCTTAGATAATTCCTAGAAGCATTCTAAGATATTTTATAAACAATATTGTATAAATAATTCATCTTTAGAAGTATTATGGTGGAATAAATTGCTGAAGATTTCTATAGTCATTTTTGTTGGACTTGAAGGCTTTTGTGTTGCAAATTGCGAGTAGAAGACTAGATCATATCAATTAGCATTATATTTCAGGATTCATGTGATGAGCTATTGAAGTGAAGTATTTTCTACTTGTCATTGTTTATCTTATTTGTTTCATGCATCCATATATGTGTTCCAAATTTGAATGAATAAATAGGAGTATTACTTCAGGATTTGTTAAAAGCACCCTGCCTTTACTGTTTATCATTGCTATGTTTTCTGCCGATTTTCAGAGTAGGGAACCCTTAATTTCTCTGTCTTTCGTTTGACCTCTGCCTACTACTTCCTTTTTCTGGATCAAAGAACCCTTCATTGCTCTTTATCCCGATCATACCACTTCACCAAACAAACTTCCAAGATCTTCAAAGGCTTATCTATCTTGCCCTGAAAACATTTTAATTTTTTACCTTGATCCTAATTCTTTCTACTTGACTTTTGACTCCTTAGCCTAATAGAAAATCATATTTCCCACTATCCATCTCATTAAGTTATTTTTCCCACCAAACCAAACCAAATCAAAACCAATTTGCACAATCATAATTAGCCTAATATCTTAAAATATAAACAAAGTTAAATCTTATAGAGAGAGCCCTCTCTGAACCCTAGGAAGGCTAGATCCTAGAGTTTAAAAGTAGGTTTATGGTTGCCTCTAGAGTTCTTACAGCTATAAATCAAAATCTCACAACTTTGAGAATTACTGGAGTGATAACATACTGGCGACCATACTAGGGAGAATTAACCAATCCTTAGTTGTAAAATAGATCTTAAAGGAAATCATTTTTATCATTCTTTTGCCTTTAAGACTGTTTGACAAATTGTGAGTATTAAAAACTGTAATTCTGGCTTCTAGGAATATTTACTATACCAGGTCTAACCCGAATCCTAAACCTGCTATTATAGTAGACAACCCAGACAGAATCGGGAAAAAGAAAAAATAGATAGAAGATTTAGATGCTAAAATTTCATTAATAAGAGTCAATTCATTACCACAAGAGTTAGTAAGTTTACTAGATATAGAGTTTGATTTGAAATTTGAGCATTCATTATTCAGGAGAAAATCTAAATCTAATTTAAAAACTGTTGTTTTAGACCTTGTTTTCATTTCATTTTTGGAAACAAAATAGAAAAATATTGCAGTAGATTCTGAATTAAAGAAAGTTATAAATCCAAACAAACTTGAAGAGATTAATGCTACTATCCTTAATGAAATTGATGAAGTCATTGAATTAGCTCAATTGTTAGCATATACATCTAAGCCTTCTATTCCTCATTTAGATACCACTACATCATCTATAGTTTCCTCCGCCATCCAATCTGCAGATTTATTTATCCTTAGATTACCCTTACAGCCTAGAATAGTATTTCCTTCATCCCTTACATCCATTTCATCCAATAGCTTAACTTCTACTATTTCAAACATGTCATTCTTATTTCCTACTAGTTCCTTATGTATTCCAGTTTCACTTCCTAGTACCTCAACTTCAGCCTTTATTTCATCCATTGCTTTTTCTTGTTCAATATCTTATAATCCGGTTTCATTAGCCACTACTTCTAGTTCAACCCCAATCACTTCTACTTTACCTTCTAGCCAAGCTATAGTTCAAGCTATGGCTGCTAGGTATGATCCCCTAGTTCTTCTAGGACAAATTCATGACATGCCTCAGGATTACCAAAGTAAGATACCACAATTTGATGCTACTACACAATACACTACACAACAACACATAAAAAAAATGACAGATTACTTTGAACTCCATGAAATATATGATTTTTATGTACATATGAGGTTGTTTGCACAAACATTAACAGGAGAAGTCAAAAAATGGTTTAAAGGCCTTACTGCTGGTAGTATAACTGATTTAGCTATTTTTCATATATTATTTTTAAATAAATGGGAAAAGAAGAAAAATCCCCTCCAAATATTGTCTGAATTTGATGCAGTGCAAAGAGTTCCCAAAGAATCAGTACAAGACTAGTGCACTAGATATAACAATGTTTACAATTCAATTCCTGCAAATCTAAAACCCATCCTTGACTTTGTCTTACTTAAATTACCAGATGGATTTGACACTGACGGCATATCAATTAAGAGAACGAAATGTAGAAACTTCAAAAAGAATGAAAATAGATGTTGTAGGTGTAAAAGTAAACATTTTAGCTAGAAAAGCTAGATTGAGAAATGAGAGGAGAGTAACCATGAAAGAAGAAGCTTCTAGTTCAGACACAAAAATAGATATGTTAGCTAAAACTTTAGAAATAATGATGGATATATTAGACAATATAGAAAGAAGACCTTAATGGGATAATCAACAGCAAATCAGAAATCTCAATTTTAGGAAAAACACAAATTTAGGAAAATCAAAAGAATCAACCACAGATCAAACAATAAGACCCCCATTTTAGGAGAACTATGCTGAAAGTTCTCAAAACAATGTAGATGATGAGGATACCATAAATCTAATGGGAATTAATGAAGATAACACTATCTTTCTCACTTAGGAAGATCAAGAGTTATTTGAAATGCAACAACTTCAATTAGATTCAGGTGAATCATCTGACTACAAGCAAGATTATGATTTTTCTATAAACAAATTACACAAGAAATATAACCTTAGGAGTAAGAAAAACATTGAAACTTCTACTAAAAAATCTCCTCAAACTAAAAACAGGAAAAAAGTAGAAGCCCTAACAACAAAAGTTCTGCAAATTCTCCCTAGGGAAAATAGGCAAAACTCTAATTCATCCCACAAAGTTTCTAGCCCCAAAATTCACCAAGTCCAAATATTGTTGACATAACAGATGAAGTTTCTCAAGCTACAAAAGATTCACAAAAATTTTCTACGCAAAAGCACCTAATCTTGTTAAAACAACAAACTTAGATCCTAAAACATCCACTATTGATCCAAAATCAGTAGATCCAAAAGCTGCCACTGAAAAAACAGCTTCTGACAATTCTAAATCCAAAAAAAAATCTATTGTTGCACAAACCATTCCTGAAAAGAAAACTAGGAGCAGTAAGACATAAGAAACTCAAACAGAAAATGGAAACATAACTGTAGAAAAACAAGATAAACCCACTCAAACTACAGTTACTAATGAAGAGTTAATTCAAATAAGTAAATTACAGCCTTCATTCAATATACAAAATGAAATTGCAAAGTTAAAAATACCAATTCCTTTAACAGAATTTGTAAAACATGATTTGTATAAAACAACAAATACTGAAACATTAAGAATGAATGATGGAGAAGACTCTGTAAACTTGAATGATGATCAACCAGAGTTGATTTTTGGCCCTGATATGAATGGAAAGCATCAATATGGAGCAGTTCCTCCATTTTACATCAATTTAATAGTACATGATCAAATTTTATACAATGCAATGTTAGATTCGGGAGCTTCCCACAATCTGATGCCCAAAGCAATAATGGAAACTCTAAATTTAGACATTACAAGGCCTTAAAAAGACTTATTTTCATTTGATTCAATAAAAGTAAAATGCCTAGGTTTAATTAAAGATTTGTGTGTAACATTAGTTCAATATCCTGGTAAGAGTATACTAATGGACATTGTAGTAGCTAATATCCCTCCCAAATATGCAATGTTACTATCTCTCTCTTGGGGAGAAAAATTACAAGGATCTCTACAATTGGACATGTCATATGCTACCATATTAGTCTTTGGTCAACCAAAGAAGCTTTATAGGGAAAATTTGATGAAATATATGGTATGTAGTGTAGCAATATCAATAAAGTACCCAATTTATGCTACACCTACTGATCTAGATTCTTTCATCTTATGTGACTTTGAAACTGATAACGAAATCAAAATTAACTAAAAGACAAAAAGAAAACACAAAAAAATGATAATATCTTTTATGAATCTTTATGGAATTTAGACTTTTATGGCTCAGTAAACAAGTTAGGAGCAGAAGCAGGAGTTTGGATAACTAACATTGAGAAAAATCATGCATAAGGCCATGCTTTCAGACTGAATTTCAAATGCACCAACAATATGGATGACTATGAAGCCCTCATTTTAGGACTCCAGATCATTAAAAACTTAGGAGGAAAAATAATAACAATAATGGGAGACTCAGAGCTGATTTTAAAACAAATTAAAGGTGAATATTTTGTTTACAATCATAGATTAGGCCAATATAGAGAGACTGTACTAGATTTGATTGATGATTTGCTGGAATGTAATTTCTCTGGAATACCTAGAAAGAAAAAATTACAAGCACACCCTTTAGCAAATTTTGCTAGTACTTGTAATTTACCTTTTCAGTCTAATCATAAATATACTATAGAAGTAAAACACAGACCAATAATTCCAGACAACCTCAAATATTGGAAAATGTTTTCACAAGACCAACAAATTTACCATTTTATGAATAATGAAGGTGAATTTCAGAACTGTAAAATAGACATTGATTGTACCATAGATCAAGATTTAGATAGTGAAATAGATATGAATAATATAGATGTAAATAAAGTAAAGTTGTTGGACCAACTAAGTTTAGTCAATCAGATATAGATAACTTAGAGAAATTAGAAATTGATGATGAATCTGAAATATTAAATCTCAAAGATAATTTCTTACCAAAAGGTTTAACTCATTTAGAAGATTTATTTGACTCAAATGATGTTGCTAGAAAACCCAAAATGGAGCCACTTAGTTCTGACATTGAGGAATGCAACATAGGTACAGAGTTAAAACCCAAAATGATCAAACTTTCCAAACCCTTAGCTCAACAAGAAAAAGAAAAATATATTTCTCTTTTTAAGGAATTCCAAGATGTTTTTTCTTGGAGTTATGAGGACCTAAAATCCTATGACACCAACATAATTCAACATAAAGTTCCTATAAAAGAAGAAAAAAATCCCTTTAGACAAAAGTTAAGGAGGATCAACCCTATTTTGATGCCCTTAATAGAAAAAGAAGTAGAAATAATGTATGATGCACAAATAATTGCACCAATTAGATATTTTGATTGGGTTTCTAACCTAGTTCCAACCAGAAAAAAGATAGGAGAGATTAGATTATGTGTTGATTTTAGGAATCTAAATAAAGTATCCTTAAAATATAATTATCCTTTACAAAAAATGGATCATATTTTACAAAGGGTAGTTGGATCTTCTAGGATTTCTCTTTTAGATGGATTATCAGGATACAACCATATTCTAGTCCAACCAGAGGATCAGGCCAAAACAATTTTTACTACTCCTTGGGGCACTTTTATATATATGTAAAAATGCCTTTTGGTTTAATGAATGCAGGGGCTACCTTTAAAAGAGCTATGGATATAGCCTTTGCAAAGGAAATTCATGAGTTTTTTAGTGATTTACTTAGATGACATAACTGTATTTTCTAAGATTGATTATGAACACTTGGATCATCTTAGACAAGTCTTTATAAAATGCAGAAAGTTTGGCATCTCATAAATCCTAAGAAAACCTTATTTGGATTAGAAGAAGGAAAGTTAATAGGACACATAATTTCTAAGGAAGGAATTAGAATAGATCCTACAAGAATAGAAGCAATTCTTAACATCATTCCATCAAGAAACATAAAAGAGTTACAAGCCTTTATAGGAAAAATTAACTTTTTAAGAAGATTCATTTCCAATTTAGCTGAAATAATTAGAGAATTAAACAACATACTTAAAAAGGATTCAGTTCTTAAATGGACTGTTGAGGCCAAACAATCACTTGAATCCATCAAAAAGGCCTTAACCAAAACTCCAGTCCTTATAAGTCCAGACTTTAAAAAGGATTTCATAATTTTTTCATTTGCTTCAAAGCACACCAATGCTTCAGTTTTACTGTAGAAAAATGACCAAGGTTATGAAAAACCCATAGATTTATTTATCAAAACACTTAGAGATGCAACTTTGAAATACAATATCATGGAAAAATAGGCCCTAGCTCTGGTAAACGCCATTAAATATTTCAGAGTGTATATTCTTTATTCTCACATCATTGCCCATGTCCTAAATGCAGTAGTAAAAGAAATTCTTACTCAGGATGGTCTTGATGGAAGAAGAGGTAAGTGGATTGCAAAATTTTAGAATATGACATAGAGATAAAACCCACCAAATTGATAAAAGGTCAAGGTTTAGCCAAACTCATGGCCGAATCAAATTTTCATGCTCTAGACATAAATTTTATTGCCCAAGTAGATTATCAGGAAGAGATGGCGACTCCAGAGATCAGTGAAGCCTTTTCAGACTCACCATGGTATGCAGATATTATATTTGTATTACTAAACTTACAAGCTCCTCCCGGTTTATCAAGAACAAAAGCTAGATTTCTAAAGCTTAAGGCAGTAAGATTTTGTATATTAGACAATGTACTTTTTTGGAAGGATCATAGTGGGATTTTATTAAATTTTTTGTTAAAAGAAGAAGTTGACAAAGTATTACAATAATTTCATGTAGGTGACTGTGGAGGACATCTATACTGGAAGACCACTGCAGACAAAATCCTAAGAGCTAGTTTTTATTGGCCTACTTTATTTGCAAATGTTAAAAGGTATGTGACCTCCTGTCACAAGTGTCAAATATTTGAGGGTAAGAAAAAGATGTTACCCTTGCCCTTAAAGCCAATATCAATAGAAATTCCATTTCAACAATGGGGTCTTGACTTCATTGGAGAAATTCACCCCCCATCATCAGCCCAACACAAGTGGATTCTGACAACCACTGACTATTTTACCAAGTGGATTGAAGCCATACCCTCTAGGCAAGCCACATATATTGTCATTATCTCCTTCTTAGAAAGAAAAACACTTTCAATATTTGGATGTCCCCAAAAGATAATTAATGACAATGTAGTTGCATTCAAATATAAAAATATGATTGAATTTTTCCATAAATACCACATTACACTAGGCCATTCTACTGCATATTATCCACAAGGTAATGGTCTAGCTGAATATTCAAATAAAAGCCTTGTAAATATCATCAAAAAGTTACTTGAAGATAACAAAAAGTCTTGGAACAAGAAGTTAGTCAATGCCTTATGGGCAGATAGACTTACAACTAAAAAATCTATTGGTACATCTCCTTACCAGATTGTCTATGGAATGGATGTTGTTTTTCCATCCTCCTTAGGAGTACCATTAATTAAGATTATCCAAGAATTACAAGTTGAATCAAATGACATTCAAAGAAGGATAAATCAAACCATTCACTTGCAACAAACAAGGGAGGAGGTTTACATTAAGTCTCAAGTTATCCAGGATAAGATAAAGAAATTTTTTGACAAAAAGACTAAAGAAGATGATTTTTACATTGGAGATAAAGTGTTAAAATGGGATTCAAGAAGAGAAGACAAAGGTAAACATGGAAAATTTGATTTTCTATGGAAATGACCTTATGTGATTTATGGTTATAGAGGTAACAATGATTTCTACTTGAAAGAAATGGATGGATAAAAAATGCTAGATGGACCAATAAATAGAAAAATTCTAAAGCATTACTACTTCTCTGAGATAAAAAATAGTTAGTTTCATTTACTTTTACCACTGTACATATACATTGAAGATTTTAGATTGGATTGGATGTTTTCCTAACAAAGTTGAAGCTTGGAGAGAAGGTCCTAAGCTTTGAGAGGTAAAATAACATTAGTATGAATAATTGCAGAGATCAGAAGATACTTACAGGGTTATTACAATCAAAATTCAAAGGCTACTTAATGCAGGGCCAACCCTGCAATACCCAGAATCTTTAAGTCTGTGCATATAAACATGCATCTCAACTTTTTACCCAAATCAAAAAACCTCAATAGCTGGCAATTTCACAACTGTACCATTTGCATGCGGAAGCTATCTTCAGCATATGTTCAAAATCATTCACCATTGATTCCATGCCTTAATTAAATGCCATCATATATGGAATTATATCAATTCCAATATCTACTCCTCTTCAGGCAAATTCATAAACTTTCAATCAAACCCAATGACTCAACATTTGAACACTCACATAAACCTCATTCATCCTTTCCCTTTTATTATTAACATTCATATATGTTTTCAGTATCGAGTTTTCTATAATAAAAAATCAATGAACCACATACGCCCATGTTATAAAATTCAATCTGACATTTAATTAACCAAATCTGACACACAAACATCACCATTTTAATAATATTTGGGCCTGCACAAGATTATGTAACTTTGAACCTTCATCTTAGTCAACCAAATATCAATTATATATATAAGTGCGCCCTTCCAATTCCGCTTACCAAAGCTATGGCAGTTTGTATAAACATTTTGATCAATAACAAAAATCTGCTATTCAATTACATACCTTCCAACCAAATGAGGGCAGGATCCATTGTTCAATAGTTTCACTTACTCAACGCCTTTGACTTAACAACCCAGTTGGGTTTTAAACAATTCCGCCCTTTGTTGTATTTTAGATCTGAGAAAATTACCTCCATAGACTTGCAGAGACTTGTAAATTGCCACCAGATCCGTATCAACTTACACAATTCCAGATTATCTGCAAATTTCAAAGTCTGCCAATCGAATGTCAATCAATCTTCAACATTGTGTTGGGTTTCTAAAATGGATTCTCAATTGAAAAGTCTGCACCTTCCACATGAGACTTCACCTGTAATTCGACTCTGCCACACAAAATCACTCAACATTTAACATTGACGATGCAATACCTCTGCGCACAGTCCTTTTCTATGACAACTTATATAAACTCTGATCTTATCCAGAGATCCAATACCAACAAAATAGAATTTCTCCACACGGTTTTTAATAGCACTCCTCTGTGTTCTTAGTTTATGATGACATCAATTTCTTTGGCAAGAGAACAACCGATTCATAGACTTCACATCAAGAACAGTGATCGGTCTTTCATCGAACTCAATTTTTGTTCTTTTAATTCATTAATTTCAAACGATGTATAAAACTGAAAACAATTCATACCTTTGTACCCAATTAAGCACCCAAGTCGTGCGTTTGCACCCTTTTTGGAATTGCACACCTCTATAAATTGGCGCCGTGCCTCAACCTCTTGAACGCTGTACAAAGCCTTTATTTAGCTCTTCTGTATATGATATTAACGCACAACAATTCTGAGAAATGAGAATCATTTCTACTAAAATCCCATTCACCTAAATGCAATTACAGTTGGAGTCTATTCATAAAATTATGACCGAAGCAATCACGCATTCTGTACATTTGTCATTAAAACTGAATAGATCCTCTACTTCATGATGAATCAGCTGGGCGCTCGATTTTTCCATTGCTGGCAATTAACCCCACAGATCGATATAAAATAGTCTCTTATTTATTTAACACAACTTTACCATTATGCTTAGCAGTCATCATATCAACGTTAAATAGCATCGAATCCTTTCGACTGTATGCAAACCTTGGAGACTAATCCCCAGTTTCAAACACATTCACACACTCAATTTCAACACACTCATATGACTCAAAAGTTACAATCCTCATATACATATAAAAACAACAAACAATTACAAGAACTTTCGATGCATGCTCAGATATTCAACATTTAGGCCTTTTACAATTGCTAAAGGCTTACAGCCTTGGCTGTTCAAGCCTGCTTTCAATCACCCTCTCACTCTCTCCAAATATTCAAGTCCCATTTGCCTTTGAGGCCTTTTAATTTATACAAATTAAAAATGCACTAAATTGAGTTCTATCCCTTTAAAATCTCAACAAATCCCTAAATCTCTCAACATCCCTAAAAGATAGATTTTTATCCCTAAAACTTTGAAACTAATTCCAACTTAGGCTCCATCATTAATTCTAAATTATCTTGAAACTAATTTCTCTCATGTTTCCAGTTGTTTGGAAACATTTACAAATTCTCACAAATAATTAATTAAAATATAGTTAATCACTCAAAATAATATTAATATTTACATGAAATTTAATATTTCTTCAAAACATGAAACCCCCTAGCTTAAATAAAATACAAGGTGTTTTTTGAAGCTAATGCTCCTGCATCAGACTCCCCATGTAAGAAAATTCATGACCACCTGGTCATAAGTCTGGATAATTATTTCCTCCTCGATCCCAAATTTTATTTTGTAATCTTTCCTTGCTTGTCAATTTCTTTACTGTTGTTGTCCTCCAGGTTTCCATATTTTGTACTGTAATGCTCCACTTGCTCTGCCTTCAAGATCTGCTACTGTCTTCCTCTTGTTGTCACTCCTTTTCTTTCTTGCTACTGTATTTCTCTGAGACATTTTCATCATTAACCTCCTTATCAAATCAATTTCTCTGTCCAGTATATCCTCTGTCTGCTGATTGTTTCCAGCATCTTCAATAAAACATGTTGTTCTAGTTGTCACTATGGATGTTGCTGCCTCCAAAACTTCCTGTCCCTATGCAACATTCCTTTGCTCATCATCTGCAATTTCATCTGCAACTTTTTTCTCTGGTTCAAATGTCTCCAGCAAACATTTCAATATTTTATCAACATGCTGCAATTTAACTCCAGCATAACCTCCATCTTCCCCTTCGACAATCTTCAGAAATTATCCATCATCATCTTGATTGATTCTGGCAATCAAATCAAGTCTTTCAAACACTGTATCCTCATCCTCTAACACTGTAGCAGTTCCAAAATTTTGTCCACCAGTCTTCTCTTGGCTATACAGACAAGCCAACTTTTCCTTGTCACCCATAGTAACAAGCCTTTGCATATGAGACATTACGGTCTCATCTTCTTTCTACAACAATTCTTCTTCTTCCAAGACAATTCCAAGTGATGAACTGTCTTTTATATCACCTGTAAACACAGTCAAATTGTCAGCATCCAAATCACAAGACCCACTGGTTTCACTTGTTGATTCACTCACCAAATTTCCTCTCTGTAACTCCAAGTCTTCTTCAGGACTCAGAAAATTTCCACTTGCTTTCTCAGCTTTTTCTGGCAACACTTCAGTATGCTGCTCTGAGTTCCTTCCCAACTCCTCTGTCAACACATCAGTATGCTGATTCGCATTCACCATGAGACTGTCAGCTAGTCTCGCCTTCTTACCATCCTCTGCTCCAGGACTGTCATTCATGAAAACTTCCTTATTAGCCTGCACATTAGTCCTCTGTCTCTCCAATCGTCTTCTCTGAAGATCTAGTTTCCTATACAATTCAACAATTTCATTAGGAGTAGAACTCGGAAAATTCACACAATTTTCCATACCTTCACCAGCTCTTAACCAATCATCAGCTGGTCTTTCTCTCTCTGCACCAATATTCTGATTAGACTCTTTTGTCTTCATTTCCTCCTGAGATCTTGACATCTCATCATAGATATGAACAGCCTTCAGATTCAACTCTTCTTGAACAAACTCTAAAGCTTGCTCATCTCCCTGTACTGTACCTACAAACATACACAACTTATTAGTTTTAAAACCACAAGACTTTTCAGTCTCGACTGCTTCCTCCAATACTTTTCTCTGAAAAAATCTGCGTGTGGAATCTTTAAATTCCATCTCTAGCTCAAGAAATCTAACTCCTTTCTTCAATAAGGCAATCACTCTTTGCCTCAACTTCATCTGCAATCGCCAAATCATTCTCTTTCCCTTCAGTGGAAAGATCCATCCTCTATTCTGATTTTCCTGCTCTTGCAGCCATTCCTCTAGTACCTGCAATTGTACCTTCATTACTACAATCTCTCTTTCTCTGACCTCATCAATCATCCTACCTCTGTGGCATTACTTTGAACCTTTTCTCTGATCCTCCATGATCATCTTCTCCATGAGTTTATCACTCACCATGAGTTTCACTAGCCTCTGCAACAACAATCTCTCCTGCTACCCCTTAGCTCACCAAGCTCTCCTCACTCAGTCTTTTGGTAAGTATTGGTTCACTGCCTCTGGAACCTCTTGAGCATTCTCCTTTGCTCTTTCTCTCGGCTATCTCTTCAACTCACTTTTTTCTTTAGGACACTGCAATGGTCCTCCTTATCCAGCCTTTAGCTGAATGTCAGGTTCACTGCCATCATCTTCTCTACAACCATAATTCTCAATCATAAATTTCAAATCAGAAAATCATCTCACCTTTAAGATCTTGCATGATCTTGTCCTCCTTTCACTTCTGCAATCATGTTTACGGCAATTGTGTAGCTTGCATATCAGATTTAGAAATCTGATCTTCCTTTCTTTCATCACACATTCAAAGAAAACACACTTTAGTTTTCAACAAAACTTTCTTTTCCTCAAACAAACATTTTTCATTTCAACAGAGCCAAGCTCTGATACCAAAAATTGATGCAGGGCCAACCCTGCAATACCCAGAATCTTTAATTCTGTGCATATAAACATGCATCTCAACTTTTTACCCAAATCAAAAAACCTCAATAGCTGGCAATTTCACAACTGTACCATTTGCATGCGGAAGCTATCTTCAACATATGTTCAAAATCATTCACCATTGATTCCATGCCTTAAATAAATGCCATCATATATGGAATTATATCAATTCCAATATCTACTCCTCTTCAGGAAAATTCATAAACTTTCAATCAAACCCAATGACTCAACATTTGAACGCTCACATAAACCTCATTCATCCTTTCCCTTTTATTATTAACATTCATATATGTTTTCAGTATCGAGTTTTCTATAATCAAAAATCAATGAACCACATACGCCCATGTTATAAAATTCAATCTGACATTTAATTAACCAAATCTGACACACAAACATCACCATTTTAATAATATTTGGGTCTACACAATATTATGTAACTATGAACCTTCATCTTAGTCAACCAAATATCAATTATATATATAAGTGCACCCTTCCAATTCCGCTTACCAAAGCTATGGCAGTTTGTATAAAAATTTTGATCAATAACAAAAATCTGCTATTCAATTACATACCTTCCAACCAAATGAGGGCATGATCCATTTTTCAATAGTTTCACTTACTCAACGCCTTTGACTTGACAACCCAGTTGGGTTTTAAACAATTCCGCCCTTTGTTTTATTTTAGATCTGAGAAAATTACCTCCATAGACTTGCAGAGACTTGTAAATTGCCACCAGATCCATATCAACTTACACAATTCCAGATTATCTGCAAATTTCAAAGTCTGCCAATTGAATGTCAATCAATCTTCAACATTGTGTTGGGTTTCTAAAATGGATTCTCAATTGAAAAGTCTGCACCTTCCACATGAGACTTCACCTGTAATTCGACTCTGCCACACAAAATCACTCAACATTTAACATTGACTATGCAATACCTCTGCGCACAGTCCTTTGCTATGACAACTTATATAAACTCTAATCTTATCCAGAGATCCAATACCAACAAAATAGAATTTCTCCACACAGTTTTTAACAGCACTCCTCTGCGTTCTTAGTTTATAATGACATCAATTTCTTTGGCAAGAGAACAACCGATTCATAGACTTCACATAAAGAACAGTGATCGGTCTTTCATCGAACTCAAGTTTTGTTCTTTTAATTCATTAATTTCAAATGATGTATAAAACTGAAAACAATTCATACCTTTGTACCCAATTAAGCACCCAAGTCATGCGTTTGCACCAATTCTGGAATTGCGCACCTCTATAAATTGGCGTTGTGCCTCAACCTCTTGAACGTTGTACAAAGCCTTTATTTAGCTCTTCTGTATATGATATTAACGCACAAAAATTCTGAGAAATGAGAATCGTTTCTACTAAAATCCCATTCACCTAAATGCAATTACAGTTGGAGTCTGTTCATAAAATTATGACCGAAGCAATCTTGCATTCTGTACATTTGTCATTAAAACTGAATAGATCCTCTACTTCATGATGAATCAGCTGGGCGCTCGATTTTTCCATTGCTGGCAATTAACCCCACAGATCGATATAAAATAGTCTCTTATTTATTTAACACAACTTTACCATTATGCTTAGCAATCATCATATCAACGTTAAATAGCATCGAATCCTTTTGACTGTATACAAACCTTGGAGACTAATCCCCAGTTTCAAACACATTCACACACTCAATTTCAACACACTCATATAACTCAAAAGTTACAATCCTCATATACATATAAAAAAAACAAACAATTACAAGAACTTTCGATTCATGCCCAGATATTCAACATTTAGGCCTTTTACAATTGCCGAAGGCTTACAGCCTTGGCTGTTCAAGCCTTCTCTCAATCACCCTCTCACTCTCTCCAACTATTCAAGTCCCATTTGCCTTTGAGGCCTTCTAATTTATACAAATTAAAAATGCACTAAATTGAGTTCTATCCCTTTAAAATCTCAACAAATCCCTAAATCTCTCAACATCCCTAAAAGATAGATTTTTATCCCTAAAAATTTGAAACTAATTCCAACTTAGGCTCCATCATTAATTCTAAACTATCTTGAAACTAATTTCTCTCATGTTTCTAGGAATTTGGAAACATTTACAAATTCTCAGAAATAATTAATTAAAATATACTTAATCACTCAAAATAATATTAATATTTACAGGAAATTTAATATTTCATCAAAACATGAAACCCCCTAGCTTAAATAAATTACAAGGTGTTTTTTGGAGCTAATGCTCCTGCATCAGACTCCCCATGTAAGAAAATTCATGACCACCTGGTCATAAGTCTGGATAATTATTTCCTCCTGGATCCCAAATTTTATTTTGTAATCTTTCCTTGCTTGTCAATTTCTTTACTGCTGTTGTCCTCCAGGTTTCCATATTTTGTGCTGTAATGCTCCACTTGCTCTGCCTTCCAAGTCTGCTACAGTCTTTCTCTTGTTGTCTCTCCTTTTCTTTCTTGCTGCTGTCTTTCTCTGAGACATTTTCATCATTAACCTCCTTATCAATTCAATTTCTCTGTCCAGTATATCCTCTGTCTGCTGATTGTTTCCAGCATCTTCAATAAAACATGTTGCTCTAGCTGTCACTATGGATGTTGCTGCCTCCCAGACTTCCTGTCCCTCTGCAACATTCCTTTTCTCATCATCTGCAATTTCATCTGCAACTTTTTTCTCTAGTTCAAATGTCTCCAGCAAACATTTCAGCATTTCATCAACATGCTGCAAATTAACTCCAGCATAATCTCCATCATCCCATTCGACAATCTTCAGTAATTGTCCATCATCATATTGATTGATTCTGGAAATCAGATCAAGTTCTTCAAACACTGTAGTCTCATATTCTATCGCTGTAGTAGTTCCAAAATTTTGTCCACCAGTCTTCTCTTGGCTATCCAGACAAGCCAACTCTTTCTTGTCACCCATGGTAACAAGCTTCTGCATATGAGACATGACTGTCTCATCCACTACCTGCAACAGTTCTTCTTCTTCCAAGACAATTTCAAGTGATGAACTGTCTTCTATATCACCTGTAAACACAATCAAATTGTCAGCATCAAAATCACAAGACCCAATGGTCTCACTTGTTGATTCAGTCATCTGCAGCTCCAAGTCTTCTTCAGGACTCAGAAAATCTTCACTGGCTTTCTCCTCAGCTTTCTCTGGAAACACTTCAGTATGCTGCTCTGAGTTCCTTCCCAAGTCCTCTGTTAGCACATCAGTATGCTGATTTACATTCACCATGAGACTGTCAGCTAGTCTCGCCTTCTTACCATCATCTGCTTCATGACTGTCATTCATGAAAAATTCCTTATCTTGCTTCTTCAACAAATTATCCTGCACATAAGTCCTCTGTCTTTCCAATTCTCTTCTCTGAAGATCTATTTTCCTATACAATTCAACAATTTCATTTGGAGTAGAACTCAAAAACTTCACACAATTTTCCATACCTTCACCAGCTCTTAACCAATCATCAGCTGGTCCTTCTCTCTCTGCACCAACATTCTGATTAGACTCCTTTGTCTTCGTTTCCTCCTGAGATCTTGCTATCTCAGCATCGATCTGAACAACCTTCAGATTCAATTCTCTCTCCTGAACAAACTCTAAAGCTTGCTCATCTCCCTGTACTATACCTGCAAACATACAAAACTCATTAGTTTTAAAACCACAAGACTTTTCAGTCTTGACTTCTTCCTTCAACACTTCCCTTTGAACAAATCTGCATGTGGAATCTTCAAATTCCAATTCTGGCTCAAGAACTCTAAGTCCTTTCTTCAATAAGGAAATCACACTTTGCCTCAACTTCATCTACAATGGTTGCCAAATCACTCTCTTTCCCTTCAGTGGAAATATCCATCCTCTTTTCTGATCTTCCTGCTCTTGCAGCCATTCTTCTAGTACCTGCAATTGTACCTTCATTACTACAATCTCTCTTTCTCTGACCTCATCAATCATCCTACCTCTGTGGCATTACTTTGAACCTTTTCTCTGATCCTCCATGATCATCTTCTCCATGAGTTTATCACTCACCATGAGTTTCACTAGCCTCTGCAACAACAATCTCTCCTGCTACCCCTTAGCTCACCAAGCTCTCCTCACTCAGTCTTTTGGTAAGTATTGGTTCACTGCCTCTGGAACCTCTTGAGCATTCTCCTTTGCTCTTTCTCTCGGCTATCTCTTCAACTCACTTTTTTCTTTAGGACACTGCAATGGTCCTCCTTATCCAGCCTTTAGCTGAATGTCAGGTTCACTGCCATCATCTTCTCTACAACCATAATTCTCAATCATAAATTTCAAATCAGAAAATCATCTCACCTTTAAGATCTTGCATGATCTTGTCCTCCTTTCACTTCTGCAATCATGTTTACGGCAATTGTGTAGCTTGCATATCAGATTTAGAAATCTGATCTTCCTTTCTTTCATCACACATTCAAAGAAAACACACTTTAGTTTTCAACAAAACTTTCTTTTCCTCAAACAAACATTTTTCATTTCAACAGAGCCAAGCTCTGATACCAAAAATTGATGCAGGGCCAACCCTGCAATACCCAGAATCTTTAATTCTGTGCATATAAACATGCATCTCAACTTTTTACCCAAATCAAAAAACCTCAATAGCTGGCAATTTCACAACTGTACCATTTGCATGCGGAAGCTATCTTCAGCATATGTTTAAAATCATTCACCATTGATTCCATGCCTTAAATAAATGCCATCATATATGGAATTATATCAATTCCAATATCTACTCCTCTTCAGGAAAATTCATAAACTTTCAATCAAACCCAATGACTCAACATTTGAACGCTCACATAAACCTCATTCATCCTTTCCCTTTTATTATTAACATTCATATATGTTTTCAGTATCGAGTTTTCTATAATCAAAAATCAATGAACCACATACCCCCATGTTATAAAATTCAATCTGACATTTAATTAACCAAATCTAACACAAAAACATCACCATTTTAATAATATTTGGGCCAGCACAAGATTATGTAACTTTGAACCTTCATCTTAGTCAACCAAATATCAATTATATATATAAGTGCGCCCTTCCAATTCCGCTTACCAAAGCTATGGCAGTTTGTATAAACATTTTGATCAATAACAAAAATCTGCTATTTAATTACATACCTTCCAACCAAATGAGGGCAAGATCCATTGTTCAATAGTTTCACTTACTCAACGCCTTTGACTTGACAACCCAGTTGGGTTTTAAACAATTCCGCCCTTTGTTGTATTTTAGATCTGAGAAAATTACCTCCATAGACTTGCAGAGACTTGTAAATTGCCACCAGATCCGTATCAACTTACACAATTCCAGATTATCTGCAAATTTCAAAGTCTGCCAATCGAATGTCAATCAATCTTCAACATTGTGTTGGGTTTCTAAAATGGATTCTCAATTGAAAAGTCTGCACCTTCCACATGAGACTTCACCTGTAATTCGACTCTGCCACACAAAATCACTCAGCATTTAACATTGACTATGCAATACCTCTGCGCACAGTCCTTTGCTATGACAACTTATATAAACTCTGATCTTATCCAGAGATCCAATACAAACAAAATAGAATTTCTCCACACGGTTTTTAACAGCACTCCTCTGCGTTCTTATTTTATGATGACATCAATTTCTTTGGCAAGAGAACAACCGATTCATAGACTTCACATAAAGAACAGTGATCGGTCTTTCATCGAACTCAAGTTTTTTTCTTTTAATTCATTAATTCCAAACGATGTATAAAACTGAAAACAATTCATACCTTTGTACCCAATTAAGCACCCAAGTCTTGTGTTTGCACCCTTTCTGGAATTGCGCACCTCTATAAATTGGTGTCGTGCCTCAACCTCTTGAACGTTGTACAAAGCCTTTATTTAGCTCTTCTGTATATGATATTAACGCACAACAATTATGAGAAATGAGAATCGTTTCTACTAAAATCCCATTCACCTAAATGCAATTACAGTTGGAGTTTGTTCATAAAATTATGACCGAAGTAATCACACATTCTGTACATTTGTCATTAAAAATGAATAGATCCTCTACTTCATGATGAATCAGCTAGGCGCTTGATTTTTTCATTGCTGGCAATTAACCCCATAGATCGATATAAAATAGTCTCTTATTTGTTTAACACAACTTTACCATTATGCTTAGCAGTCATCATATCAACGTTAAATAGCATCGAATCCTTTCGACTGTATGCAAACCTTGGAGACTAATCCCCAGTTTCAAACACATTCACACACTCAATTTCAACACACTCATATGAATCCAAAGTTACAATCCTCATATACATATAAAAAAAACAAACAATTACAAGAACTTTCGATTCTTGCCCAGATATTCAACATTTAGGCCTTTTACAATTGTCGAAGGCTTACAGCCTTGGCTGTTCAAGCCTGCTCTCATTCACCCTCTCACTCTCTCCAACTATTCAAGTCCCATTTTCCTTTGAGGCCTTCTAATTTATACAAATTAAAAATGCACTAAATTGAGTTCTATCCCTTTAAAATCTCAACAAATCCCTAAATCTCTCAACATCCCTAAAAGATAGATTTTTATCCCTAAAACTTTAAAACTAATTCCAACTTAGGCTCCATCATTAATTCTAAATTATCTAGAAACTAATTTCTCTCATGTTTCCAGTTGTTTGGAAACATTTACAAATTCTCACAAATAATTAATGAAAATATAATTAATTACTCAAAATAATATTAATATTTACATGAAATTTAATATTTCTTCAAAACATGAAGCCCCCTAGCTTAAATAAAATACAAGGTGTTTTTCGGAGGTAATACTCCTGCATCAGACTCCCCATGTAAGAAAATTCATGACCACCTGATCATAAGTCTAGATAATTATTTCCTACTGGATCCCAAATTTTATTTTGTAATCTTTCCTTGCTTTCCAATTGCTTTACTGCTGTTGTTATCTGCTGTTGTCCTCCAGGTTTCCATATTTTGTGTTGTAATGCTCCACTTGCTCTGCCTTCAAGATCTGCTACTGTCTTCCTCTTGTTGTCACTCCTTTTCTTTCTTGCTACTGTCTTTCTCTGAGACATTTTCATCATTAACCTCCTTATCAACTCAATTTCTCTGTCCAGTATATCCTCTGTCTGCTGATTGTTTCCAGCATCTTCAATAAAACATGCTGCTCTAGCTGTCACTATGGATGTTGCTGCCTCCAAAACTTCCTGTCCCTCTGCAACATTCCTTTGCTCATCATCTGCAATTTCATCTGCAACTTTTTTCTCTGGTTCAAATGTCTCCAGTAAACATTTCAGCATTTCATCAACATGCTGCAAATTAACTCCAGCATAATCTCCATCTTCCCCTTCGACAATCTTCAGTAATTTTCCATCATCATCTTGATTGATTCTGGAAATCAAATCAAGTTCTTCAAACACTGTAGTCTCATCTTCTATCGTTGTAGCAGTTCCAAAAATTTTTCCACCATTGTTCTCTTGGCTATCCAGACAAGCCAACTCTTTCTTGTCACCCATGGTAACAAGCTTCTACATATGAGACATGATTGTCTCATCCACTACCTGCAACAGTTCTTCTTCTTCCAAGACAATTACAAGTGATGAACTGTCTTCTATATCACCTGTAAACACAATCAAATTGTCAGCATAAAAATCACAAGCCCCAATGGTCTCACTTGTTGATTCAGTCATCCGCGGCTCCAAGTCTTCTTCAGGACTCAGAAAATCTTCACTGGCTTTCTCCTCAGCTTTCTCTGGCAACACTTCAGTATGCTACTCTGAGTTCCTTCCCAAGTCCTCTGTCAGCACATCAGTATGCTAATTTACATTTACCATGAGACTTTCAGCTAGTCTCGCCTTCTTACCATCATCTGCTTCATGACTGTCATTCATGAAAACTTCCTTATCTTGCTTCTTCAACAAATTATCCTGCACATAAGTCCTCTGTCTTTCCAATTCTCTTCTCTGAAGATCTAGTTTCCTATACAATTCAACAATTTCATTAGGAGTAGAACTCAGAAACTTCACACAATTTTCCATACCTTCACCAGCTCTTAACCAATCATCAGCTGGTCCTTCTCTCTCTGCACCAACATTCTGATTAGACTCCTTTTTCTTCATTTCCTCCTGAGATCTTGCTATCTCAGCATTGATCTGAACAACCTTCAGATTCAATTCTCTCTCCTGAACAAACTCTAAATCTTTCTCATCTCTTTGTACTGTACCTGCAAACATAAAAAACTCATTAGTTTTAAAACCACAAGACTTTTCAGTCTTGACTTCTTCCTTCAACACTTCCCTTTGAACAAATCTGCATGTGGAATCTTCAAATTCCAATTCTGGTTCAAGAACTCTAAGTCCTTTCTTCAATAAGGCAATCACACTTTGCCTCAACTTCATCTGCAATGGTTGCCAAATCACTCTCTTTCCCTTCAGTGGAAAGATCCATCCTCTTTTTTGATCTTCCTGCTCTTGCAACCATTCTTCTAGTACCTGCAATTGTACCTTCATTACTGCAATCTCTCTTTCTCTGACCTCATCAATCATCCTACCTCTATGGCATTCCTCTGAACCTTTTCTCTGATCCTCCATGATCATATTCTCCATGAGTTTATCACTCACCATGATTTGCACTAGCCTCTGCAACAGCAATCTCTCCTGCTGCCCCTTAGCTCACCAAGCTCTCCTCACTCAGTCTTTTGGTAAGTACTGGTTCAATGCCTCTGGAACCTCTTGAGCATTCTCCTTTGCTCTTTCTCTCGGCTATCTCTTCAACTCACTTTTTTCTTTTGGACACTGCAATGGTCCTCCTTGTCCAGCCTTTAGCTGAATGTCAGGTTCACTGCCATCATCTTCTCTGTAACCATAATTCTCAATCATAAATTTCAAATCAGAAAATCATCTCACCTTTAAGATCTTGCATGATCTTGTCCTCCTTTCACTTCTGCAATCATGTTTACGGAAATTGTGTAGCTTGCATATCAGATTTAGAAATCTGATCTTCCTTTCATTCATCACACATTCAAAGAAAACACACTTTAGTTTTCAACAAAACTTTCTTTTCCTCAAACAAACATTTTTCATTTCAGCAGAGCCAAGCTCTGATACCAAAAATTGATGCAGGGCCAACCCTGCAATACCCAGAATCTTTAATTCTGTGCATATAAACATGCATCTCAACTTTTTACCCAAATCAAAAAACCTCAATAGCTGGCAATTTCACAACTGTACCATTTGCATGCGGAAGCTATCTTCATCATATGTTCAAAATCATTCACCATTGATTCCATGCCTTAATTAAATGCCATCATATATGGAATTATATCAATTCCAATATCTACTCCTCTTCAGGAAAATTCATAAACTTTCAATCAAACCCAATGACTCAACATTTGAACGCTCACATAAACCTCATTCATCCTTTCCCTTTTATTATTAACATTCATATATGTTTCCATTATCGAGTTTTCTATAATCAAAAATCAATGAACCACATACGCCCATGTTATAAAATTCAATCTGAAATTTAATTAACCAAATCTGACACACAAACATCACCATTTTAATAATATTTGGGCCTGCACAAGATTATGTAACTTCGAACCTTCATCTTAGTCAACCAAATATCAATTATATATATAAGTGCGCCCTTCCAATTCCGCTTACCAAAGCTATGGCAGTTTGTATAAACATTTTGATCAATAACAACAATCTGCTATTCAATTACATACCTTCCAACCAAATGAGGGCAGGATCCATTGTTCAATAGTTTCACTTACTCAACGCCTTTGACTTGACAACCCAGTTGGGTTTTAAACAATTCCGCCCTTTGTTGTATTTTAGATTTGAGAAAATTACCTCCATAGACTTGCAGAGACCTATAAATTGCCACCAGATCTGTATCAACTTACAAAATTCAAGATTATCTACAAATTTCAAAGTCTGCCAATAAAATGTCAATCAATCTTCAACATTGTGTTGGGTTTCTAAAATGGATTCTCAATTGAAAAGTCTGCACCTTTCACATGAGACTTCACCTGTAATTCGACTATACCACACAAAATCACTCAGCATTTAACATTGACTATGCAATAACTCTGCGCACAGTCCTTTGCTATGACAACTTATATAAACTCTGATCTTATCCAGAGATCCAATACCAACAAAATAGAATTTCTCCACACGGTTTTTAACAGCACTCCTCTATGTTCTTAGTTTATGATGACATCAATTTCTTTGGCAAGAGAACAACCGATTCACAGACTTCACATAAAGAATAGTGATCGGTCTTTCATCAAACTCAAGTTTTGTTCTTTTAATTCATTAATTTCAAACAATGTATAAAACTGAAAACAATTCATACCTTTGTACCCAATTAAGCACCCAAGTCGTGCGTTTGCACCCTTTCTGGAATTGCGCACCTCTATAAATTGGCGTCGTGCCTCAACCTCTTGAACGTTGTACAAAGCCTTTATTTAGCTCTTCTGTATATGATATTAACGCACAACAATTCTGAGAAATGAGAATCGTTTCTACTAAAATCCCATTCACCTAAATGCAATTACAGTTGGAGTCTGTTCATAAAATTATAACCGAAGCAATCACACATTCTGTACATTTGTCATTAAAACTGAATAGATCCTCTACTTCATGATGAATCAGCTAGGCACTCGATTTTTCCATTGCTAGCAATTAACCCCACAGATCGATATAAAATAGTCTCTTATTTATTTAACACAGCTTTACCATTATGCTTAGCAGTCATCATATCAACGTTAAATAGCATCGAATCCTTTCGACTGTATGCAAACCTTGGAGACTAATCCCCAGTTTCAAACACATTCACACACTCAATTTCAACACACTCATATGACTCAAAAGTTACAATCCTGATATACATATAAAAAAAACAAACAATTACAAGAACTTTCGATTCATGCCCAGATATTCAACATTTAGGCCTTTTACAATTGCCAAAGGCTTACACCCTTGGCTGTTCAAGCCTGCTCTCAATCACCCTCTCACTCTCTCCAACTATTCAAGTCCCATTTGCCTTTGAATCCTTCTAATTTATACAAATTAAAAATGCACTAAATTGAGTTCTATCCCTTTAAAATCTCAACAAATCCCTAAATCTCTCAACATCCCTAAAAGATAGATTTTTATCCCTAAAACTTTGAAACTAATTCCAACTTAGGCTCCATCATTAATTCTAAATTATCTTGAAACTAATTTCTCTCATGTTTCGAGTTGTTTGGAAACATTTACAAATTCTCACAAATAATTAATTAAAATATAATTAATCACTCAAAATAATATTAATATTTACATGAAATTTAATATTTCTTCAAAACATGAAACTCCCTAGCTTAAATAAAATACAAGGTGTTTTTCGGAGCTAATGCTTCTGCATCACTACTAGTCTCAAAGTTCTTGACATTTCACCAGGAAATGTCATCCCCATGTGGAGTCACTGTTAGGGTCCTATAATAATAGGGTTCATAATTTTTTAATTGACTTTGATAGTCTTGTAAATATGTACATACCTTGCTTTCTGCAAGTTGTTTTCCCATATTCTGAAAATGAAAAATAATAAAAAAATGGAAAGAGGGTAAAAGTCCTAAAAGAAATATCAAAGGACATAGAAAAAACATAGACCCCAAAAAGAAAAAAGAAATAAAATAAGACATGAAAGTGAGCAAGTCAAAATGCCACTACTATTTACTTTTACTGCAAGAATAATGATTATGTGCAAATTGTCAATAAATGCCATAATCCACGATTAATTAAAATTTTTAATGTTAACTTTTCATGTTTTGAAGTTCATGTTTTAGATAGAGAATAAAGATATGTCAAATAGTTTAAACATGACAAATCAGTAGATAGTTAGAGAAAAAATGAGGAGCTCAACAGTTTAATATGAGCCCTCGAATGAAATAAGGTTAGACTTAGATAGTTTTTAGGATTTTAAAGAAAATAAATTTAGGGTTACAAGCTTAAATGCACCCATAAAAATTAAGTAAAAAAAGATAGAAATAATGATGGGTAGGTAGAAAGCAGTTGTGCAAAAGCATGTAATAAAGCATCATCAGGAAAAAATTACTAATTTCCCCTCCCCCACAATAACTTAGTATTCTAAACCTTCAGTTAAAGTGGCTTAGAGCATTTCTCTGACTTCTGTTGGGACCGGACCCAAGGCTCGATAACTGATTAGTTAAAAATATTAGATTTCCTACATAAAACCCATTTCATCAGCATATTTACCCTTTTCCAAAGTCATAAATCCCTTTTCCTAAGTAAAAACACCTCTTTTGCTTAGTAAAAGTAAAAACCCTACATAATTAAATTCATCTCCATTCAAAAGACACTCAAAACCTACAAAATGCATTTATCCTAAGTTTAAGTGTGAAAAACAATAATGGGACAAACTATACTTATTTGTCTATCTTTACACTTTACTTAGTTTTAAATTTTGTATTTTAATTCATTTCCTACATTACACCATTATTTTCATATTAATTTCTAACTTATCTTTATTAACTCCTTATTATATACCCTTCTCGTATATTATTAAAACCTTTATATTTAAATAACCCCAAAACCCCACTATTTTAAAGTTTAAACCTATGTCATATATCCCATGTGACGAAATAAACCCACCCTTTATTCCCATGGGTTTAAACGTATCAATAAAATAAATCCCAACCCCTATGGTATTAAAACATTTTTCAAAAGGTTTATATACCATATAATTAACATAGTTGCGCCATATCATTGAAATATATGTTAAATATTTTGATTTAGCACATACAATCCATCCCGCTGCATATCAAAACCCTGGACCCCACTCCGAATCCTAATGTAGCTTCCAGATTAAATCTACACCGTTCGCACTCGAGCTTCCTGATCCAACGATTGAAAACCCATATCGCAAATAAAGTTGCGCGATATCAACACATTCCCTTTCCATGCGAAATAGGTTGTTTAGCCTTTTCCTCCCTCCTCCACGTGGCTCATTTCAATTGGATCACATTCAATTCGATTGAAACCACTTACCACTCAAACGAGCGCGATAACCACTCGTCGTTTATAGCCTGTGAAGCCCAAAAAATGCCCATTTCTTGACTTTACTACCATTTATTGCAGGCCAATTTAACCCTAAAATGCCTAATAAACCCTGAAAAACATCGTTATTCCCTTATTCTGCACTTATCGACCATATTTTCTATTCCAACTCAGAAAACGAAGCCTATATACAGTTTATATGCCCAGAACTAATGAAAATCCCACCATTTACCTTTGAAGATTGATGTAAGTCCTAAATTACTTCCAGAAGATACCAGGAACCTGTTAAAACGCCTCAGAGCCATTTTTCAAATACCTATATCTGCATAAAATAAGTATTTTTCAGGAAATCGAGCCTATTATTAGTTTGAAAGAACCTTGATAGAGAAATAAATACAGTCAGAACTTAAATTTATCCAATAAATCCTATAAAAAAAAGGTCTAAAAAATAGGCTAAACCCTGTCAATTTTTTTACAAAACCCTGTTTTAGACTAGGCACAGTTTTAATGGAAAATATTGAGTTTATCTAGTTTTTATAGACTGTATAAAACTCTAATTAAAGCCCAGAAATATTATGAAGGTAGCTTGAACCTCTGTGCTTTATTTCAAATGATTTTTAGTCCAATTATCCATTGAAAAATCCCAAGAAACCCTTGTTTCTTGTTTTCAAACTAGTGAGAGTCTGAAATACATATGAAAGTCAAAAATTGAAGGAAAAATCAAAGAAGAGAACCATACTCTACCTATTTTAAATCCAAGAACCTCTGTCAAAATCCAAAAATACTTCTGTAAATTGATTAAACTTATAGAAGTAATCAAAAAGCCTTTTGTAGTCCTAAAAGCTTAAAAATGCCTAAATCTACTCCAGCTGCATCCTCCAAGACTGCTATCATTGTGAATCCTCTACAACCTCTTGTTGTAGACATTGAGCACATCCCTTTAGCATATATTTACTATAAAATAACAGATCGTGTTGTTGAATTCAATTTGTTAGACCTCCACTGCTGGAGCTATGAAAAATCTTTAGATCAGGTGGAAGAAGTCCAAATTTGGGAATCAAACTTGCCCAAATATGTTGTTCCAGTCACTTATTCATGCCCAGAGCTGATTAGGTTGTGTCAGAATTATTATGTTCCTGAACAAAGAGCAATAGTGAATGCAAACAAAGAAGTACTTTTTAAAATTACTACTGAGTCCATAAATCAAATGTTACAGCTCAAACCTGATCATCAAGCAGTTCCTTTGTCCACAGAAGCACTTACCAAGATGTACATTGGCCTTGATTTTCCCAAAAAAATCCATATCTTTCAAATATTCATGCCCTTACATGTGGAAATTCCTCAAATCAATCCTCCATATTCCACTTCAAAATTTCTAGAATGTTCAAGGCATGTAATTTCTATGTTGTCATTCATCCTAGGATACTTTACAAATGAGCATACTGATGAGTCCATCCTAGGGTTCCTATCTAATTTTACATCAGGAAAACCTCCCTCTGTAATTTTTAATTATGCTGAGTATATTGCTGACAATATCCATGATCAACTGATCAAGTTACCAACTGAAGGAGTGTTTAGATACACATCTTTTCTCTTCCATATGTTTTTATATTTTCAAACAGATAAGTTCCCTATAACTCTACAAAAGCTTGATATAGAATAAAAACCACTTTTAGTCATCTTCTGGACTTCATTGATTAGAAAAGAGTCCTCAAAATTCACTTTGACAGAGTTTACTGATAATTTGTCCATCCATTGATCAATATGTTGACCAACACTGAACAGCCAAGGATCAATGATAAAATGAAGAAAATCCTACAGCTATCTGAATAGACAAGGACCAGAGATTGGTATTTGTATGAGAAACACATAGAAATTAGAGTTTTCAGCTCTAATATTCTACCCTACAAACTACCCAAATTTGTACCAATGAGGGTTTTTCCTTGGAATATATCAGGAAAATCTTGAATTCTGATTCTATTAAATTTCTAGCAGCAAAGAATAAAACACAATTCAAGCTAAAGAATCAAGTGGGGCCATTTATTTGTAATCATGGAGATGCAAAGATAGAAGAAGCCAAACAGTTATTAGAATACAAATTTGAAGAGAGTTTCTCCTGGAACTATGATCCACAAGGAATACTAAGTAAAATGAAGGCTAAGTGTAAACTAACACCCTACATTCATGATGAAAAACCAGATATTAAGAAGTATGTCAATCAGACTGAGTGTATAGAAAACACTTTGATAGATGCAATAAAGCAAGGTGATACTAAACACACTTTAAAAGCTACAAATCAAGCAGAGAAAGCCACCAAAAGGGTCAAAGAAGAAGGAACTTACATTGTAGAGACCATAACTAAGAATAGGTTCAAGTTAAGATATAATAAAAAGCCTAAAACAGATCCAGTGGGTAAAGAGAAAGTGGCTATTGAGGTTGAAGACACAGATGTCCCAGTAACAAACATAGATGCTGCTACAGTCATCAGAAATGAGTTAGTTATAGAGAATCTGAATGAAGAACATATTGATAATTCAAATACACAGATGATAGAGAAAAATTAGAATTTAGAAGCATCATCTTCACAGACAGCAGAGGAAAAGGATCTCGATATAAGAGAAAAATACAAGAAAATCAAGACAAAGAATGAAGAGATAAAAAATGAGATTTAATCTCAATATTTGAAGCAAACACCAAGTTTACAAAACAAACTTTTATCTGCCTTTGATTACTCAAATAAAAATTTGATCATATCAGTGTTACAGCCTACAGTGAAGACTCGAAAGATAGTTGCAAACTACAAAAAGGTTGATCTAGAAGTAAAAACAGAGAAAATTCATGCACTTGATCAAATAGAATTTCATAGATAGAGTTCAGAGATGTTGTATTCTACTATTACAACCAAAGCTATGAGTGTTCAAAAAAATTAGAACACAATCATAAATATGAAATATGAAATGAAGGTTGACAAAGCCTCATTATATGCTAAGGACCTAAAGATTAAGTCTTTAGAAGAGTTGGTTCTCCAAGTAGGATATGATCTTGCAAATGTTAGAGCAGCAGAACAAATAGTGAAGAAAAATAATGAAGACATTGAAACATTGAGGAAACAACTTAAACTGCCATCGACTGAACATCCTCAAGCTAAAGAAATAATACAATAACATACTCAAAAGGATGACATGATGAACTTGATCTTTCAGCTAATAAGAAAAATAAAAAAAATGGAAATTCAGATGTACAAGCTTGTCCATGAAAAGGAAACTACAAAAGAACAAGAAGTCCCTTTAGTAATTCCCATGGTTACTACTGTTGTGCCTTCAACTCTAGCAGAAGAGTTGGCACCCAAAGAACCACTAGCTACTGCAGTTCCAGTGACATCATCGACAACTTCAGCTATAGAGTCATCTACTACAGCTGCTCAACCTTCAAATGAGGCCAGTAAATTAGTAAAGGCCATGGAAGAAATGTTATTACAAGCAAGTGAGATTAAAAGTTGAAAAAGATTCAAATTTGTAATGAGGAAGCTTGGAAATCACTTACAGATTTACTGTGAAAGTAAAAATCAGATAAGATGAAGAAAAATGTTTGTTGATTTTCAGTCAAAATGGATTTATTACTGCAGTAAAAAGAATTTTACAGAGATTAAAGAGTATCAGATATTAAAGAGTATCAATTAAAGGGGATCAGAGTGAAAGAGTATAAGATATTGAAGATAAAATTTCAAAACAGATTTGAAATATCTTGGCCAGCAAAGAGGGCACCAAGGCAGCCAGTTGCACCTAATCCACAATTAGTTTCTATTTTATTTGGATAAATAAGATAGCTTTCTGATTTGTTAAGTAGCTGTCTCTATTTTGTTGTAAAGATATTTCCATTTTCCTTAGATAATTCCTAGAAGCATTCTAGGATATTTGGTAAACAATATTGTATAAATAATTCATCTTTAGAAGTATTATGGTGGAATAAATTGTTGAAGATTTCTATAGTCATTTTTGTTGGACTTGAAGGCTTTTGTGTTGCAAATTCGAGTAGCAAACTGGATCAGATCAATTAGCATCATATTTCAGGATTCATGTGATGAGCTATTGAAGTGAAGTATTTTCTACTTGTAATTGTTTATCTTATTTGTTTCATGCATCCATATATGTGTTCCAAATTTGAATGAATAAACAAGAGTATTACTTCAGGATTTGTTAAAAGCACCATGCCTTTACTGTTTATCATTTCTATGTTTTCTGCTAATTTCCAGAGTAGGAAACCCTTAATTTCTCCCTCTTTTGTTTGACCTCTACCTACTACTTCCTTTTTCCGAATCAAAGAACCCTTCATTGTTCTTTATCCCGATCATACCACTTCACCAAACAACCTTCCAATATCTTCAAAGGCTTATCTATATTTCCCTGAAAACATTTTACTTTTTGACCTTGATCCTAGTTCTGTCTGCTTGACTTTTGACTCCTTAGCCCAATGGACAATCAGATTTTCCACTATCCATCTCATTAAGTGATTTTCCCCACCAAACCAACCAAATCAAAACCAATTTTCACAATCATAACTAGCATAATATCTTAAAATATAAAAAAAGTTAAATATTATAGAGAGATCCCTTTATGAACCCTAGGAAGGCTAGATCTTAGAGTTTAAAAGTAGGTTTGTGGTTACCCCTAGAGTTCTTACAACTATAAATCAAAATCTCACAACTTTGAGAATTACTGGAGTGATAACAGAATCAACTCCATGACCTACTAGAGTACCTCAAAGGGAAAGAATTTGCACATGCCACAAAGTTGCATATTAGCAAATCTAAATGAGAGCTTGCAGAAGTCCCTTCAGGAGTCCTCAATTGGCTGCATGATGGGAAGGGTGAAGAAAATTATATGGTTGGATATAATTGAGTCTTTAAATGATTTATGGCCCTCAATTCAGATAATTTTTGAAAAAAGGGATATAATTGAGGTAGTGAAGGTGGCCATTGAGAAAACAAATGAGGAACTTGGAGATAATTCCCAAAATGCCAACAAGATCATCAGATTCCTGAATTCCAAGAAAATCCATGAATTGGAGAAAGTGGAAGTGGCTAACAGAACAACCTGTGTTCTTGAGGTTAAAAGGGTGTTGAATAAGAAGAGTCTGGTCACATAGCTAGAAGAGAGATGCCATCAGCTAGAGATCGGGGTGAGTAGATTTTTCAACAGGATTGAGCCACTGAACAAAAGAGGGTTTCCTTCCTTGTTTTTCGTCAACGATAAACTGATGTCTGGGATTGATTATGTAAAGAGGCTCACAGAGATATATGAAGACACAACCAAGCTCACAAATTTAAAGAACACCATGATCGGGAAGGCATTCCATGAAGTCATTAACAATGATGTCCTCATACAACATGAGGTGAAGCACATTTTCCAGCTGAAACCAACGTTCGTGAAGTATATTGAGACTGATGAAGTATACAGGAAGTTGAAAAGGACCAATATCCCAACTCCAGAGAGTTGGGAAAATCTATGCAAACTCCAGGAAGGATGAAAACTCATTTCAGTGGTGAATTTTCAGTATTAGCACATCCAGTGTATCATATCTGCCAACACAGCAGACTGCCACAACGTTAGATAACATCTCCACAAGGACGTCGGGCACCTGCAGAGAGAGCCATTACAATGAAGGCACTTCCACTTATACTTCCAACATCTATCTAGAAAAAATCACAACGAGTCCATGCATGAGACACGCAGATCCATTTTCAGTTACTATTATAGTAAACGAAAATATTTCCCTTTTGATAATGGGAAGCCGGTGAAAATAGTTTAAATATAAGTTTTCATTCAGTAACAGGGGTTGGACCATGGTTTTGTAAACACTTTTCATTGCAAGTATTCATACTTCTCAAGATGGAGCATCAATAAAGAAATCATTCTGCAAGATTCATATGTTGTGTGTCCTCGTGATGTTTTTCCTTATTCATGTTTAATGTTTTTCCCACTGTAATCTCTTCATGTGTTTCATTTATAATTCTACTTGTAAAGTATGAAGGTAAGATTAATATTTGTTGTTTTAGAGTACCTTAATTCTAAATGTCTTTACAATTCCAATGTTTTCCTTTGATGTACGATTTAATAATTCTTAGTTTCTCTTAAGTCATTACTGAAAGCACTTTTATCCATCCCATAATTCCACTTAGCTATAAACACCATTATTCGCATCTATCTTGCCTTGCATTCACTTTAGTATTTCATGTGTACACTCAGCCTATTTTAACTCCATAGCCCAAAGGAAACTGTTTAGAAAAAACCCCTTCTATCCAACCAAGAAAAATCAAACAAACAACTCTTACAATCAATTTAACTAGCCTAACATTAGTAAACTTAAATAATTATAAATCTAATAGAGAGATCCCTCTCTGAATCTAGGAGGGCTAGATCCTAGGCTTCAAGAGGTTTTGATGTTGTGCTTTATATTTTAGTCTTTCCAATCTTCTAAATTATAAAGTGATAACAAGTGGCATTCATCGGTGGAAAGGTACGCATTTGGAAGAAGAAATTCATTGAAGCTATTACTATCGGTTTTAGAGTTGATATGCTTTATCAAGTTAGAGGAAGTCCATTGGGGACCATGACATGTGACACAACTCTTAAAAATGAGCTATGGCACTAGAGGTTTGCACACATTCATTACAAGGCCCTTCCCGAAGCAAGGAAGGTGGTGATAGGGAGGCTCAAGTTCAAAGATGATCATAAAGGTGTTTGTTAGGGTTTTGTTGAAGGAAAGCATACAAGGGGACCATTCCCCTTAAGTGCCACAAAGGCATTTGATATTTTGCAATTGGTATATTTTGTTGAAGGAAAGCATACAAGGGGACCATTCTGATCTATCTGGTATGATGCCATAACATCCTTGGGAGGATGTTTATATTACATCAATTTTATTGATGAATTTTCCCACAAGGCTTGGATATACTTATTGAAGAAGAAGTATGGAGCATTCAAGTGGTTTCATACCTTCAAGGCCTTGTGTTAGTGTAAATTCTTAATGCGAGTGTACGAGAAAATATCACTTTATCTGTGTGTGACAAACATCATTAACAAAAAGGATGGTTGCTTAACTTCCTTATATCTGCAATAGATAGTCGAAACAAATGTAACAAAAACCCAGATCTATGCAGTAAAAGCAGTTAAACAATATAAATAAATAAGATTTTCATATGTATTAACACCTGGGAAGGGAAAAAATAATGATGTTACCAATCCCCCTTAATGGTATGGGTTCTTGGTTGTCCTCAATGCTTCAGATCCAAAAGTTTCTCTCCCTCAATGGTGTAGAAAACCCAAGACGTGTTGAACTCTATGGGAGCTCAAGAAGCAAGAAAATAGTAGTAGAAATGATAATGATCAAAGAGTGATAATGAAAGTGATCAAATTATGGCAATGAAAAAAGGATCAAAGTGGATAATGAATGGAAAACCCTCCTATTTATAACAAAATATTGAGTTATCATTGATAATGGCGAATAATAAAATATTATTAACCAAGATCTAGATCTAACTGCTTGGAATATTTTATTATATTTTATTGGAGGGAAGGAATTTTAATTGGTTGAATCCTTTTATTTAGAAATAATAAACAAATAAATGATTTATTTATTATTTCAAGAATGGGGTTAAGGAATAATTTAACAAATAATGATTTGTTTAATTATTTCTAGGCGATTTAGTCAAATTTAACAAGGAATAATAACTAAATAATGATTTAATTAATTATTCCTAGAGAATAATAAGACAAATAATTATTTATATAATTATTTCTCATTAATTGGGTTAAATATGACCAGGAATATTATTTAAACAATGGTTTAACTAATTATTCCTAGAGGAAAATCAAAGAAATAAGGATTTATTTAATTATTCCTCATGGGGTTTCCTATTTGAACCAGAAATGACTTAATAAAATAGGGTTTTATTAAATTATTTCTTAGATATCATTTTTAGGATTCAACTGCATTAATTTAGTCATTCATCTATGACCATTTTCATGAGAGGTAGTCATAACTGACTAATTTCTCATGATTTTTGAATAGTCCACTTAGTACTCATTGCATCGGGTGATGCTCACAGGGGTGAAGAAGTGGGATTGAAACTAGTGAAATGAATCACATACTGTCAATCATCACTTCCGGGGCTTGCACACGGTAACCAGAACTTCCCGGGAGGTCTCCCATCCCAGAACTCCTCTGGCTCAAGCGCGCTTAACTGTGGAAATGGTCATAGATGAATGACTAAATTAACGCAGTTGAATCCCAAAAATGATATCTAATATAATGCACTGCGAAAACCCCTCATACTTAAATTATTTCTTATAGTGAAAGAAATTTTACTATGGTAAAATTGGTTTTACATGGTGTATTTCGATCCATATAATTGTAAATGGTTATATGACCAAAAATTGGTGTAACATATTTCCCCCCAATGTGCGAACCTTAGGCGCTAATTGTATGACTGAAGTACGTTGTAAGAACACAATAATTAGAAATTGAAGGGGAGTCAAAGAGAGAGAGAGAGATACATAGACAGAGTGAATTGAGAGAGGAAAATGACCTAAGGGGTCGAGACCTACAAATGATATAAGTCTTCTTTAATGTTTGGGTACCTGTTCTTAGTGAGGCAGGGGAGGCATAATTATGCCCGGTGAGATGACAAAGTACAAAGAATGATGGTGCGCCCAAGAAAAGGGGATTGAGCTATAAAATACATGATAAATGGTACATGACCTACTGGCATAAAATGGGCCAGACAAAAATATAATGGATCCCACATACACACTGCACCTGGGACAACAACCAAGACTAAATATAGTAATATCTGAGTACATGAGATATAATTAAAAAAAAAAAAGCACTGATAAAAAGGAAAGGGCCTTGAAAATATGCATGGATCATATGAGTAATACATGCATGCTATAGGTGCTGCAAGTAGCTAGAGCCGAACCCATCAAATCTGCGGAGCTGCATCTAAGGCTGTAGCATAAAATGAGGTCATCTAGGTATGCAGAGGGCTACCTGAATGGCCACCCCCTCATGAGGTATGAAACATCTCGCAGACATTCAAGAATCATTGGAACAATCTACTGGATCACCAAACTATCAAGCATACAAATATTGATTGTGCAATAAAGAGCTAGATGAGAAAAAATCAAGTCAAAGGGCAATGAGGGGTCCCTTTTCTTGATCCGAGACACTAAACAAGAATGGAAGTTGGAACGAAGATAAACCGCCTCTAGACCTGTCTTTTGGAATGAATGTGCTAATGTCGACAAAAGGAGGTCCACCATAGGTAAGGAAATGAGGATCCTCAACTAAGGCACAAGGGATTATAGTAGAGCGATTGATGGACTGACACTAGGGATGATAATGGAATGGGGGATACTAAGTAGCAAATGGACGACTTCCCTTGTCAGAGCATAAAAAGCATGGATGATTTGGCAAAGACTAAATCGACTCCTGAGGATATGGGGGACAGTATTACTGGAGGCCAAAATGGGATACATGAGAGAGGGACAAGGCATAAATGGATGGAACACTGTAACAGGAGGCAAAGGGACTTGTGACAGACTCCATGAATGCGATGGTGACTAAACTCGAATGCTTTGATCAAGGGCAACTCGATGATGTTGCCACACATAATAGGCCTGGTGGGGACCATAAAAACATGATAAAAATATGGTTATTCATGACTAAAATCGACACATGCATTGACAAGTATGAAGGAAAAGTGGTGCCCCAAGTACAAGTAGAGCAAGTGAAGAAATCCAATTTTGAGAGGCGGTGAAGTGACCCTTCTTGGAAAAATGGCTTCTGGGTGAAGTATCAAATCACAAAAAACAAAATGATACCCATTTTAGAGCTCGGTGAGAGATTTCCAATGGTGTTGATGGTTCGCTAAACTGAGCTACGGTTTGGTCACAATTCACAAAAGAAAAAATAAGTTTTTTCTTTTTATAGGGTGATTTCCCTCCAATTCAGTTCACTTGATATTGGAGCTATAGTGAACATGGAGAGGAGGAGAGGGCCCTAAATCTTGTGGCTTTTGTAGTGGATAAACCAGCTATTAGAATCGAGATTTGTCAGTTTCAGGTAGGTGGCCTAAACTTACTTTTCATTTTTGGTGAATTAAATTTTCATATTAGGTGCCTAGAGCCCAAGAACAACACCTTGCCCTCCCTCATGGTCGACTCGCACTTTCGAGGCCCTTCTATGCTATTTGGCCCGTAGTTTTCAGACAGAAAACTGCAAGCTCAGAGGTACAAGTAGAGGAAACTACGAGTTGGTGAAAAAGGTGGGTTTTTACCTATTTTTAGCTAGGAACTAGGGCTTGATGGTTTGGATGCAGTTTTTCTTTCTCTTAACTGAAAAACATGTTGGGTTTGTGTAGGTATGACAGAGTTAAATATCAACTAGAGAGAGAGAGATTTCAATGCACTTTGTTCTGAGATCCAGGGGGATCAAGTGGTTAGAGGTGCACTTGCGAGATATGGGGTTCTAAAGTTGGTTGAGAACCCATTTATGAGGGCAGGGGAGCCCTTGCTATCTAAGATAGTCAGGTATTGGGACCCAGACCTGGAGGTATTTGTAGTGTAGAGGCACCAGATCGAGTTGACCATACAAGTGATATATTTCCTGACCATTCTCCCGCCTTTGGGGGTGGTGGGAAATATCCAACTAGTATTACTGTGGGGGAGAAACATATTATAGTTCATAGAATTACACTATCGATTAGATTTCCATGTAAGGGGAATGGCTATACCGATCAGTGATCTAGAGAGGCTAGAGAGTTGGGCTGTCACTGTATAAATACTTCAGATCTTGGGCAACCAAGCATTCCACCACATCACTGGGGGGTAGATGATGTTAGTTGAGAGTGTACTGAGTGGGACCTACTATGGGTGGGCCTAGATGATGATGGCGTCATTGAAACGATATTTGTCACTATGCAAGCAACAAGTGAACCATGACTATGCTTTTGGTATAATGTTGTGCTCGTTCTTCTTCGAGAAGGTCCCCACTGTTGGGTGCTGTTGAAGCCCCGAAAATCAGGTCTACAATAAGGGGGATACCCACTCGGTCTGGACCTTGGTTGGCAGTTCCTTTTCCGTTTGGTGTAGTGGGTCCGACTCGGGATAATGGGACTAGTTTCCCAATATGTGTGTGTGTGTTGAGAATTGATATTTCCTTTCCAAAAAGTTCCTAAGTGAAATGATTTTATTCTATTTCTAATATAATAACATGAAAATTGTATTCTAATTAAATAGAAATATATAATTCTAAACTAACCCGGGATGTAATCTTTCCGTTATGTGATCTAAAATGATTTCAAATAACATTTGGTAATAAAGATCCTTCAACTGTTATAAGAAAAGAATTCAATAAAGATAAACTACTTCGTATAAAAAGTTAGATGAAACAGTTGTGAAGACCATATCACATAATAAGTTACTCATATATTAAGCATAAATAAATAGCTATCACCATACAAAAGTGCCAAATGATAACTCAAACATTCAAGCATTAATATATAAGCAACTGAACATAAATATCACTTTAACACAAAGGTAGAAATAGTTAAGAGATAAAAGTACCATTTATAACTAGTTCTACTCATGAGCTTCAAGCAATAATGACTTATCTCTTCTTAATCCAACATCCACAAAGAGTACAAAAGTGCAACATCAATAGTAGATATTAAATGCAGATATCAATAAATCTTGTTCCATTCATTCATCAAAACCTCCTCGGAGGGTGCAAAAGTGCATGTTCTAAGGACAAGTTTTTGACAAATTTCAGGACCCTTCTCTAAATGCATGATAAGGGTTTAAATACTACTAACTAAATCTAAAAATAATTTATTACAAAAATGTAGGATACGGTTTAAATGACCGTCCTTTTTTTAGGCAAAAAATAAAGCAAAACTAATATTAAATCTAAAATTAAAACTTAACAACTAACTACATGTGAATTTGTTCTTTGAAATTGCAAGAGTTCAACATTGATTTGCGAAGAGTAGGCTGGCCGACTTCAGACTTTAACTGTCCTGTGAAAACGGAATTGGCAAGAGTTGGCGCCATATTCTCGGCAGAATTGATGATACATTTGAGAGTCATGCACTGGCTATGTGGTTTTACCAGACACACCCAGTAAGAATCCCAATTTAACTTTGTTGATCTTTTAATCAATTCTGCCTTTTCTTGAGCCTTCTGTCTCCAGTTTGTCTGCAGTTGCTGTGCTTTTGGTAGGTACCCTGGAGTAGTTTCTGGGATCAGATTTTCCTTGTGCAAATTTTCATTTATACAATCAATAATATTGCTTGCTGCTGTAGCTGCTTCTTTTGCCGCTTGCTTTGCTTTCCTGATTTGTCCATCCCAATTATTAAAGAGCATTTCTTTATGATTTCCATTGATTATTGGTGCACCTGCTTGGTTCCCCTCCTCTGTTTCTTGCCAAGCCAAATAGTCAGTAAATCTTTTATCAGTTAAATCATAATCATGTCATAATTTTACGACATGATTAGTGATTTTATCACTTTCTTCACAATAAGAGTTCCACTGTGATATTATTTGGCATAATATTTCCTATTGCTGCAGTAGTTGATCATTTAAGGAAATAGACTCTGTGATAAATTTTGTGAGCTTGGGATCATCCTTGTGCATCTCTTGCATAACCTATAGCTTTTTTTTTTTTCAGCCAAACTGTTATGATATCCTATCTGCATTTGTTAGAAGTCTTGCTGTAATTTTTCAAGTTGTTTCTGTGTTTCATTGTTAGCATTGGATTGTTGCAGCTGTTGTTGCAAGACCTGTACTTGATCTTATTTCTCATTCAGTAATTTTCGTACCTCAGATGCTTTATCAATGGCTGCAGAGGAATATGCTCCTGTGATCTGAGATAATTTGGTGAGATTTTCAGTTGGATCAGTGGTAGGATCTTGCCATAGGACATCTAATTGTTCTACATCATGAGAGAGCACATTTTCCAATTTCCTTTTCTTCCTTTGTCTTCTTACCACTGCCTTGTGTTGTGGACTCTAAAATACATCAAGAGGAGTAATTTCCTCTATTTTGAGCATAAGTTCAGAGTATGGGGTAATTGGAATATGTTCCATTTCTAAGACATTGGTAGTTATTCCTGTGACTATATTTTTTGTTGTCTGTACATTACTCACAAGTGTCTGTATGTTCTGTCCTTTAATATTAATAAAATCATTGAATGTCTCCCATTCCTTATCTAACTCATTTTTTACTGATGATTTTTTTACAATGAGAGGGGGAAGATTTAGCTGAGGAGAGGTCAAAACTTGTTGCTGTGAAAGCTCCTTTGATTGGGCAGTATCCCTTACTGACCCTTCACTTTTATCATGGCCATTATCATACCTCTTAGAGTGTTTAGAGTTTTCTCTTCCAGACTTTGACTTAGACCTGTCTGTACCTGAACTTCCACTGAGACTGATACTAGGAGTTGGTTCCCTTACGGGTTCCAAGCGTAATTTATCCAAAGGGATAGTAGTTAACCTCCTTTCCTTGTATATCTTGAATTCTTGAAATTTTTCTGGAGGGAACCGTATTTGGGCTGAATGTAGAATATATTTAAGTGTGCCTTTTTCTTGGAACATGTCATCAAAAAGATAATCTTCTTTAGAAAACACTCTTATCTTGACTACAGTAGTGAAATTTTTAACAATATCATAGGGGTCGAATGGTATTCTCGGAAACTTGAACAAACGTAAACATGTAATATTGTTTATTTCTTTGAATGCATGGCCAACATCAAATATTGAAAAGGCCCCACAGGGCATAGGAAATTGTGGCCAGATAGCCTTCTTTTTGTCCTTCAAATTTTTAGTCAAACCTCCTTCTCCGCAGGTTTGATAAGCAATTTCTCGGGCCATGAGTTTATCAGGAACATACAAAGGTAAAACATGAGGAGAAGAAAAACTTCCAAATACCCTAACATATGTAAATAATTCTTCTCCAAACCATCTCGCAACAGGAAGTATGTCTACCTCTTCTTCAGGAGAAAACCTTGGAGCATATTTATCATATAACATTTTGTACAAGGGCAACATGATTCCATGGAAAATCTTGTAAAAATAGGGAATTAACTTTGAATCCCATAATTCTTTGTGATAAACATGAATGGGTAGGGAATCTTAAGTTGTCCATTTCCAACCCATTAAAGGAAACTTGGAAATATAACAGATTGAATCCATTACATATGCAGATAAGTAAAAAGAGGGATAAATCCTCTGAGAAACAGTTCTTTTAGATCGGTAATTCAAAATAGCCATGGCTAAGTTGTCAGATAATATCTTCTAGCCCAATCCACAATAGTAGCATTAAAAATAGCATTCAATAATGGTAGTCATTCAGATGAAAACTTATTAATTTCTGGCTTTCCAAAAAGCCTACAAAACGTAGCAGCAGCAAAGCAATACGGAGAAGTGAGAGAACCAGTACTATACATACAGTGTTTATCCTTCTTTAGTGGTTCGTCTCTCCTTGACGAATCCTTGGTGCATTCTGCCAGGTTTTCATTTTCTTTGGAAAAATTCTCCATGAACTGTTTGTTATAAGTCGCCGTGGCTCCGAAAAATGATATATGAGTCTCAAATCTTGTGGAGTAAATGAGCCAATGAGTTCTTAACCCTGAGTCTTAAACTGTCTGTTTGTAATATCAGTGTTGTCGAGTACCCATTTAACCATGTCCATGTATGGAAGAATTTTAGGTCTCGCTGCTATCAAGTGTAAGAATGTGTTAGCGCTCAAATCTACCTCAGGCTGAAATGAGGTAAAACTCAAGGCTACATCAAACCACGCTCAGCCTCGTAGCTAGCCCTACGAGGACAGGAGAGGGCTCTCTTCGTCAATCTCGATAAAATGAACAATAGGGTGCGAGATGACTTACAATGGGAACTGATCTTAGGCTAGTAAAGAGATGGGTATTTTTGATTTTTGATTTTTGGGTTTTCGCTGGAGAAATGGGAAAACAAATTTTGGGGTCCGGGGATCAGGTCAGACCTTTGCAGATTTCGAGTTGGGGCGAGGTAGGTGAATGTCTTGATGCTTTTGATTGGATATATGAACAGATCAGACCGACGAGGAGCTGAAGAGGGCAAAGAAGAACTTGGATCCTCTTCAAACAGTCGAAAACATATAGAACTAAATGAATTCAAAGGAAGAGCACGGTAAACGATGGATTCAACCTCATCTACTCATTCAATTTAGTTCAGAAGCATATGAAAGGAATGGAATACATTAAACATGAAAAACTTACAGTAAATAGAGAGAAAACACCATCAAGAACAAAACACCACAAGGATCCCAACAAGTGCCGCAAAACCTCTGATCTTTCCTTAGCCAAAATATGAAAAAATATGTACAATGGTGCCAAAAGTCTCCCAAGAGTCCAACCTGTACAATGTCTCAGAAATTACAATATATAGATCACTCTAACACCTTCCCCCACCTCTAGGGGTCGAATTCCTCCTTCAGGGATCAGTTTCAACAAATTCTAATCATGGAACTACAATCTAGGCAGCTAACAACTTGCCTCTAAAAGAGTGGGAACTGATCCATTTACATGATTTTTACCTTTTTGAGAGTGAATCTTCTAGAATAGATAAAAATAAGCCAAAGTTACATGCCAAACATAAATTTACATCATGAAAACCCAAAAATTTCATCCACAAGAAAAACTGGTCCAAACTGGCCGAAAATCTGAGCTGGAAGTTGAAAATTCAGCCAAAAATTTAAGTGGGTCGCATGCCTGAAACAAGTGGGTCGCATGACTTTCAGCCCGATTTTGAAGGACTTCCTGGCATCCAAATTGAGCTCATGATAGCTCGTTGGAAAGCCCTGGATGTTGGCTATCCAACCCAAGTGAAATTTTCCAATTTGAAGTTCATTTGACCCTCCAAAACCTCATTCTCCCAGAAGTACTTCCTGCTGGTGCAAAAGGTGGCAGCAAGGTGGTTTTTATGGTGTTTTTGAGCTTTTTGACCATCCAGAACCTGATGAAATGCTTCGGTAATGCCTGAGGATGCATAAATTACCATGAAAAATCCAAAAATGAAAAAATTTCCTTCAGCAAGTGTCCCAAAAAAAAGTGAGCATATGGGTGCGAGACCCACTTAACTGAAAAACCTGTTTTTTGAGACCAAAATTTCAAAATGACAAAAATTTTCCCAAATTTGCTCAAATTCAGAGCGAAGACCCTCCATCATGTATCTTTCCCAGCCAACGAAGCATCGGCCAAAATCCGGAGTGGATCAGGCCTTTTCCGCCGTTTTAGTGCTTCGCTCAACCTCCTCTTCAGAATCTTCATTCTCGCTTTGCAAACATGCATGCGAGCCCAATAATGGCCTTTCATGTGACGAAGCATGTCTTTGTCTCTATCATTATCATGTGAATGTACCTACGCTGATGAAGAAGGCGAGACCCCTTCCACGCCATGTGGAGATAGTACTCGCACTGCTGATGAAGTCAACGAGACCCCTTCCACCCCATGTGGAGATAGTACTCGTCGTGATGCTGCAAACAAAGCTCTGTGGCCTCTCTGATATGTTACCACTACTGGCGCACTGCTATGCTCCATCTCAGTACATCAACCTCAACGGTTGAGTCACAGTCCTGCTCATATCCTTGCTCATAAACTGAATCCGTCTCTGACATGGCTTTGAACAAGATATTTGCAATATGGATGCTCATATAGGTGCAGTGAAGGCAAAGTCTTAATGTTTGTTCAAAACCCAATGAATGTCACACATGTACCCAAGTATCAAAGAAAAACAAAATCATCATGAGGATGGCTCTGCTTTAATGGCATAATAACTATCACTGTTTCGATCACAAGTAAGTTTGACAATGAGTACCAAATGCAAATGTGTGGTCAACTTTGTGATGATGGCCAAAATATGTCAAAGGAGGAAGCAAACATAGGACAGTGTTTCATCAAATGGGAAATAAGAATATCATGACAACGACCATATGAAACAAATGGACATGACAGTAGCAATTGAATGATGATGACATCAGTGGTATGGTGATGGAGGCTTTATACTAGTCAACATAAGACTGTGCAAAAACATGAGAGGGCATAACAACAGTGATAAGATGATAACTGAGGGCGTGAGGATCGTGTATACAACGTGCTAGGGCATGAGCATCTCTATCATTCACAAAAGTTTTCAAACCTTCACAAACTGTCCATATATTTTCAAAACCCTTGAGGAATTAATGTGCATGTAAATGTAGGATTCTCTCCAAGCATGGCTTATTGCCCAACATCAATAATATCATAATCATGCTAAAAATCCATTGAAAAATGATTAAAACCTGTTTGGAAGTTTTTGGAGTCGATTACAATTGAATCTGGGCGCAAAAAATGAATTTTCTGGGTTCTGATTTAAGTGGGTCGCAACCACTTCAAGTGGGTCGCATCCACTTCAAGTGGGTCGCATGCCTCTTGCCACATAGTGCATTTTGCAGGAAGCTTTTGGAGGCCTTCCCGGTGTCCAAATCGGGCGTGTGATAGGTCGTTGGAAATCGCTTGGAGTCTACTTTCCAAAACAAGTAGAATTATGCAATTTGGATTTCATTTACCCTATGAAAAACCAAATCTCCCAACACTAGTCAAAATGAGCAGAATGAGGCTGCCTCAAGGCAGAGCGCTGTTGCAGTCAACTTTTGAAGGTCTTCCACAACTCCAAATTGAGCTCATGATAGCTCATTGGAAAGATATTTGTGTCTAGTTATCATTTGACTCATCAAGAAAGTCAGTTGGCCAAACATGCTAGGAGAAAACTTGATTTTCCCAAGGTCACTTCAGAGGTGCATTCAATTCTCCTGAGGCAACGGTATTTTTGACATTTCTCTAAAACCATGATACCTGTGTAAAAAGTGAAGGAGGTTTTTCTTCCTTGGCATGTTTTGGACAAAAAAATCTCTCATTTTTCCAAAATTCATCTTTTATTGCTCTGAAACATCTTTTGAGTGAAACTTATCCCGATGTGTGAAACAAGGGATCTTGTCGAAATGAAGCGAAATGAAGGGGATAAAGGACTTCTAAATTCTTGGGGAAATTTTTGGAAGTAGGGAGGGATGTTAGAAAGCAGGGGAAAGTGGAATCTCTGAGATTGAGTGAGGGGAAGGGGTCCAAAAGGGCAAAACACAGGCCTAGCCTAGAAAATTGCCAAGTTGTGGCAAGAAACTAGGGTTTGTGGAAAAATGAGGAATTTGGGGGATCTCAGTGATGGGAAGTGTTTAATAAGGTATATTAAGGATAGGGGAAGGTGTGTGAACATCGGGATACAAGTTTTTTCGATGATTTGACCATCCAAGAGAAATTACCTCCAAAACCCTAGGAGAGGGAAATGGACCTTACCTAGGCACAACTGAAGCATGAACGAGGTGTAAAATGACCCAATGGAACTTGAAATAATGATGAAAACCATATGAATGATGATACACTCAGCTGAATAGTGACATGGACCGACATTTGGACAACTTTGGAAGGAGTGAAAGCAAACCCTAGACCTAATGCCTAGTGACCAAATTTTGCTTGAAGACTCATTTGAAATGACAAAATTTGACCTTGACACTTTAAAATCACTTTGAAAGAGCATGTTTGATCTTTGGAGGAAGAGGGGGCGCAGGCGAATCTAACATTGGCTCTGATGGGGATGGTAGCTCCGGCTGGTGGAGATTACTTGAGGCTCACAGAACTTTGGGAGAGCGAACAATGCCTCCATCCATTGAGCTATGGAATCATTGTCGACCATGAGACTAAAGACTAATGACTCAACTTATTAAATTTGGAAAATCGACTCAAAATGACTGATGCAAACGGAAATATGTTGAATTAAAACAAAAACTTTACGAAAAAGACGTGATCCATCAAACTTCTAAATCCACCGATGGCGACCACTACTACATCCCGATGAGATATGTACAATCATGTATAATGTGCTTTCCCGATGTAACAATCAGGTAGATGGCTACACCTCAAATTGCTGCTCTTATATACGAGCGAGCGGACTAATGAACTTGTAGGCAACTCAAAATAACCACGCGAAACCAAAGCTTATGATAATGAACCGAGCAATATTTATCCTTTCTAATGTTTGCGAAGAATCTTTGAAGGGTCTTGAAAATCTTATCCCAGAAACTATCACGGAGATCCATCTGCCAAAATACTAGTATCCACTTCATTACGATACGAAGGATAATTGATTTGAGGGATAGAGATACCTGGAAATCTACCATCCCCGAGTGATAGGCTGTAGGTTCCTTGACCATGAGCAATTCTGGCATATACTCTTCAATTTCATGATCTAGGTCATTCTTAAACAAAAAACAATCTTCAAGGTTATTAAACATGACCTTATCATCTTTGTGAAGGAAAAAAATTATACGTTTGCTGATCTACCTGTTGATTACAAGACGGTCATCTTTTTCAACGGAGGAAGAAGTTTCTGCTACGATTATGTGTGCCCAGCATAAATCTACGCTAGCTTGGGGCAGCAACAAGACCTTTCAAAAGCTGATCCTCTGTCTTCGGACAAGGGAGACGGTAAGAACTTATTACGCTTAAACAATAATTATCTTTTCATATGACGGAGACATTAAACTATCATTGTCTTGAGTTATGGAAAGGATATTTATCACTTACTTGCACAAATATCTCATTTTGATTTTCATGAAGCATTTGGATTACTTCTTCATGAAGAATTTTGTGTTCTAATGATGGGTGACTCTATAGTAGAGAACATTTGGATCCATTATTTTGTGTCTTACGCATTCCGGATGATTTCAACGGCGAGTTCTCTTTGATGGGCTTCGGCACAAGATATGCTTGGTCATCATGATGCGAATGCAGATACGGTGGTTGTCGGACGTATCTGTCTGCAATTAAGTCATGGACTTACTTGCATCTTTGTTTGTCTTAAACATGGGCAGTCTGAAATGACATTCTCCCTTTCATCATTTCGGCCATGTGGCCATCTTCAACACAATAGATCTTGATTCTGGCTGTGAAATTTACGAGCATCTTGATGGGTATCCTCAAGTTCTCTTCATTCGCTGAAATGGATTCTCGTCTGAGGGCCTCCATGATTTCATCATCAGTATCATCTTCATAATATTTCTCCGAGGCTTTCAATAAAAGAATAAGCATGTTTTAGCAGTCATGAACTAAATTTAATGATCGATAAGACACTTGATATCTTTCGATGAACGGGGCATGAAAGTCCTTTAAGCAGTAAATACGGACGGCTTAGATTTTCATACCATGGCGAAAGGCTTCACCTTCCGGAGTGGCCGGGAATATCTTCATCAAGCAATCTTCGGGAAAATCCACCTTCAACTTGCGAATATGCATGTGAAATACGACTAAATGTAAAGCAGCATCTTTCTTACCATCATTGTTAAACTGAGCGGATTCCTCGACCAATCCACCTTGGGCATCTTATTAGGAAAACCTGGAATGTGATCTCGGCTCAAAGGGAGCATATCTTCTCGTGGTCAGGTCCATCTTGAAAATCTCACGGCCAGTCTCCCTGCGGTTGAAGTCACCATGAAGCATTTGATTGTCTGGATTGTTTAGTGTGTGAAGTCGCCGGGTGAATGATTTCAGCCTTCATATGTGTCTGACTGCTGTCCACCATCAGCATCAGATCTGCAACTTTGTTATCCTTTACCGGGGAAAGATCTTCCCCAGTATGGTCGCCACTATGTTAGCACTCAAATCTACCTCAGGCTGAAATGAAGTAAAACTCAAGGCTACATCAAACCACGCTCAGCCTCGTAGCTAGCCCTACGAGGACAGGAGAGGGCTCTCTCCGTCAATCTCGATAAAATGAGCAATAGGATGTGAGATGACTTACAATAGGAACTGATTTTAGGCTAGTAAAGAGATAGGTATGTTTGATTTTTTGATTTTTGGGTTTTCGCTGGAGAAATGGGAAAACAGATTTTGGGTCCGGGGATAAGGTCAGACCTTTGCAGATTTCGAGTTGGGGCGAGGTAGGTGATTGTCTTGATGCTTTTGATTGGATATATGGACAGATTAGACCGACGAGGAGCCGAAGAGGGCAAAGAAGAACTTGAATCCTCTTCAAACAGTCGAAAACATGTAGAACTAACTGAATTCAAAGGCAGAGCACTGTAAACAATGGATTCAACCTCATCTACTCATTCAATTTAGTTCAGAAGCATATGAAAGGATGGCATACATTTAAACATGAAGAAACTTACAGTAAACAAAGAGGAAACACCATCAAGAACAAAACACCACAAGGATCCCAACAAGTGCCGCAAAACCTCTGATCTTTCCTTAGCCAAAATATGAAAATATGTACAATGATATCAAAAGTCTCCCAAGAGTCCAACCTGTAGAATGCCTCAGAAAATACAATATATAGATCACTCTAACACCTTTCCCCACCTCTAGGGGTCGAATTCCCTCTTCAGGGATCAGTTTCAACCAATTCTAATCATGGAACTACAATCTAGGCAGCTAACAACTTGCCTCTAAAAGAGTGGGAACTGATCCATTTACATGATTTTTACCCTTTTGAGAGTGAATCTTCTAGAATAGGTAAAAATAAGCCAAAGTTACATGCCAAACATAAATTTACATCATAAAAACCCAAAAATTCCATCCACAAGCAAAACTGGTCCATACTAGCCGAAAATCTGAGCTGGCAGTTGAAAATTCAGCAAAAATTTAAGTGGGTCGCATTTGAGCCAAGTGGGTCGCATTACTTCCAGCCTGAATTTGAGGTACTTTCCGGCATCCAAATTGATCTCATGATAGCTCGTTGGAAAGCCCTGGATGTTGGATATCCAACCCAAGTTGAATTTTCCAATTTGGACCTCAGTTGACCCTCCAAAACTTCTTTCTTCCAGAAGTACTTCCTGCTGGTGCAAAAGGTGGCAGCAAGGTGGTTTTTATGGTGTTTTTTAGCTTTTTGACCATCCAGAATCTGATGAAATGCTTCGGTAATGCCTGAGGATGCATAACTTACCATGAAAAATCAAAAAATGTAAAAATTTCCTTCAGCAAGTGTCCCAAAAAAAAGTGAGCATACGAGTGCGAGACCCACTTAACTGAAAAACCTGTTTTTAAGACCAAAAATTTCAAAATGTCAAAAATTTCTCCGAATTTGCTCAAATTCGGAGTGAAGACCCTCCATCATGTATCTTGCCCATCCAATGAAGCATTGGCCAAAATCCGGAGTGGATCAGGCCTTTTCCGCCGTTTTAGTGCTTCGCTCAACCTCCTCTTCAGAATCTTCATTCTTGCTTTGCAGACATGCATGCGAGCCCAATAATGGCCTTTCATGTGACGAAGCATGTCTTTGTCTCTATCATTATCCTGTGAATGTACCTATGCTGATGAAGAAGGCGAGACCCCTTCCACGCCATGTGGAGATAGTACTCGCGCTGCTGATGAAGTCAACGAGACCCCTTCCACCCCATGTGGAGATAGTACTCGTCGTGATGCTGCAAACAAAGCTCTATGGCCTCTCTGATATGTTACCACTACTGGCGCACTGCTATGCTCCATCTCAGTACATCAACCTCAACGGTTGAGTCACTGTCCTGCTCATATCCTTGCTCATAAACTGAATCCGTCTCTGACATGGCTTTGAACAAGATATTTGCAATATGGATGCTCATATAGGTGCAGTGAAGGCAAAGTCTCAATGTTTGTTCAAAACCCAATGAATGTCACACATGTACCCAAGTATCAAAGAAAAACAAAATCATCATGAGGATGGCTCTGCTTTAATGGCATAATAACTATCACTGTTTCGATCACAAGTAAGTTTGACAATGAGTACCAAATGCAAATGTGTGGTCAACTTTTAATAATGGCCAAAAATCTGTCAAAGGATTGTGTTTTATGTAATGTAGAATAGGACCATCATTGCAAAGACCATATGAAAGACAAAATGAACATGACAGTGGTAGTCGAATGATGATGACAACAGTGATATAGTGATGGAGGTTAAATACAAGTCAACATGAAAGCTGTGCAAAACATGAAAGGGTATAATGACAATGATAAAATGATGACTGAAGGCGTGAGGGTGACATATACAATGCACTAGGGTGTGAACCATTCAAAAGCTTCCAAATTCTTCATAAACTGCCCATACAATTGAAAACCCTTGAGGAATCATTTGCATGGTGAATGTAGGGTTTACACAAATTTCTCCAAGCATGGTTAGTTTCTTCAACATCTATGACATCCCAACTACATTAAAAATCCATTGGGCAATGATAAAAACCTGTTTGTATGCCACCGGAGTTAATTTTAATCGAATCTGGGTGCCAAACGCAATTTTCTGAATTCTGTTAACAAGTGGGTCGCAACCACTTCAAGTGGGTCGCATCCATTTCAAGTGGGTCGCATCCACTTCAAGTGGGTCGCATGCCTCTTGCCACATAGTGCATTTTGCAGGAAGCTTTTGGAGGCCTTCCCGGTGTCCAAATCGGGCGTGTGATAGGTCGTTGGAAATATCTTGGAGTCTACTTTCCAAAAAAAGTGGAATTATGCAATTTGGATTTCATTTACCCTGTCAAAAACCAAATCTCCCAACACTAGTCAAAATGAGCAGAATGAGGCTGCCTCAAGGCAGAGCGCTGTTGCAGTCAACTTTTGAAGGTCTTCCTCAACTCCAAATTGAGATCATGATAGCTCATTGGAAATATATTTGTGTGTAGTTATCATTTGACTCATCAAGAAATTCATTTGGCCAAACATGCTAGGAGAAAACTTGATTTTCCCAAGGTCACTTCAGAGGTGCATTCAATTCTCCTGAGGCAACGGTATTTTTGAAATTTCTCTAAAACCATAATGCCTGTGTAAAAAGTGAAGGAGGTTTTTCATCCTTGGCATGTTGTGGAAAAAAAACTCTCTCCATTTTCCAAAATTCATATTTGATTGCTCTGAAACATCTTTTGAGTGAAACTTATCCCGATGTGTGAAACAAGGGATCTTGTCGAAATGAAGCGAAATGAAGGGGATAAAGGATTTCTAAATTCTTGGGGAAATTTTTGGAAGTAGAGAGGGATGTTAGGAAGCAGGGGAAAGTAGAATCTCTGAGATTGAGTGAGGGGAAGGGGTCCAAAAGGGAAAAACACAGACCTAGCCTAGAAAATTGCCAAGTTGTGGCAAGAAACTAGGGTTTGTGCAAAAATGAGGAATTTGAGGGATATTAGTGATGGGAAGTGTTTAATAAGGTATATTAAGGATAGGGGAAGGTGTATGAACATCAGGATACAAGTTTTTCCGATGATTTGACCATCCAAAAGAAATTACCTCCAAAACCCTAGGAGAGGGAAATGGACCTTACCTAGGCACAACTGAAGCATGAACAAGGTGTAAAATGACCCAATGGAACTTGACATGATGATAAAAACCCTATGAATGATGGCACACTCAGCTGAATAGTGACATGCACCGACATTTGGACAACTTTGAAAAGAGTGAAAACAAACCCTAGACCTAATGCCTAGTGACCAAATTTTGCTTGAAGACTCATTGAAATGACAAAATTTGACCTTGACACTTTAAAATCACTTTGAAAGAGCATGTTTGATCACTGGAGGAAGGCTGCAAAGACTGACTCTAACA